>CAHIKZ030000683.1:642500-1162500 GCA_903632075.3 Acanthosepion pharaonis | reverse complement strand
TTAAAATCCTTTAATTAATATTTTAAATCTTAATCATACTTATTATAAAACCCAAGTTGTGTGTGTGTGTGTGTGTGTGTCTGTACGTTTATATATTGGATCGGATTTCCTACATTTTTCAACTGATTTCAACAAAACTTCACAGGACTGCGTAAAATTACCTTGCGGTGGTTCTGACAGCGCCAAAAATTGTAAAAACACAATTGTTTTTGCACGAAATCAATTTGAAAACACGATTAAGAGGCATCGCAAGAATGAAAGGGGGACAACACATACTTATTATAAAACCCAGGTTGTTTGTGTGTGTGTGTTCGGTTATATATGGGATCGGATTTCCTACATTTTTCAACCGATTTCAACAAAACTTCACTTTTTTTTTGGCTGGTAGTGTTTCTTATTGTCTTGCACAGTTTTTTCTTTATTTTTACATTCAGAATGCTTTAAAAATTCCATTTACAAGACAATTGTTTATAATAAAATTCTATTCAATCGGTATAACGATTGAAAACAATGTTTTTGTTTGAGTTTGACCAATTCGTTAAAAATAAAAAAAATAATTAAGACATGCGTGTCCGTCAACCTTAAACAATAATCTTTGTCAATTTTATTTTTCAGTCTTTATGATGGTCGATACTTGATTTTTCTCTTACTGTTACATCCCCGGGCAACGCCGGGCTCTACTGCTAGTGATTAATATAATATGACTATTACTGAAATGTTAATCCATATTAATCCGTATTAATCCATATGTATCTTGTATTCCTTACTAGTGTGATCAAATGAATCAATGTTATTTTTCTTTTCAGTTTTTGTGGCACATAATCCAGATAAAGGTAAAAACACTTTACGGATTCAATTCAAGTCTCCACGAGGCAGTTTCAGAATTCTTGGCGACTTTAGTAAGAAAAAATCAGTGATGAGTGCTCGTATTATTTGTAGTTACACGTTTGGTCGGAAATTTTCTGATCAATTGACTTTCTCCAGCAAACTTCGCGATCTCAGCCAAATGAATTCGGCTCGCTACTTGGGAATTGTGTAAGTATTATTGTTATAATGTATTGCTGTTATAACGCTCGTATAAGCTCGTAGTTTCTGGTTAATAATATTGTAAGGAAAACAAGAGATTAGTGAAGAAAAGGTTTGATCCCATGGGAGACATGAATTAATAAGACGATAATAGAGAATACCGTAGTTCAATGTGGCAACGTGTACGATTCAAAGCTATCACCCACATTGCTATCCCTGTTCCTATGAGCAGACGTCCTACTCATTTGAAATGGACGAGTGTATATTCAACAGTTTGGGTAGAGAAGGTCGGTCGTTTTTCTGCAAAATAGTTACATAGAATTCTTTCATTATTCCACGCATACTCTGATACTGTTTTTGTTCTTCTCCCGGGTTCTCCTTTCTCTTCGTTTTTTGCGCCGTGCCACTTCAGGACGTGTACGATTATTTCTCTTCACATCTTCCTATCCTAGTGATTGTTTTTTCTCGTCCTTCCAACTCTCAGTTCGGACATCTATTTACACAAGATTTCCCTCTGCCCATCTTGCCTTCAATATGCCCTTTGAGTATCAAATTCTCCAAGCCCTCTTTCCTCATTGGGTATCTCAGAAATTTTAAATGATTCGAATAACACGTGTCCTTTTTTTTTCACATTTTTCCTAAAAAAGAAATGAAATTTTCCTTTGCATATTTCGTTTTTTATGCAGATCTTTTTATTAATAAATTCTACTGGAAACATTGCAATATTCACTTCTCCAGTTCCAGTAATCTTGCAAACTCGATACTGCTAATCTTAAATGTTTTTGGTACGATTCATCTATGGCATCAATTTGTCCATCTCTATGTAGTGGAATATTCTAGTGACGTAGAAAAGTGTCACACACAATAAACATGATATTTAGAGAGTAAACGTGTCTGGGTTGACATATTTTAATTTCAACAGTGAAATTGATACTTAAAATGGTTAATCAATATTTCCATCTGAATCTCTTGCCTTCAGTATGTCCTGTGAGTATCAAATTCTCCAAGCCGTCTTTCCTATCCGAGAAATTTCACTTATCTTTTTTCTGATTCTATTTTCCTTAAAACTTTCTCGTTACTCACATGTTCAATCCAAGATATTCTCAGCATCCTTCTGTAGAACCACCTCTCGGTTACTTCGTCTTTTCTTCATCTGTGAGGAGTATTCACTGGCATATAAGAGGATCGATATTGCATAGCAGTTTCTTTGTTGCTAATGAAATTTTCCTGTTCCTTAATACTTATCTTGGCTTTTGAAAGGCATCTTCTGCTATTTCAATGCGCTTTCAGATTCCAATGTGACATAAAAACTAAGAAATCCATGTTTCCTTTTGGACGAATGAAAAATATTTTTCACTTTCTCTCTTTATCTCCATTTCGTTCTTTTTGTGTAATTGCAAAATAATTATTTGACTCTTTCCATCGTTGGGGTGTGCGGGTGGTGTAATGGATAGCGTTTCAGAATGAAAAATCGGAGAGCCGAGTTCGAATTCCGGTCGGCTTCGTTGCATTCACCTTCGCACAAATACCGTTGAGAAAGCTATGAATTCATCTTGTCCTCCCTGCTATGGGTTAAATAGAAGGACTTGTATCTGGAAAAATCATTTTTCAAAAAACTGTTCCAATCGCAAAAAAAATGCTATTCTTACAACTGACAATATGTTTCGGCGATAAGAAAAGGGGGCTGATGAGCCGTAAAACAAATTCTCTCAATCAACTTTACATCGTCTGATTCTTAAAATTCATGAAACGAATTCATTGTCTTTGTTTAGCAAATAAATTATTCCAAACGTTACAACTCGTTAATTCAAAGTTCTTGTCATTTTACAGAATTAAATAAAAACGAATAAATATCGTTTTACCGAAAAAACTCACCACACAAGTGTTTCAGTATCAAACTATGGCCTTGAAATTGAAGTTAAAATTCGTAAATAATTAGTTGTCAGTGAAATCTGTCTACCCTAAAACTTTTCGCCATTTCAATTTCCCTGGGAAAAATATCAGTTCATTTTCTCCCTGAAATATGGATTAATTAAGAATACTTGAATCTAGAAAAATCATTGGTATTCTCAAAAACTCCTGAATGCAAAATTCAAAAATGATTATTTTTACAATCCAAAATATGTTTCGGCTTAAAAAAAAAACTCACAAGGGGTTGATAAATCGTAAAAAAAAAAAAACAAATCAATCACATAAAAAAATCAGTTAAGTAGATTTTGGTTATTTGAAAATTAAATGCAAATCTCAAACACTCAGTCCCATAACACGTCCGTTGAACTTCAATAATCATGTTCTAATACAAGAAGTAAACGTTGCGAATCAATACGGAAAAGGGGAGATAACTATGCGTGACTGACTGGAAACATTTCCGTCTTTTCTCGTCATCTCTTAACGCGGCTTGTCGCCCGATAGCAGCGAAATGAATCACGTAGTAATGTTAACGTCGTAAAGATTAATAAGGATACAAAACTAAATCTCTCATACGTAAATGCATTGCTTATTCAACTCCAAGCTTCGTCAGTTAATAACACGGAGGGGGTGTGTGGCTTTAGGGATTTTCTCTGAACGTGGATCTTTTTAGAAAATCGCTATCATTTACATTTCGGTGGAACTTTTATATAACTTCGTATCACCCGGTTGCCCGACGTACACAACTAGGTTAGGGTTAGGGACGAGGTTAGGGTTAGGGTTACATATCGAAAGTAACTACCAGTTTGTGACAGGAATTTCAAATAATGGCCATGGAGTCACATTTCAGATCAACCCGCTGAAGACTCTGGGCTAACACTGAGTGCAAAGTCTCGTTTAGTATCATCTGCGTTGAGCTCAGTATATACTACAGCCATCACTGATCAGCTTCTATTAGAATAAAGGTTCCTTTTTGACATTACGTTATCTTCAAACTAGCAGATTTTTCTTGGCATGAATCTCATACTAGAGAATTGTTCTTTGACAACTGCAGGAAAGATAGATGCAGAATATTCCATGACATGTGCTAAGTTTAGATAAATATAGTTTTAGGCTAACGCGGAAAAATTGGAATGGATCGTAGAAAGATTGTTGCGGCAATCATTCAATAATTATCCAAATTAATAACCTACATTCAACTCACACACACGGTGACAGCCACACCCCGATCAACGGCATCGACCGGCCGGCTAAACTGTATGAGGGTAGTCGGAAAGTTTTCCCGACTCGACCGGTGAAACGGGACGCCTCTCTTCAACCTGTGTCAAGCGGACGTCGGCCAGTCGCCAGCCTGATCGTAGGAGCTGTGCCTCAGAGGACAACGGCTTTACCAGTGGGTAGAGGAACTTCTGAGAGGTGGGACGGAATAACCTCAACATTCCTGGTGCAAAAAAATCTTGAATGTCACCCTGAATGACATCAAACAGAAATAGAGGGAAGTGGTGATTACAGTGGCGCAAAGGACGCTTACAGGATAAAATGACTGAATGAATAGCCGATTATTTGATGATGTTTCAGGCTGATATATATGAAATAGCGGTCTACACTCTTTGCAAGAAAAATGATTCTAATGAACTATCTTTATTATTTCAGTGAATTGTCTAGCAAGAAAAAGGAATTCATGAACTTCAAACTCAATGGTCATCTGGCCAAAGCTGCTAATCACGTGGAAACGAAATTTGATCTTCAATACGGCAGTCCCAAAAACAAAGCGAGCAACATCCTTAAGTTTTCAGCAGTGGTTAACCGGTCTTTGAAGCCTTTTGTACACGCCTACAGTTATTCAATGTCCATTCAACATCCGGGTCAGGTACCATTCCGAATTTTGCCTTTTTTCCCGCTCATTTCTCAGTCAAACTACCATTAACAATTAATTACCTAAGATTGATATTTCTTTACCTGAAAATATCATCATATCTTAAAAAGTCGTCTTAGGTTGTTTTCTCCACGTTAGAAAAATCAAAATCGTATATATATATATATATATATATATATATATATATATAGAGAGAGAGAGAGAGAGAGAGAGAGAGAGAGATAAAAACCTAGTGAGTCATAACTTTTCTACCAAGATTTGAACTAACGGATCTTCAGGGTATTACTGGCCAATATACCCTGAAGTTCCGTTAGGTCAAACCTTGGTCGGTAGGTCCTGGCTCACTAGGTTTTTTTAGATTTTCCCCTACTGTATTGAGTACTTTATTCTGTCCGTGTTTTTTCTTTTGACTAGGTATTGCGGTGCTGATACATTATATATATATATATATATATATATATATATATATATATATATATATATATATATATATATATATATATATAAAGAGAGAGCGAGAGAGAGGAGAATGACAAAAGAGAGAGAATTAATATAAGTAAAAGGTTTGTCACTTAGTTGGTTGATTTTACCTTCAGCATCCCAACTCCAGAATTTCGTAGATGAACTGTCAAGGAATTACACCGTCCACTCGTCAGAAGATATCAGCAATTGACTGCTTATAGTTCTCGATTTTTCTTTTTTATACCTCCATTTTATGTGTTGTGTGTGTGTGTGTGTATGCGTATGTATTATTCCTCAGATGCTGAGTATAGACTGTAACAGCCAGTGTAATTGTATTGTTGTAAGCTATAAAAACCCAACGTATATTAAATAAGTTTGAACTTCCCTGCAGGTGATTGACAGACATGTAAAGAAGGCCAGAGAGCACTACAGCCGTAACGTTTTGATAATGACAATAAGAAGAGGATATTATATACAAACAATGTTAATAAAACATGCAAAGGAAACAAAATATTTCTCAAATGAAACAAATATTTCTAATTTATTGAGTAAAAACATTGTAAATACAGACAATAAAGATAGAGATATTATTTTTTTTAACCCTTTATTACATTTATCAGGTTATTTGAACTCAAATCGAGTCCACAGAACTTAATAAAATTTAGCCCTTACCATTTCTTTGCGGTTTTCAATCGAAATATCGTATAATTCCACTTTCTCCCCCCCGCCACAAATAATATCTCTATCTTTGTTGTTTGTGGTTACAAAGTTTTTACCCAATAAATTCTTCGTTTTTTGTTTTGTTTTTTAATTCAGGCTTATGACAGTATAAACTGTCCTGATGATAATAATGACCGCTATTTATTTTAAAGATTGGAATTAATATCTACCGGTCTAAAGATTGTAAGACCCATTAGAGAAAATACGTTTCCAGACAGGGATTGAACCTCTCTTTTTTATTTCATCTGAAAACCGACCTTCAAGCTTATGTATACATTATCATGAAGCCACTTAAAGCAATTAAAAGAAAGTAAGGCTCACTTTACCCGATTAAGTAATGAACATCTCTCATTGAGACCTTTCAAAAACTATATCTGCTAAATGTATTTATATTTTATATGTATATCTATGTAACACCGACTCTCAAGAACATTAAGGTAACCGTTACTAAATGGCATAGTCGGGTTCTTATTCTTAAGAATATGAATTTGAGACTAGTTCCAAATTTCTTCTTAATTCCTTAAATCTGGTAAAATAACCAATAATGCGTCGTGACAAGAAAACAATAAACGTAAAAGATGAAGAAACTTGCAAAAATACAAAGTAAAATATATTAACAAGTCAATTTCTTTCTACCTTTTCAGAACTTAAATTACAAAATGGAGGCTAGTCATGTGCAGTCTTCAAAATGGCCTTTCAAGAAATTTGAGAACAAAGTGATGATCCAAATGGCTCTTGGAAAAGTTGTCCAAACAAAGTTATCTTATATTAACTCCAAGATAAAAAGCTTACCAACTTATGAAAGTGAAATGGCCATTTCTTACCCAGGCCGAGATATGAAAATAACGAACAAATTGATGCAAGTGAATAAGAATATGTATGAAAATAATTTCTCCGTACAATGGCAAAAGGGACAAGAGGCAATGGTAAAAAGTATGTACACTAGAACTGGCAAAGATATACATGATATTGAGAATACTTTAATATTGCCCAATAAAAAAGAAGTTAAAGCAACTGCAATGCTGCAAGGAACATCTGGAGCCTACAGAGCTAAAGTTTACTTTGAGGCGGAGGGAAACAGTATTTATAAAGAGCAGATGTTATATGCCGCTGAGGCAAGGCTGTCAAAGAAACACAACGGCAAACAAACATCAAGCGACGTCAGCATAGATATCACATGGTCACCAACAAAAAGATTTTCTGCAAATATGAGTTCTATACAAGAAAACACTTCTTTAACCCACAAGCTGACATTTTCCACGCCATTTTCCCGCTTGAAGTCTTTTGAATTCGAAACCAAAAATGCCTGGAATAACAAAAAATATTCATCCTTGACGAAAATATATTGGAACAAAAAGAACGAATTTCGGAAATATTTTTCTATTTCTTACCCAGGAGAAGAATTAGACCTCGATTACCAAACTTCACTTGATATGAACGGGAAAGAATCTTTTGTAAAACTTAAAGCAGAAAAAGTCGGTACAAAAGTGACTGGATCAGTTAAATTAAACGTGAATAATTCTCCTAAGTTTAATATGCTAGTGTCACACTTAAAAGAGAAAAAACAACGTAAGATCGATGGAAATTTGAATTTTGACATTTTTGGCACAAGCGCTGGTTTCAAAATCACTCACACTACTTATCTTCCGAAAGGCGAAATCATTTCAATCGGTGAAGGAAATATCAAGTTACCCTTCCAAAAATTGAAAGAATTCAACACCTCTTATAGCTTGGAACATAACAGGCAAGTATCTTCTCTAGATATCGATTATTCGAGTTCTTTAATGAATTTCAGAAATGGAAAGCTAGTAATTGAAGCAAGAAGAAACTTAACAAAAATATTAAAATATAAAATACAACTGACAAGAATGAAGAAAGAATTATTCAATTTCGAGGCGAAAATCGAACGGAATGGAGACTACTTTGACATTGACGTCGATATTACAAACTTGCATGGAGAGAAATTCATGACTTCTGCTTACGTCAGCCTGCTTGGCCGCAAAAAAAATTCGAGCCTTGAAATTAAAGGCAAACACATCAATGTTTCGGTCAAGGGTGATTTTGACTTTCACAATCGTCGCCTTGTTAATGGCGAAGTGAACATCAATGCTAAATCTCAGAATTTAAAGATGTCTATTAATTATAAAAAAGATGAGGCAAATCATGAACTGAGCGGAAGTTTGGAACTGCCCGACGGAAGATCGATTGATGGTAAAATCGGTTTGATATTAAAAGATGCCATTTCTCTTTCCTTGTTGATGAACAGTCCGGATTTCCCTTCCCTGACAAATATTGATATTAACATTTCATATAATGGAGATTCTCTATCAAGTGTCACAAAAGGCTATATAAAGATTTTGCCATATTTAAAAGAAAGCGAATTTGAAGCAAGTATCAACATGGCGGATAATGTCAATTTGGCTTTTGTATTAAAGACCCCATTTGGTAACATGAGAAACGTAAAAGCGACACTATCTTTGCAAAATAAACTGGCGAACGCCATGAAAATCAAATCAGAATTTGAATTAAATAAAAACAAGGTGATTGATTTGGTATTTAGTTACAAAGTCGAAAGTATCGAAGATTTTTCCGTTTCCTTCGATCTGAAGACGTCCCATAGAAGACTTAATGTTGTTTCTCTGCTTCTTAAACATTCGGGAGATTTCTACAATATGGAGTCTATTTTGAAAGCCGAAGTTGGCAGAGATGTAAAAATCAATGGTAAATTAAGTAATTTCCCATCATACAACGAAATCTTATTAAAAGCAGAATTTAAAGACTTCGAAGATTTTGAAGCATCTCTCACTCGATACGGTTATTTAAATGATATGCAAGCAACAGTGTTTTATAAGTTGGACGGAAGGGAACAATTCAGGTCGAAGCTTTTCATTAAAAGATATGGCGCTGTAATCAATGCAATGACGAAAATTCCAGACATTTTAGATTTTGAATTTGAATCGGAATTGGATATTGAAAATATTTCCTTCAATCTTCGATCAAATTTGGAATTGCGGCAAGAAGAAATCTATAAAATCGTCGTAACCTACGAACACTTGGCCAAACTGTATATCGACATTTCATTTCCTTCCTATAATGATGAACTAACGATGACACTGAATGGTGATCTGAAAATGTTCAATGCTCTGGCCAAGTTGAAACATAATACAAGCAAATACGAATTGACCATCTCGAACCAAGGTTATTACCGAAAAATCAATGCTCATCTTGTCACCCCGTTCTTTACAGAAATGGCTTCGTTTATTTTTAATGGTGATGAAGAGACATTCAATGCACAGGCCAAATTTATGCATGATAATGATCAATACGAAATGGTTGTTTCTAACCGTAAACATTACCGGCAAATAAACATCGCTTTGTCCACTTCTTTCTCAACTGATAAATTGGACATTGACTTTGATGGTGATTTATCTTCCTTCAAGTGTTTTGTTACGTTCAGTCACAATAAGGTCGAGTATAAACTGCAAGTTTCCAATGATAACTATTACAGAAAAATTAACGCCGAACTGACATTTCCGGTCTTCCATATTAAAGGATCATTTAGCCTAGAAGGAGACCTTGAGTCTTTCAACATGATAACAGAGATGATTTATAATGAGGAGACTTTTAAATTAGACATTTCAAACAAAGACTACTACAAAGAGATGACTATAAAATTAATAACTCCCTTCACAAAAGACTCGCTTTCCTTTTCGCTTGATGGTAGTCTCAGCAGCTTCAACGCCAAACTAAAATATATGCACTTTAAAAGCCTCTACGAACTAGTTGTTTACAATAGCGGATTATACAGAGAAATAGAAGTGAAATTGTCAACTCCTTACTTTAGAGATATGCTCTCGATTAGCGTTGATGGGAAGTTAAGTGACTTCATTGTCCAGGCCAAAGTTATGCACAATCATAACAATTATCAACTGTCCATCTTAAGGTCACGCCATTATCGCAAGCTAAGCGTAGAATTGACCACTCCTTTCTATGAAGGGTCCCTCGAATTTTCGCTGAAAGGCAGGCTACAGTCGTTTCAGATGACCACAAAAGTTCTTCATAATAATGAAAAATTCCAACTGAGCGTCTCTACTCTTAATTATTATCGACAAGTAAATGCTAATCTGACGACTCCATATTTCAAAGAATCCTTACATTTCTTGTTTAACGGAACACTGAGGCGATTCAATTCACACCTCATTTTCAGGCACAATAAAAGTATTTACGAAATAAAAGCTTCTAATCGCGAATTTTACCGTCAGATGAATTTGCAACTAACGACGCCATTTGTTTCTTGTGACATTCAGTTTGAAGGTTCCATGCAAATTGCCAATGTAGACTTTCGGTTAAATATTGGTAAATTGAAATACGAGTGTAATATTTCTACAAGGAAATATTTCCAAATATCTGAAATAATGCTGACCATTCCTAAGCATACGTTAGTTATAAAGAGTAACATCTATTACAAACGAAAAAGCATAACTGGTGATATTAGTACAACATTTGACGGAAGGAAATTTCTTTTGACTGGAATGTACAAAGACACTGGACGGAAGAAAATTGCCAAAGCCGATTTAAAAACTCCTTATTTTCAAGACAGTCTGTATGCATCAATTGCAGGAACATTAAGAAAGTTTAATGCAAATTTGAAATTACAACATAACAAAGATGTCTACGAAATGGTAGCCTCAAATAAGAATTATTACGCCGAGATGGATGTAAGTCTCAAAGCTCCAGGAATGAAAGCAAAATTCCTGTCTGAAGGTGATTTGCAAAAATGTGAAGTTTCTGCCAGTTTAAAGATGGCGACTAAATTGTATGAACTAACGTTATCAAACCAGAATTATCTTAGAAATATTAACGTAGAAGCATCCACGCCCCAAACAGGAAAGTTCACATTTAATTTTGCTTTTCAAGGTAACAGGAATCATTTTGATGTAGTAAGTAAGTTTTCTCTAAGAAATAAGAAATACGAACTGAATATTTCCGGCGACAGTAAAATTGGTGAATACAAATTGAAAGTTTTACTCCCCAAATAAATATCAATGGACACTTCAATGGCGACTTGAAAAGCTTTTCATTCAATGCCAATGTTATTTTCAAGAAAGAAAATATGAAATGATGGCTTCAACGAAAAACTATTTCCGAGATATCTCTGGCAAGTTGATTACTCCACAATTTGGAGAACAAAGTTTCTCGATGAAAATCAATGGACAACTAAGAGATTTTAATGGTTTCATCGAGGTAAAACACAACAAGGAACTCTACAGAAGTGAATTCTCATTGGCGAATCAGGAATTCCGCCTTTCCTTACCCAAAATGCTGGAAAAGCTTCAGGTAAAATTGAACGGCAACTGGAAAAACTTTGAATTCATCATGCAAATGATGGACTATGATGGTGAAAGAATTGAATTTAAAGCTAGCAACAAGAACTTCAAAGAAATGAAAGCCCACTTAGCCATTCCCCGTATAGACAATATTGATGTTTTAATTAAAACAAACGGTGACATACGAAATGGCGAAGCAACTATGAAAAATGGCATTTGGCGAAAATGTTTTGAAAATAAAGTCGAAATTAATTTTGACGGTAGCCAAGCAAATTTCGAAATTGAACCGCATTACAAGATTCTTGGTCGATCTGGAAAAGCAAAACTACAAATCGATCTCATGTTTGAAGATCAATCGTACAAATATGAGTTGGAAGCTGACGTTGAAGATGTCCAATTCAAATCGATGGCGTCTGTGAAAATCTCTTCAGAAATTAGTGTCTTGATGACAGTCAATATTCCAACATTTTATGCAAGTGAGATGAAATTGCGTCTCGTGTCGGAAGGATTTCGGAAGACCGATATGATGCTTAACTTGAAATCTTCGAGGACAGGAATGATTAAGATCTTTTACGAACACAATGGTCAAATGGGAAATTCATTTGTCACAAAAGGTTACATCGAACAAGATGGATCCAGATTAACTGGCTATTCTCTTGATTCGTATTTTGCTGATGACTACAGCTTCGATTTCAAATGTGACTATGACAATTTCAAAAATAAAATTGAAACACAAGGTGATCTGAAGTTTCAAGGACGTAAAACAACTGCTACACTCAGTCTGACAACTCCATTCCAGATTCTCAAAGATTTTCTGATTTCTGCTGAAACTAAAATGCTACGTGATTCTATGAAAGCCGATGTCAATGTCAAACTTCCAAATCAAGAGTACAGCATGAATATCGAGGTAAACAGCAGCAACCTTAACGCTTTATTGAATATGAATGTGGATGACAGAAGGAAGGATAGAAAATACCAATTCCAAACATCCTACAAGAACACAGACCGAAGCGATGACGTCTCTCGCAGCTTCAATTTTAAAATGGTCCTCCCTGAAAGAACCGTATCTTTCGATTCCCGTTTTGAGAACAACCAACATTCACTTTTAGTGTCTGCACAAGTTATGAACGAAGCCGACAAGTCTCAGAATTTTGGTGTGGAATTTCTATTCGATAAAGGCAATAAAAATACCTTCAAATGTAAACTGAATACTCCACGTCGAAATATTGAATTATTTGGAAGCTTTTCAGCGAAAGGCAACCAAAATACGATTACGGGTTACGTCATGTTGGATGCTGACAGAAGTCAACAAAAGATCGAGACCAAAATGGATGTGTTTAGTTATACCAACAAAAAGAATATCGACTTATTACTCAAATTTCCTAATCAAAAAAATGTAAGTCTTTTGTCGGCTCACCTGAAAGCTTTTCTTTTTCACTTGAGATATAACAAACGCAGCAAACTTATTTCCATCCAGCCACCTAAAATTTACTTCTACATATCCATCCACGTAACATAGCCTCCTCACATCGACCCACCTAATATTTCATCTACCTACCGACCCATATATCACTGCATCTAACCATCTATCCACCTAGAATTGCATATACCCACCTAACATTGTTTCTATCCATCCACAAACATAACATTGCATCTACACAAGCACACAGCTAAAATTGCCTCGACTCATTCGCCAATCCATTCTTATATTTCAATAAATCATTATGTATGCTAAATTTCACCCTGCAATTAATTGTACTATCTATCTATCTATCTATCTATCTATCTATCTATCTATCTATCTATCTATCTATCTATCTATCTATGTCAATCTATTCATATCTATCTATCTATCTATCTATCTATCTATCTATCTATCTATCTATCTATCTATGTCAATCTATTCATATCTATCTATCTATCTATCTATCTATCTATCTATCTATCTATCTATCTATCTATTGTGGAACAACATATTTAAAACATTATACACACATTAGTTTCCGGAAAATAACCATCGGATGTTAATGTCCTTCACATGCTTTGTACGTTTTGGTCTTTATTTAATCAAATCCGATTCACAATATACTTCCTTGTAAAATCTGCAATAGAAATGATCCTTAAAAGAAGAGTCACTTTCTAAGATTAACAAAATTTTCTTATGATTAAAAACTCGAAAAATATCCATAAAAATCTATATGAACAGAAATTGCAATTATTTATTTTACTATTCTCCGGTGACAGAAACATTTTTTATCATATCGTTTCATTTCTAAACACAGAATTTTAGGCGATCATTTCAACAGATAAATTTTGGCTATGTTACTTCTGTTTAATTCTACTACTCTATATTCAGAATAACTGTACTAACCTGAAAACATTGATAACCTTTACGCTTACCCGTATTTATATTAGCCACGAAATTTACTTAAAGCTGATAACGAAGGTTATCATTTAATATCGTGAAATAGTCCACTTTTTCCCAATATCCTTTTTAATGTATTTCAAGAAAATTTGGCAATTTAACTTTGAGTTTGTTTAGTTCTTTTTCAATCAAAAGCTACGTGAGAGGGTAACAGAAAAATTCACTTCAAGTTGATGATTGGAGAATTTACCATATTTTTAAGGCCAATATTTTCTAAAAATCATTTCACATTAGCCAAGAAAAACTTGATGAACAAACTGAAAGGTTGTCATTCAGTTCCATTAATCATTCAATTTTTAAAATCAATGAAAAGTAAATGAAAAACTTTTATTGTTTTTCGTTTTTCTTTCTTGTCATGTTAAAACTTTTTGTTTTCTTTTTAGGGTATAAGGCTAAAAACGTTTTTAACTGGAACAGAAGGGGACAGTATCTTTAGTGGTAAAACTGAATTAAGCATCGACCAAGATGCCGCGAAAACGCTGATATTTGACGTGAACTTGATTGCTGATCATCAGAAGTACATGCTCAACGTTTCCATAACTCATCCTGATACCAATCTCTTGGCTAATATGTCGACTTTTGTGATCACCGATTCTGATAGATTTACCACAGGCATGGATCTGCTATTCACAACCGTTAACAAAGAACAGCATAACATCATCATTCGGGGTGAAATACTCAAAATGAAACGAGAATTTAACTTCAAGGTAAATATTATTTGTAATCAGGGAAATAATTAATTGTTAATTTAATGTGATTGACTAGACTTAAAAACAAACAAAAAAAACAAAGCCTGGAATTAATGTTCTGGTTAATAATCCAAGGTATTTCATGCATTTCAAACTGATTATGCAACACCTAGTGAGAATCGAACTTATCACAAAAGTGATAGGATCTGAAACGAGACAGTTAAGCGATGTTCCTTGAAAATGCATTATTCCAAATAATCATTTATTCATATTATTTTTTAAATGCTTTCGCCCTTCAGGACGTTGGCGATCACGGGTCTCGACTGATTCTTTTATTTTTAATTTATTATCATTGATTTGCTATGGCACCTTGGGAAAGATGGCGGAGTGGTTTTCTGTTATCATCTCCGTGAATTTAAATTCAGTCTTGTCCTTCTCTAAGACGAGGTTGACCCATGATGGGCGTATGTGGGGAGATAGAAAGGATACAGTTATGCCATCCCCCAAAGTATCGGTGTGAAAGTGAACGCAATATTAGGAGGAGACTTGCACTCGCCTCTTTCCGCGCTGTTAACCTTTACGCTACCTGTACATTCTTGTATTAGTCACAAAATTTACTTAAGCCAGATAAAGAAGTCTATCTTTTAACATCGTGTCACGGTATAAAATATTATTCACTATCCCAGAAGTGTATTACAAGAAATTTTGCCATTTTTTTTAAATCGGTTTCACCCCATGCAAAGAAGTAAAAACACTAAGACACAAAAGGTTACTGAGTGCAGACGAATTAGAAATAGAAACGATACTAATGAGCGGGAGGAGGAGGAAAGAGTAATCAGGAGGCGAGAAGAGCGAGAGAAGAAACTCTTAGCATAGAACTTACGGCTACATCTAACCAGATCACATGTAAACTGATGGGATGTAGACGTCAGTCTAGTATTGCGCTTAAATTCATCAAATCTAGGCACGATAGCGAAGAGCTCATCCGAATAATTACGGAAAGTATTTATAGAAGAGGCAACCTTAAGGCGGTGCCAAAGTGACTGAAGCCGAACCGCCAGAAAAGGACTAATAATATTGCTGATTCTTCTTTGAATTTTATCAAGGTAAATAGCAGGGGCACCGGACTAAGTGTGGTAGCAATATTCTAAGCATGGACAAATCGTAAACTTATAGGTATGTATGATAGATTCTAGAGAGAAAAATTCTCTCGCACGACACAGTGATCCAACTTTCTTAGCAGCTGACCTTGTAATGGATTCAATATAGTCTTTCCACTTCATGTCAGCTGAGAACGTTAGCCCAAAATGGCGCAATGAGTCACTTTCCTGGAGGTTAGCATCAGCCATACTGATAAAAGATGGAACATATTTGACTTTTAGTCTATTGAACAATTTTTTCGACAGAAAGTCTCCCCAGAGGGAAGAATTCAACTCGTGTGCTTATTTGTATCGATGTCTCGGAGAATTTGGAATATGTTCTATGCGCCAATTTCTTCTAAAATCATTTCGCATTGGCACATAGAAATATTATGGTACTTTTGTCTTAGAAATGCGACTAAATTATAAATGTTTCCGAAACATTGAGCTAAGAATGTCAAAATTCACCTTTCTTCTTTTCTTTACTGATCTCCCGCCCTACTACTTTTCAGATGCAAGCGCCATTCAAAAAAATTGAAGTCATCGGTTTCATGAAGACAGCTAACCGTTTCGTGGTGTCTGTGAAAAAGACAGAAGCAGGCAAAGAAGACGTGGAAGCTAACTTCATTGTCGATCCAAATGTTAACAGCATTCACATGGACCTCAATTATGACCAGGGTAAAAATTTAACTTTCATTAAAAAACACAAAACTGTTCAGCCATTTCCAGAAGAAACCAGTGGGACAGAATTAGATGTCATACTCATATATATATATATATATATATATATATATATATATATATATATATATATATATATATATAAAGTATTAATGGATTTACTGTTAACTTTATTACTTCCACAAATTTTTCTAGTGGATATTTGCAAGGTCGGAGGGGGTGGAAAGATTCTATTCCTGGCGATTGGTCGAATATATGCTATTTTAAAGTAAAAAATAAAAATACAAGTATCCACTATAATAACACTTGAAGTAATAATAATAATAATAGTTATCTCTCTCTCTCTCTATATATATATATATATATATATTTATTTTATGATAACAAAAACATGTTAAAAATTTCAAATGTTCCAACATTACAAAACTTTTGTTCTCATTTGACCTGGATATATATATATATATATATATATATATATATATATATATATATATATATATATATATATATATATATATATATATATATATATATATAAATAAAATAGAATAGATAGATGATAAAATATAGTTTTGAGGTATTTTATATATAATGAAATGGACAATTATTTTAAGACATTTTTATGTTTATACATTCTTTTTATAGATATAAATATTTAAGTAAATGCTCTGTTTATAATAAACAGTATTAAACAAAATTTACCGGCCTGAATGTCCGAGAAATTTTCACAGAAAACGAGAATTCGAACCTGTATCCTATACGGAACAGTCATTTAGTTTAACGTGCCTTTACCGATTTGGCCAAAGAGGCGCGTTCAGTCAACAAGGTCGAATTTACTGTATTTGAACTTCAATCTTCTATGAATCTATCACGTACATTCATATCTGCTCATACATAAAAATGTTTATAAAAACATATAAATATAAAAATGTCTTAAAATAATTGTCGGACTTTGTGCATTTCATAATGTGTGACGTCATTTTTTTACATTTAATACGCCATGAGAAGATAGAATAAAATATATATATATATATATATATATATATATATATATATATATATTAAAGAAAACAGACCACTTTAAGGTTCCATTATAATAATTTATTTCACCAGAGCCCTTTTAAAGGACGCTGGATCATCAGATAGCACTTCCAAAAATGAAATGAAACGAAAAATGAAATTAAAATTGATGGGTAGTGTAAGTTTTTGTAATTTAACAGAGAGTGTAATAAGGAGTGGTTTGAGAGACATGGTCAAGTTTAGAGAGGGTTTAATTTAATATTTCTCTCAATCATATTTAGTATTGGGGGAGGAGGAGTGAAGAAGAGGGGTGGTAAGTTTTAGCAATTTATGTAAAAAATGATTTTAATGTTTGATAGTAATTTAGATGTCAAAAAAAATCGACGAAGAAATTAATTTGATGCTTGCTAGCAATTTGATTATTTAACTTTTTACAAATAATTTAGGGATTTAATATGAGTTAAATACTGTATTTATTAACACATTCATAAAGAACACATTAAAAAAAAAAGTTTTAAGCTATAACAGTTTGTTTACCCGACCAATAGTACTCTTTTAATATTGTAAAAGACAGTTAAGATAACATCTTTATCAGTTTGAATCTAATGTAATTTGTAATTATTTTTATATGGTAATCTTATATGGGTAATCTTTCTTACTTAAAGTTTAGGTTTCGAATTAAGATGGAGTAATATTTGAAAGTAATATTAAAGATTTTGTTTGTTTTTTTTCATATAAATATCACATATATACTTATGCAAATCCTACATATACATACATTCATTTACATGTACAATTACACACATAGGCACACACACATGTATCGATATACACAGGTACCTATACATATTCATACATAAATATATACACATACATTTACAAATAATTACATATATATATTTAAATTTATTTAATTTTTTTTTAATTTCATAGTTAATGGTTAACGTTAGGTGATGGCTTAATTTTTTAAATATCCCAACAAATTATATATATATATATATATATATATATATATATATATATATATATATACCCAAGTATAGGATTGGTGTATACGGGAATAGTGATGGTATTGAATATAGATATGGGTTCTATATTCAATACCATCACTTGATAAGACACCAGAAGTGTTGAAACAAAATGGCTATTTTTGTAGTGATTTTTATAACATATTTATGTCATAATTTTCGAATGAATAATATATATATATATATATATATATATATATATATATATATATATATATATAGGATAAAATAGGAATATAGTGTATGTAAATATAAAGTGAACATTGAAGTCAGCAAACAGCGGCGATAGTCTGTTTTATGCTTAGACACGATCTTCAGGTCATTCAATTGAGATGGAAATTTGGTTCTAGAATTAGGTTTTCATTCTAGTAAACTAAGTTTTTTTTTCTGAAGCTATGATAAAAATATCGTTTTAATGTATTTTAAATTTATGGAAATAAGTGATTAAATAAAAATGGACACTCAGTATCTAATGATATATACGAGGTTTGTCTGTAAAATAACAGGATTGGTGTCATAAATTACAATTACAATTCGAAACAACAAACTACATATTTTCTCTTTCAAAGTAACCCCCACTAGAGTCTAATGTTCTTTTCCATCCTTCTCTGCCATGTTTCTATGCACTGCTGGAAGAATTCTTCTGTCCCTTAACTCATTACGACCCCCCCCCCTTGCTGGCCTGCACGCCTTCAAAACGGATTATCTTGATGATCCTTTCAAGGTTGGGGAAAGAGTAAAGTCACTCGGAACAAAAGTCAGGTGAATAGTGGGGCTGTTCCAGTACGATGATATTCTTCTAGGGCGTTGCGTTCATATTGCATTTTTTGCTGTTATCATTGCGTGTTTTACCAGATCTCATATTGCAATTTTTGTTGTTATTATCGCTTTTCTCTGGGACTCCTTAGTACTGGTTCCCATATTGTATTCATTTCTATGCTTGGTCGGCACATATGCTAGGCCACACAACTTTTCTATGGGCACTGGTAAAAAATGGTTGCTGAAGACATTAGATTTATAATACCCAGAAATTCATACACAGATGTTCTCAAGAACACATGGTACAGTGGATAAAGGCATTAGTTAGATCCAGTGACAGGACCCAAATAGAGTGAGTTCAATACCTGGTTAAGGCGGTGGTGAACTTTCAGAGGGGAATTAACAAGAGATAACTGACATCCATTATATATGGCACGTGGAACTAGAACAGTCCACCCCAGTGAGCGAAATAAAAGGTTCAGTTCGACATTACAACCACCTGAAGAAGGCCGGAGCGTACAACGGCCGAAACGTTGTAATAAATATGGCGACAAAGATGAGGACAATAGTCCGAATAATGTAAATAATATATATATATATATATATATATATATATATATATATATATATATATGTTTAAGTGGACGCTCCGTTTTTTAAACAATATGAATTATATCTACCAGCTTACTGAATTATAAGAGATAGGAAAAAAGAAATCATTATTAAGAGAGAGTAAGGGCAATAAAAGAACAAAGACTAAAATGGAAGATTTACATTGGATTTCAGTTTTTTGACTGGAAAGCAAGAAGAGAGTATCACAAGCGAGGAATATATATATATATATATATATATATATATATATATATATATATATATATATAGTTTATGATAGTTTAGACGTTTAGGAACAACTATGGAATCCTTGTCTAAATCTGACGAAGAACATAACTCATCGAATTCGTGCTTCATGTTGCGGTATTGGGCAAAACTACCACCTATCGCATCCCATCGCTTGTTTAATTTCCTACTTCCAAATACAAAATTTTGTATTTGAAGAATTTTTCATTCCATCTATGAATGGTTAGTACACTGATCTCCGAAGGGCAAAGCAGGAACGCTGGTATTCAATTTGGTTTCAGTATAGAATTGCCAATAATCAGTGCCCATCGCTTCATATCTGTTCTGATATCCACTATCATTAAGATTCAAAAAATGTCAAAATATCTTTCTATCATAATCAATTTTTGGAATTACTTATCGGGAAAAAAACTGATATTTTAATTTTTTTTTTTTTTTTCGTCTCGATAATAACAATGAAAAATCGATTTCTTCTTGATTATTTTCGGGTGAACTCAGATTGACCAGTCAATCGCCATAATGAAACAACTCATTTTGTTTCTCTTTTGCTTCTTCATTCCTGCAGAAAATCCCAGTAAAGTATATCGTCTTGATGCTTCCGCACATGTCGACAAAGTAATGTTGAAAGCATATCGAATGGACGGAAGAATTCGGCGTGGAACGGATACCCGGATCATTGCAGAAATTCGACCATCACACATTCTTTACCTAAGCCTCAGATGGAATCCAAATCTTTTGAAGGATTTAAACGTAACTTTTTTTTTTCTTATTCGTTGTTCAATATTATCTAACACCTGTCGTCTCTTAAATGACTTAGCAAGATTGTATTTCATTTCGTTACCTTCCATTTAAAGACATTCCAACCACCTGAAGAAGGCCGGAGTGTACAACGGCCGAAACGTTGTAATAAATATGGCGACAAAGATGAGGACAATAGTCCGAATAATGTAAATAGTGTACATAATACCTCATATCAGAAATATAGACATTTACAGACAGAAGTTGAACAACAGAGAAGAGTGTGTTACGCTAATCTTCCCTACTGCATTTAATAAGACGTATATCGTTTTTTATAAATGTTATCGAATCCACTTAATCAAAGAAGGTGATTAAAAGGTGTACTTTTTGGAATTTTAATGTCATTTAATTTTATGTAACCGCAAGTTCTATGCTAATAGTTTATTCTCCCGTACTTCTCGCTTGTGGAACTCTAAATTCGACTTCTTACTCTCCAGTCACCATTGATCTTCCAAAATTAAAATGCTATATCAACCGTTATCTGTTTTCTTAATTCCTGTTCTTTTATTGTTGTCTCTCTTTAATGCTTTCATTGTTCTCATGTTCTCTCGCACTCAGTAACCCCTCCTTGCATTTTAGTGACTTTATTGTCTTGCTTGGGGGCGAAATGATAAAAAAACATTTCTAAAATTCTGAAAAGGTCTCGTTTTTTTTTTCTTTTTTCTACAGAAATTCCTCTACGAAAAATTAAGGCAATTTGGCTCTGAGGTCAAAACACTTGGCGTGGAAGTCAGTGAAATTATTTCTGAAGAATTCTTGCGAAGATTCGAACTTACCCAAAAATCCTTAATGGCAGATCTCCGGCCTGTTCTCAAATATTTTAAAATGGAACACGAGAGTCTTTATCGCGATGTCAGCAGATATATGAGAAACTTTAACGAACTGTACAACAAAAACAATTTCTATTTGAAGACGGTCAGAACTTATTTGAGCCGCTTTTGGAGTGACATGTGGACAGAATACAAAATGATGGCTTACAATCTTCAAGTAAAGTTCAGTGAATTTAGTGAATTCCTTTCGAAGAAACTCGACGAATCAACTCTATACTTTGAAATCATCTATGGCAAAGCAAATACCGAATTAAGGGTAAGTGCCTCCTTCTGACCAATTATATATATATATATATATATTACCTCATTCACAATTTTGTATTTCTATCCTATGTAATATATATATATATATATATATATATATATATATATATATATATATTAAACAAAAACAGATCACTTTAAAGCTCCATTATAATAATTTATTTCACCAGAACCCTTTTAAAGGACGCCGGATCATCAGATAGCACTTCCAAAAATGAAATGAAACGAAAAATGAAATTAAAATTGATAGGTAGTGTAAGTTTTTGTAATTTAACAGAGAGTGTAAGAGGGATAGTTAAATAGACATGGTAGAGAGGGATTAATTTCATATCTCTCTCAAGTATACTTCATATTGTGGGAGGAGAAGTGACCAGACCTTGACTTATTTAAATGGTTAACTTAACGGAAGTGATATATTGAAATGGGAGGAGAAGGGAGAAAAGAAAAGAAAAAAGAAAAAAGAAAGAAGAGGGAGAAGGAAGTAAAGAGAAAGAGGCTGTAATTGGGTTTTAGCAATTTATGTAAAGAATAGATTTTAATGCTTGATAGTAATTTATATGTCTAAACAATAACCCAAACAAATTAATATGATGTTTGCTATCAATTTTAATATTTAATTTTTTACAAATAGTTTAGGGATTTAATATAAGTTAAATACTATATTTATTAACACATTTATAGAGAACATATTAAAAAAAAATTAAAATATAACAGTTTGTTTACCCGACCAACAGTACTTTTTAATATTGTAAAAAACAGTTACGGCAACATCTTTATCAGTTTGAATCTAATTTATCAATGTAATTTGTAATTATTTTTATATGGGTAATCTTTCTTACTTAAAGTTTAGGTTCCGAATTAAAATGGAGTAATATATATACACAATATATATACATATATATATATATATATATATATATATATATATATATATATATATATATATATATATATATGTATATTTAGGCAGCAATGTTTCATTAATGAATGTTTCATTAAATAATATAGACACGTTTTTTCTATTTATTTTAAGTAAGTTCTGTTCATATTGTCTGATAAGCTTAATGACATTATCGTTGAAAGATGAAAGGAAAACACCATATTGATACATGTTTAAACCCAATCTAAGCTTTTGGCTTACATAAGCCATTATCAAAGTTGACAATTTCAATATATCAAACAACACACGGACGAAACAATTAATACATATATATATATATATATATATATATATATATATATATATATATATATATATATATATATATATGTATGTATGTATATATAAATATATGTAAAATTTCAGATATAATTAAAAATATATCTGTAAAAAGACAATATGTATAAAATCAAAAGGAAAATTTATTTTAGCCAAAGCATTTCGTCCTCTGATAGACAAATCTACGGATTTTATTTTGCAACAAGTATTTATAAACAAATGCACACGTCGTTACTTTTTCAATTTTTAAAAAATTTAATAACGCTCATAAATATTAATGAGGCAAACTGAAACTTCAAGGGAAATTATGGCGAATGCTATGTGACGTAATCTACTGTCTGATGAACTATTGTGAGTATTCGTTTTTAATAATGTAATTAATATTTATAGTATTTTAGTTTGGGATTAATTTGTGTATTATATACTTTAAATAATAGAAGGTTATGAATTTAAACTTTTTAAAACTCTTTAAACTTGTAAAAAGTACTTAGGTTAGAGTTCATTACCCAGAAAAATACCAACTTCCGGGAGAATGGCATCGAGTAGCTCCCTCAAAGATGACATGGTAGTGGAATAATATGGCGCATATATTGTTGAATAAATGTATAATCTTACGTTTGACGCTTAAAAAAACACTACGAAATGTTTTTCCTCTTCAATAAATAATTTTTGCCTTTGACTTATATTTAGCAATCATTTTTTTCTTATTTTGACACGAAATAATGTTTTTGTTTCCTTTGACAGGAAAAAATGGCCAATGTATACAATAGCCTGAAAGAATATGCAGTACAAGTACAAGACTATTACTTGTCAATGTTTCATGCCTTTTTGTACACAATGAAGACTGATATAATCGACTTTGCTCAAAATGTTCCTGGATTTTTAAAAGGTAAATGTCGTCTGATCTCTTTTTTTTTACTCATAAATAATAGTCAGTATAATGACTAAGCTCTGATACTATATTTAGATTGGTTCAGGTAAGTCGATGGAAATTAAGTCTTCTATGACTTTGAGCAATGTTATGCATTTGAACAAAGATAGGCATCTTCTTGAAGAGAAGTGGAACTGTTTTAAAATTTCCCAGTCATATTGCGTTTTAAAAATCGCACTGAGTGGTGGTTGGCGGAATTTGTTGCCGAGTATTAAGATCCTCATCGACATTTCCTTCTGTGTGAAATGAGTCCTACGTTGGATCTGAAGAGATGACCGCAGACAAGGCATGCTAGGGTAGGAGAGTTCATGAGGTGGTGAGATCAAGGGGTGGTGAAATCAAGGGGTGGAGAAATCAAGGGGTGGAGAGATCAAGAGGTGGAGAGATCAAGAGGTGGAGAGATCAAGGGATGGAGAGATCAAGGGGTGGAGAGATCAAGAGGTGGAGAGATCAAGGGATGGAGAGATCAAGGGGTGGAGAGATCAAGAGGTGGAGAGATCAAGGGATGGAGAGATCAAGGGGTGGAGAGATCAAGAGGTGAGAGAACAAGGATGGGAGAGATCAAGGGGGGAGAGATCAAGAGGTGGAGATCAAGAGATGGAGAGATCAAGGGGTGGAGATCAAGAGGTGGAGAGATCAAGAGATGAAGAGATCAAGAGGTAGAGAACAAGAGGTCAAGATCAAGGGAGGAGAGATCAAGGGGAGATCAAGGAGGGAGAGATCAAGAGGTGGAGAGATCAAGAGGTGGAGAGATCAAGAGGTAGAGAGATCAAGAGGTGGAGAGATCAAGGCATGAAGAGATCAAGAGGTAGAGAGATCAAGAGGTAGAGAGATCAAGAGGTGGAGAGATCAAGAGTTGGAGAGATCAAGGGATGGAGAGATCAAGAGATAGAGACATCAAGAGGTGGAGAGATCAAGGGATGGAGAGATCAAGGGATGGAGAGATCAAGAGGTAGAGAAATGAAGTGGATATCAAGGGATGGAGAGATCAAGAGGTAGAGAGATCAAGAGGTGGAGAGATCAAGGGATAGAGAGATCAAGGGATGGAGAGATCAAGAGGTGTAGATCCAGAGGTAGAGAGATCAAGAGGTAGAGAGATCAAGAGGTAGAGAGATCAACAGGTGGAGAGATCAAGAGGTGGAGAGATCAAGGGATGGAGAGATCAAGAGGTAGAGAGATCAAGAGGTGGAGCGATCAAGGGATGGAGAGATCAAGAGGTAGAGAGATCAAGAGGTGGTGAGATCAAAAGGTAGAGAGATCAAGAGGTTGCAAAAGATCAACTACTTTGGTTGCAAAGATCAACTACTGATAAACAAAATGATCCTGGAAAATTGCAGGAAAAGATGTAGAACTCTTAGCACAGCATGGATTGATTACCATAATGCCTTTGATAGTGTGCTACACTTTTGGATCGTTAAGACTTTGGAAATGTGCCTGATAATAAATTACCTTAAACACGGCGTGGGAATGAGGAAAACCACATTATACCTAAATCACGCCAGAGGCACTGCCACCTCCAAGCGCCTGAATATCCGACGAGGAATTTTACAAAGAGACTCCCTGTAGCTTCTTCTGTTTTGTCTGTCCTTAATCCCCCTTACGCCTGAATTAAACAATAATAGCTATGGACGCAAACTAAGAAAGAAAGTATTCAATCACCTACTCTACATGAATGATCTCAAACTCTTTGCCAAAGACGACAATGAATTGAAGGCTCTCCTCAGTACTGTAAAATGTTTAGGTATGGACTTCGGATTAGATAAATGTGCAAAAGCAACATTCAAGAAAGGAAGAATTACAGAAATATACTCAATAGATTTAGATTTTGACACAAAGATTAGGGAACTGTATCAAGAAGAAGCCTATAGGTAGCTAAGAATTAGCGAACGAGATGGTATAGAGCATACCCAAATGAAGAAGAAGGCACTACAGACGTACTACAGACGTACTGCAGGCGGGTGCGTCTGGTACTGAATTTCGAGCTGAACTCAAAAAACAGGATATCAGCCATAAACGTTTTAGCTGTCCCTGTGGTGCAATACAGTTTCAACATCCTTAAGTGGACAATAGCTGACATTAAGCGAATGCACCCCAAAACCAGAAAGCTTCTCACCCGCATCATCCAAAGGCTGATGTTGACCGTCTGTATGTAATCAGATCCGAAGGAGGCAGAGGATTAGTTCAACTAGAATTGTCTTACAAAACTACAGCAATTGGCCTTCAAAGATATCTGGAAACTACAGAAGACTGGATGATGGTCTGTGTCAAAGATCCTGAAACAAGTAAGAAACTTTATTCAGTAATAAAGGAAGCCAACAAGTTCAAAATGGAGTTTCAAATGGGTGAAGAAGGGCATGTAAAGCATAATACAACGACTGAATCTGAAAAATACCGACCAGATACAGAAACGATTGCAAAATGAAGCGCTTCACAGTCAATACTCTACCCGTACCAAACAATCTGATGTACTCAAACCCCATACACATCAGTGGTTACGCAGTGCAGGGTTAAAAGCTGAAACGGAAAGTTTTATTTTTGCTGCACAGGACCAATGCTTGAATAGCCCCAAAATGCAGATTCTGTGATAAATATCCAGAAACAATTGGGTATCTTGTATCAGGTTGCGCGGTATTGACACCCACTGAATATAAAACACGGCACGACAGAGTGGGCCAATATCTGCAGTAAAAATCTGCAACGCATACGGAAAGGAAACTGCAATAAATTGGTATGAACACCACCCAGACTCGGTTACAGAGATCGGACTTGTAACAATTTTACGAGACATTACAATACACACAGAGACAGATCAATCAAAGCCAATCGTCCAGACCTTCAGTATCTGTCTATATTCCTGATGAGCTCTTATTACACTATTTACATTGTTTGGACTATCATCCTTATCTTTGTTGCCATATTTATCACGTTTCGGCCGTTGTACGCTCCGGCCTTCTTCAGGTGGTTGGAATGTCAAACTGAACCCTTTATTTCGCTCACTGGGGTAGACTGTTCTAGTTGCACATGCCATGTCTAATGGATATCAGTTATTAGTTATCTCCTGTTAATCCCCCTCTCCAAGTTCTCCACCGCCGTTACCAGGTATTGAATTCATACTCTTTGGGTCTTGTTAACTAACGCATTTATCCACTGTGCCATGTGTCCTTAAGGGTCCAGACCTTGTAATCGGAACACCACAAAAACAGAATGTGTCTTTTTATTGACATGGCTGTCCCTACAGATTGTAATGTATCTTTGAAGATCTTCAAAATCTATCGAAATACAAGGACCTTGAAATCGAAATCTCAAAAATGTGGGACATTAACAATTCCAGGTGTACTTGGAACCCTCGGATTGATTGGAAAAGATTCCAATAGACTCATTGAAGGGATTCCTGGTAGCCCATGCCTTAAAGAAATAAAACATTGTTATCGCAAATACAGCCCACACCTAACGAAGGGCTTCATCGATGTAAAGTATGTGTTTTTGGGAGGGTCTCTGGTCGGGACCCGGAAAGAAATGAGTATTCACCAGAAATCAAAGAAAAGAAAAATAATAACTGAATTTGTTTATTTCTGTTCATTCTAAACAAAATTCTCATCTAAATTTTTCCCGTTTTTTTTCACAGTGACTGGAGAAGTGAGAAGAGTTGAATGAATGTCATCTTAAGTATCGTATCGATAAAACTTTATAGTTTAAATTTGATAGAATAATTAAATCTTATACACAGAATAAACTGTAAAGCCCAAATGAAGAAACCGCAAGAAAGCTACTAATCAATGCATTAATTGAATGAATTTGAGTGAACACTTTTAAAACTTCCATCTTCTTCACATTTTCTCAATTATCATTGTTTCGTACTTTTTTTTTACAATTATAAAGGTAATTATATAAAATTTTACAATGTCGATTTATTGAAAGAATCAAACATTTATAATTAATTTTATTTTACAGTCTTCATTGATGACATGAAACATAATCCATTTGTGACACGAATGATTGTACTCTGGTCGGAAATCAACGACTCAATCACTAAAAAACAAAGTCAGTTAAGTCAAAAAATGAACGATTTGACGGCCGCCATGTCTTCTGTCCAAGCCACAGTTAGTCGCCAGTTTGACTCCATTCGGTATATTCCTGCAATGGACGCATTGCTGGAAATTCTCAACGAAGCTTACCAACAGGTAAATGATTCGACGAATTCAATCTCAGAAATGTTTGAAGATCGATCATTTAGAGATTTAATCAAAGCAAATTTATTATTCCCTTTAAATTATTTTATTTATAAATTAGTAATGGTTCTAAATTTAGACAGAGAGCGAGAGAGATGTGATTAAGTAGAAACCATAATCTCCTTTGATGATTGAAATCTTTCGACAGGATTATGATATTTAAAATGTGATGACCAGATTAGCTTTATTTATTTTCATACTAGAATTGCCATTTCAGGAGAGGGACACTTTTCTCAGCCATCAAGAACCTTTCTCGGTTTGGTTTAGTTTATTTTGTTTTACGGCATATCAACCTCAATAGGTTACTTAATGCCGACAACATTTTTAGGGTAGTTTCGTATGAATAGAATATGTATTCTTTGGTTTAGATTGGTTTGGTTTATTTTGTTTTTATCAACCTCAGTAGGTATCAATGCCGACAACTTTTTTAGGGTAGATTCAAATAGAATTTTGGTTTGGTTTAATTTGTTTTACGGCATATTAACCTCAATTTTTAATGCCGACAACATTTTTAGGGTAGATTCGTATGAATAGAATATGTATTCTTTGGTTTAGATTGGTTTGGTTTATTTTGTGTTTACGGCATATCAACCTCAATGGGTTATTTAATACCGACATTTTTTATTGCTGGTAATATATTGTTTCGTTAAAAATCTGTTTCTGGTAATATTTTTCCTTCAAAATTGTATTGCTGGTAATATTTTTTTTCAAAAAGCATTGCTGGTAATAGTTAACTATTTGCCCATAGCTAGGACCCTAACAGGTGCTACCACCCCGGGTCAGGGTGGACCTGGAAACACCAGCAATTAAGAGGTGATTCCATGCTCCTCAAAACCTCCTCATCAGAGGCCTTGCTGCTGTATGTAGTCTAACATCTTACCCAGGACGCGGATGTAGTTTAACGTCTTACCCAGGACGGCCTTTCTCGGTAGTCTCGCAGAGGTTTAATAGTATTGCAATCTTTTTATTTTTTTTATTTATTTTTTTGTACGTACTGTTATCTGGATTCCCAGCTTCTCAAAACACAGCGCAAGTATCTTCGAAATATTCCTAGTGTGCTACCGACCAAAATGACGAGTGCTGTCACCTCTCGACATATGTTCAACGGTTTGATATTTTATTGTCTTCTTATTCACGGTACTGAGTACAGGGACGATCTGATTTATGCCTTCATTACCCCAATGTTGACTAGTATTTATATAACATTGCATTACTGAATCAAATATCTAAATGGAAAAAGGAACCGGTGATAGGGTTTTCAATTGCGGTTGAAACTGCTTATGTGTTTCTTTCACAGTGAACTTGTGAAAATTGTTTTGCTTCCAGAAAAAAGATTGCACACTGGCATGTCACAATCTTTGAAAAAATAGACTTTCCCAGTTAGCAATTGACCAAATCGGTCTGTTAAATCTACATTGCTGATAAGTGGACTGAAAACTTCCAATCATGTCCCGTTACTGAAAGCATCTCGCTGTGAGAGAGAACTTTTACATAGAATATCTGGCATCCAGTATAAATCTCCCCTTATTCAACAGCGGAAATGATGTGAAAAGCACCAACTCGAATTCCAGTCCCATTCAATTCGTGAATAAACATTTCTACTATTTTAAGAATACAAATATTATATCTTAAACAGACAAACATGAAAAGAAATTACGAAGACTTAAAGACAAAATCCCTTGAAAATGGCTAAAGAAGTGGCCGAAAGCGCTTGAGACAATACGGACAGTTTTAACATTCCCTTACTCTCGCTAAACGGAAAAATGTGACAATATTAGAAAAACTATATAAAAATTCATTTTCCTTGTCTGTCATATTCAAGGAAACATGCTTAAAAGAAATGTTACTGCCCAAAATTATTCTGTGTGTATATATATATATATATATATATATATAGTCATCCACATACAGACTGTTTCACTGTACCAGCTCTCATCAGTGTGCCTACAAGTCTGGTTGCCTCTAGCTAGGATTGAAACCCGGCTGAATTGGCGTCAGTCGGAGATTTTACCCTAAGGCGTTGGCGCACAGCAGAGATGAAGGTGAATTTAAGCGTATTTATTTTTTTTTAGATACACACGCAGTGATTGAGAGAACTCGATTCATTTTACCGAAGAGTCCTGCAATTTTAGCAGTAATAGTCTTTGCTTACAAACTCACACTTCCTCCCCCGAGAGCTCAACTGACATTAATTTTTCATTTAGCATGTAAATTGTCATCCACAGACAGTTTCGCTGTATCACAACTCATTAGTGTGGCTAGACGTCCTGTTTCCTCTAGCTAGGATTAACCTAGCTGAATTGTCGTCAGTCGGAGAGATATATATATATATATATATATATATATATATATATATATATATATGTGTGTGTGTGTGTGTATGTATATATATATATAGAAATATAGTTTTAAGGTGTGCTATGTTTATGGGATAAAGTGCTCAATATCATAGATAGAGCGTATGTAAATATAAATATAAAAGTGAACATTGAAGTCAACACTCAGAGGCGACAGGCTGTTTCATGTTAGACGCAATCGTCAGGCCGCGAACAATGAGCAAAAATCCAACATTCGCGGCCTGACGCCTGACTATATATATATATATATATATATATATATATATATATATATATATATCAAACACTTCTGCGTGTAAAACGAGGAGAAATTTCCTCTCCTTTTAATCTATTTTTTCGGCCTTCTTTTTCGATTCGTAGAAATAATTATTACATTTAGACTTCATCTCGAGTTGTTTTAATGCATATTGACCGATATAATCTTCGGTCTTCCCAGTTTCTTTTATTGTCATGAGACCATTTATTTTCCTTATTTTGGATTACTGTCTTCAATTTTCGTTTTTTTTTTTTTCCCCGAATTCCTCAGCCGATTTCTTTTGGGGACTTCATCAGTTCGAAGTTGCTTATAGAACAATGAAATGACTGAATAAAACAACGATGTACTCTCTTGTAGTTCTTCTGGTTTGCAAATTAATTACGGCTTTGTTAAATATGATAAAGAACTTTTTTTTTTCAATTTCTCTTGCAGTTGGCTTGGGCTTATCGTTATTGGAACGTGAAGTCTAATGTAAATAACATCAAGGGTATGATCACAGATATGTTTTTCTCGAAACTAAATCAGCTGAAAACATCCTTCACAGAGCTTGACATGAACACTCTTGTGTTCGCGCCCAGACGCGGAGAGATCATTGTCGAGGTCAAATATGGCGCCGCTATTCATGTCTATAATTTAGTCGACTCCATTATGACCATGGCGAAAGAAATGCAATTGACGTTCCAGAAATATCAAAAAATGCTACCGAAAGGCAATACCACAATTTGGGACATTTATTACATGATGAAACCATCGTCGCAAATTCCAGAATGGCTTCCTCCATTTAAAGGTAAGTAAACTACTACTACTACTACTACTACTTATTCTTTTTCTTCTTCTTCTTTTTTATTTATGTTCTGTGTTCATTCAGGACGTGAGAGGTCATGGCTCTGCTCAACTTCATATTCTTTGTAGCTCTAAGTAATATTTGTAATCTTACTCAATTTACATTAAAAGAAGATTAAATGTATATTTGTCAGGAATTGGAACATCTCAAGATGAACTATAAATTGGGCACATCAAAAATAAAGAAAGCACAGGGCATTTAACTATGTGGCAAGTGTTAGAAATTTACGTATCAAGTTAGATTGCAAACATAGAGATACCTTGTTTTGTGTGAATGCAGGTATTCACCTTCATATTCCAGACAGGAGGATAAACTCAAGAAGGAAACAAGCATATGTTGTACCGCGGTGACTTATTTTATTTATTAGGGACAACACGACAGTCTGATTTCATAACGACCTTTTATTCGACAATAAAAAAAACAAACAAACAAAGAAACTAGGGGCAGATAACTCCAATCCCTTTATCTAGCTATATGCAAGTAGTCATCTGACGAGAGCGGAATTTTCAACAGGAACTTATGACAGAAATCTGATCTATCTATCTATCTATCTATCTATCTATCTATCTATCTATCTATCTATCTATCTATCTATCTAAGGAACATTCGATTTGTGAAAGAACTTCTAGAATCTAAGCAAAGTATCAAGATATTGGGACATTTCGTTAGGAACAAAGAAAAATCCTGAATTGCTGTCATATCAATCATCCAATATGACAGTGAATGCTGGACAGTTTCTTCACAAAGAGAAAACTTGAATTAATCGAAACATGGTTTTACGGAAGATTGTTGAGAATACTTTGGATGTGATTAGCAAGGAAGTTTTACGAATGATGGAAGTAAGATGAACACTTGTACTTTGAATGAGAAAGAGACAATAGATATTTCTGGGATGCACAATGAAAAAAAACAGAGTTCTAGGAGAATTTGATGCTTACAGGACATATCAAGGACAAGAGAAACATACAGAAACAGCAAGTCACTTATTCAAGTAGTTTCCATATTTTTTCCATATTTATTTCCATATTTATTTACATAGATGCGGAAATGAAAAGCTTTTATGAGTTATTGTCCGCCATCTTTAAGGATAAGCAATGGATATTCTTTTCTTTTTTTCTTTTTTTTTTCATTTTTTTTATTTAATCTTGTTTTGCAACCATGTCGTTAGTTAACTTTCTTTTGTCTTTTTGACGAGCAAGGGATAGCAAGCGATATTGAAATGTTTCAGGATAACTGGATTCATGCCTTTGCTATGAACATTTGCAAAATAACAAAGGTCAGTGATATGTGCAGAATTTGTAACCAGAGAGCAAATTTCATTTTCTTGGAGATATCATTTTAATGGCGGGATTTTTTTTTTTTTTTTAATTTTGCAATCACTTTCACAGTTTACTGGAAGAAATTTTATTTTTTTATCATATGATACAATGTTGATTACTATTATTAATATATTGACGCATAAATGCTTTAAACTTAGTTTTCCCCTACATTGACACTATCTACTGGTATAGATTGACGGCCTGGATAAATTTTTGATAAAAACTGAATAAATATGCGTCGAATATTAATAATTTCACCGTTCTGTTTAATACAGAAACAGAAGGTAGGTAACTCTTACGACAATATGTAATGTTAACTCCCTTGTAAAGCGGCATATTTGTATCATTTGTGATGGCTCTTCATTTAAATAGCCCTAAAGTAGGTAACTCCCACCCTTCCAAAAAAGAAGAAAATGATATCTGAGGTTTAAAATTAATTTTAATACATGAAAAAAAAGCTTTCTCGAAGCTTTTATTTTAGTTTTAATCCCAAGCTAATAGACTGAATTTAATATTTCCAATAAGCAAAATAATTTCTTGTATATCAAACAGAATTTAAATTTATTGAACTATATATGTGTGTGTGTGTGCTTGTGTGTGTGTGTGTGCTTGTGTGTGTGTGTGTGTGTGCTGAAATCACTAAAGTTGGCCACATTGACAAATCTGTCAACACAATTCTCTTTCTTAAAAAACTCTCAAAAATACTTTTCTGAAACTTTATTTGAGGAAGATTAGCCGATTTAAAGTTTAATTAATCTGAATTATTACTTATTTTATTTTAAATATCGCAGAAAAGTATTTTATTAACACGGATTCTGGCGTTTTTATGAGGCGCTGACACATTTATCGATAATCTGATGATTGCGAGATTTGGATAGGAGTGAAATACTTGGAATAATGACGAATACAATGTAAACACCATTTTAGACAATGTTTTATCTTTAATATTTCATATATTTTATGCATTCTATAATATTTTATTGAATTTTAGGTATTTTGGCTTTATAGTTCTCCATACTTAGACGCTTGTCGAAGAAATGTTAGAAAATTACCAATAAACTTAAAATTTACTACAGTGACCGTTCTTATTTTCTGATAATGTAATGTATGGAAACCTGTATTTACAATAATTGGCACGTTTATGAATTAAAAATTATTTTTCAAATACTCGATGAATTGTAGTAATATTCTCCATTTATGTTTAGTAAATATAGTTTTTATTTTTAAAAAATCACTTGATTGATACGACTTAATACAGAATTATTATTTATTTATTTATTTATATATTCTCATTTAATTTTTTAAAGGTTTATTATATATTCTCATTAAATTTTTTTAGAAAAGGAGAAAAATTCTTGTGAAAAGTCATTATTTACCGATTTTTTTAGACAGTTGTGTCTAGAATATATTTTATTCATAAAAACAATTAAAAGCATTTCTAATTAAATAACATCTTAGCTTTACTGCATTTTTTATATTTTACAATTCAGAGCAAATTTTATGTAACTGGGATTCCTGTTTTTAACTGTGAAAAAAAGATTTTGATTTAAATTTTCAAATTCATTCTCTTTATATCTAATATAAAAATTAAGTACTACTAAAATGAATTTCTAAAAATTTCATCTAATTAAGTAAGTCGGGGTAACAAATGTAGAAAATATTTTTACCAAGACTTTCTAAAAAAGAAACATTTCAAAATTAATTTCATTCATTTATGAATAAGTTCCGAAGGTTCCATTAAAATCTGAAAATGATCTGTGATTTTTGCAGGATTTTCTTAATCAATGTGTTTTTCACCACAAACAGGCGTTAAAATTTCCCATACTAATCTATGGTACAAAGTTGACGCCAGAAAAACAACATTTCTAGCCAAAATTTCGACGGTTCTAAAAAGAATTCAGAAATCTTTTGATCTTTCCTATTAATAATAACACAAACATTTTGTCGATAAAACTTTTAGTAATTTAGGGACATTTTTTCGTCATGGATGCTAAATTTTTAGCGAATCTTTGGCTGTAAAGAAATCGATTCGAACTTAGGCTCGTAAATCATTTCTATTACAGTTTCTGATTGATCTGTATTGGTGCCTCGCACATATTGTTTGCTTCCAGGTTAGACTTATTAAATATCAATATCGTTTGACGAGATATTTTCAAAGAAGGACACATATATTGTTTATAATCGTAAAAAATAATGACAAAATGCAAAAAAAAAAAAAAAAAAATCTTTCCTGTAGTGAGTTTCTTCCTTCATCAAACTCAGGGGATTTTTGCATTGATGTAACTACACATTTGTCTCTCCCATAATGTTGCCATGGAAAAATAATTATAAGCGCTAATAGCTACTTTCAGTAATGAATCATTTTTTTTTATCAAAGTAAAACATTATCGAAGCATTTTGAATTTGACGTGAATGTAAATCTTTTTCTGACTGTCTGCAGTTGTGTTGTAATTTGCAAATCATACTCGAAGCCGAGAATTAATTCCAAAAGGAACCAAAAGATGTTTACTAATTTGTCACATTTAGAGTATGCGGTGTTCTACGACATTGTAATTCTTAAAACTTACGTTCTGTCTTTCAAAATTAATTTAAGAAATTCAAATTTTGCACAAATTAAAATTTTATTGCTTACTGACGCTTATTTAGTAAAAATATTTTCTTAAAAAACCTAAAAGCATTTAAATAGTCTGTGCATCTTGTAAAAAGTCAATAAACAAATCGACTTCATTTTTTCTTTAGAATCTTCGAGCTAATAAAAGTCGTGGTGAGATTTTCGTATTTCAGCCGGCACTTCGTTCTAAGAGAACTCCATATATGGTATCGTTCCATTTCTTGGGAAGCATTAAAAAGGTTGCACTCTTGCATGTGCACATTCTTCAATCGAAATAATATCAAGATGTCAAACATCTTATTGTTTACTTATTTATTTATTTTAATATCATGTCCATTCAAGGCGTTGTCGATCATGACTCTCCACAGGTTCCTTTTCTTTATTAATTATGAATTGCCATAATTTCTTGGGAGAAGAAAAGAGTAAACTGGTTTCCTTATCTTAGACTGGCTGTCAACCAAGGCTAGAAAGTCTAGTCTATCCTGCTATTTAACCCATATTTGGAGAGAGAAGATATAAATTCGCGCCTTTTCCAAGGGCATTAGTGTAAAAGTGAACGCAATAGACTAGGCTGGAATTTGAACTCGGTCCGATGACTTCACATTTCGATTATCGAAAAGATTTTACATGTCTTGCTTCACTTCAATCTAATGTGAATCCCTTGCGCAGGACAACAATGGCACCCCTTTTTTGTATTTTAGACTATACCCAGAGAAAATGAAATTAAAAAAGAAAAGAACTTCATGTTTAGAATCACTGAAATTCTGCGATACCCCCGACATAAACGTAATCAAGAATATCTGCCATAAACGAACACAGATTTTTTCAGTTTTTGTTTACCTTTTATTTTCGTTTTCAGCGCATGCTTCCCTATTTCGTGGTCAGCATATAACCACTTTTGATGGACGTCACTTCGATTACAAAGGCACCTGCAGTTACTTGATGGCCAGGGATTTTGTTGATGGTAAGTTCACTGTGGTGGCCAACTTTGACCCTGACAGGAGCCAGCGCACAATCAAGTCGATCACCGTCATAACCGCCTATAACAAGGAAATAGAGATCTTTTCTGATTACAAGGTAATTATATCTGTTTACGTGTTCACTTTCGATTTGTTCAGGCAGCAATGATGAGGGCAAAGCATTATATATTAAAACTGTAACAGAAAGGGTGCACCACTTGGAACAACATTCGCTTGAATGCCTTCAAATGTTCAAATTAAGTGCATTCACATTTTTATATATCTCTACACAGAACAACGGTGGGTAATTGAATGAAGAATGGAAAGAAAATTCTATGGAACGGGTTTTGCCCTCAAAAGAAATTTTCAGATTAAATAATGTAGGATATTTTAAAACATCAGTAGTAAATTTAAAAGCAAAGAGTTGTTAGAAGATGAATAAAGTAAAAACCTACTCGCTACGTAAAACGCAGCAGCAACACCTAGCGTAGTGAAGCTGTGGTCCTTTGCTTCACGGGGCAGTTTACAGGACTTACATGCAAACACGTTTATTTCGAACCTCATTTCAATCTTCTCACCATTTTTAAAGATCAAAATCTGAAAAACTTTCCTAAGAAACTTTCTTTAAAATGTTTAAATGAGGATCAACTAAATAATAAAATAGAATAATTTTATAGACAAAAACGGATCCAGTTGGGAGAAGAAAGACCGTATGGCGCCTAATCTTCTTTGAAAACCAGCACTCGACTCTACGATGTAAAGAAAGGGTAATGTTTGGTATTTTTTATTGTGATTAGAATTTGTGCAATAATTCCAGAATGAAGAGAGGAATTGACACTTCATCGTTAAATGTTTATAAGTTCATCGCCATTAATTCACCTCGTGGAAAATTCATCGCGAGAAGTTTACCGCACCTAAAATTCAACGTATGAATTCATTAGATTTATAATTAATTTTATAATATATATACATACATATATATATATTTATAAATTCAAGTGCCCTTTGGGAGAGTGTATCTCCAACGAATTAAATAATATTTATGTTGGTCACACCACAAACTCGCTTTCACGACGCTTGACACTACATTTTAATGAAAACTCTAACATTTTTAGGCATTTAAAACAACATGCCTGCCCGCACACACAATTCCGTAAAATACTTGTCGAAAACACAACTATACTTCGACATGAAAACAATAGACAAAAACTAAAAATACTTGAAGCATTATACATCAAACAGTTAAAACCCAACCTAAACAAAATCAACTATGGAATCTCTACAAATATTTTTAAATGTCTATAATTTCTATAATTGGTAACAGAAGCCATTGGTTTATACCAACGGCTTTCCTTATTTCATTCTACAATTCACTCTCGTGTAGTCATGTGTGACGTCATGAGATGCAGTGCGATTTTCGCTTCTAGCGTCTTATATGCGCGTGTTCATCGTTGCTTAGTGATCCACTATGTAAACAAAACAATGACAGACTATCATCACTGTCGTGTCCGTATATTGTTTGATATGTTTGTAATTACATCTTTGATAATGGCTTGAGTAAGCCGAAAGCTTAGATTTTATTAAAAAATAATGGATAAATATTGTGAATTTCTTTTTTTCGGTTAATGATAATGTTATCAAACTTATCAGAAGATACGAAAAAATTTTACATAAAATAAATGGACAACACTTGTCTATATTATTTAATGAAACGTGTATATATATATATATATATATATATATATATATATATATACACACACACACACATATATATATATATATATATATATATATATATATATATATATATTTTGGTTGGATAGATGTGAGTTTATTGAGCGCTTTCTAATAAGTACCGCGCATATAATATATAAATAATTATACATATATATATTTATTTATATTTATATACACTTTTCACATATATATGTATATATATATATATAGTGACGATTGAGTTTAAGCATGAAACAGACTATCGCCGCTGGGTGTTGACCTCAATGTCGACATTTATATTTACATTCTCTCTGTCCCTAATATCGAGCACTTTAACTCATAAATATAGCATATCTTAAAATTATATTTTATCATATTAATATATATATATATATATATATATATATATATATATAATTGTAAAAATTTACATTATTCGGACTATTGTCCTCATATTTGTCGCCATATTTATCACAACGTTTCGGCCGTTGTACGCTCCGGCCTTCTTCAGGTGGTTGGAATGTCGAACTGAACCCTTTATTTCTCTCACTGGTGTAGACTGTTCTAGTTCCACGTGCCATGTTTAATGGATGTCAGTTATCAGTTATCTCCAGTTAATTCCCCTCTTCAAGTTCTCCACCGCCTTAAGCAGGTATTGAACTCACACTCTTTGGGTCCTGTCACTGGATCTAACTAACGACTTTATCCACTCTGCCATGTGTCCTTGAGACTGGTTAAGGCGATGGGGAACTTGGAGACGGCAAGTACATACTCTAATAATAATAATAATAATAATAATCTACTGTAATTAAACTATAACGAAAATAAGGTGACGGATTTGTTTGGGTTGAAGATCTTCGCAACATAAGAATTCTTTTTTTCTTTATTGTTTGAGACCTTTGACCTTTGAATTTTTCCCTTAGAGAAAACTCTTCTTCTCTTAGACTGGCTTTTCTCCCAACTTTGTGCAGTGTCACTTCAGGGCGAGAGTGATCATAGCTCTCCACGACTTTCTACCTTTTGTAGCTCTTAGCAACGTTTGTCTTTTTGCCATCGTTCACACCCTACTGTTCCGCCATCCATTTACACAAGCTGGTCAGGTAGGTGGCTCGTCTTCTTCTCTGCCCCTTACATCCTGTGAGTTTCAAACTCTCCAAGCCTTCATTTCTCATCATATGACCAAGAATTCCGGCTTTCTCTTTCGGATTCTGATTATAAGGTCCTTTTTCTTTAAGATTTTCATTTTCCTTGCGCGTTCCGTCCATGGAATTCTCAGCATCCTTCTGTAGAAAAAAACCCCTAATCTATCATGATATTTAATCCACAGATGGGTTATAAATGGAACACTGCCTTTCCTAAGGGTTGCTGACTGATTTTGTTGAGCAGCATATCAACATCTCTATGGGTCATTTAATGCTGAAATTTAAATATATTAAACACAGTGTGATGATTTCAACTAGATTTATCTTGAACACAATTGCGTGTTTTCATCTACAGAGAAAAATGTATTGTTGGTCATTTTACTGTATGTATTATTTGTTTATTTTTTAATTTTGGTGCAAGAAGGTACAGTGTGGGGGGGTCCATATTTGGTTGGGACGAGAACTTTTCAGCATCATGTCTATATTCATTTTGCTCTTATTTTGTAATTACAGGTGAAATTACAAGGTGAATACACTGATCTTCCAATTGAAATGAAAGATTCTTTTGTTCTTCGAGAAGGTGACCAAATTCTTCTGAAGAGTCCCCGAGGATACCAAGTCACGGCTGACATTCGATTAGGACTCTACACGCTCGATATCAGTGGTTGGTACTTCAGTAAGGTTGCTGGTATGTTTGGTACCTATAATTACGAACCAAGTGACGACATGACCATGTACAATATGGCACGAACAGATAATATTGAAGAATTTGCTACATCTTGGTGGACTGCTTCCTCAGTTTGTAAATCCCACCGCAATTTTGCACCAACACACAGAATTCCAGATAGCCAGGAATGCCATAAATATTTTGTGAATAACAATTCTCCATTTAGAAATTGCTTTCGACAGGTAATATTCTTTCAATATTCTTTTAATATTTCTTAATATGCCTTGTCTTTAACGAATATAAAAAAAAGTGTTATGTATCGTTTCATCATTTGACAAAGTGCGGATGATAATCGGAGGTGCCTTGTTACGTCTTCTTTTTCCATTTCTCTATTTTTGGGGTTTCCTGGTACTATCGATCCATCGCCCGGCATCGTTTTTACAGGAAAGTGAGCCTTATTCAGACTTGGTCAGTGATTACATAACATTTTTTCACTAGCCAATCAAATAGTGTTTGATGATTTACTTGCAGAAAATTAAGAAAAAAAGATTATTAATAATAAAGATTAGCAGTGACAGCACCAGTGACGGTAACCCGAAATGAAGCCTTTCAGTTTGACTTCACTTGTGGTTCTTAAGAATTCACTGAAGTTTGAATAAGAATGATTTCTCGTAACAACTGTCAGTTGAACTGCTTGTCAACAGGCTAAACCTTTTCAACAGTTAAATCGTCTTAAGTTTGTACACGACTAATATTTGTTTTATCCTCAAAATTGATATATATCTTAAATTTATTAAAATCGTTTTTAATAGAAAGATATTTTTCCTTAGACCAAAATTTGATCTCCAGTCAATATTCGACTAGTCATAGTGCAATATCTTAAATGGAATGTTTACTTGATTTAATTTCACAACTATTTAAAGAAATTGGTGATGTGAATATAAAGAAAGAGAAAAGAGGCAAAATGAGAACAACCAAACTCCTACCATTTATGTAAATATCAAAAAGAGAAAGTTTCAAGTTGAGCGAAGTAGTACATGAAAACTGATGTCTCAAAATTAATTTATAGTGATGTATGTAGAGCTATATTGGATGGAACTGAAGTTTTGGCTAGATATTGAGTCCTTAACAGATGTAGTTAAGCAACAAAACATAGCTGTCAACACAATGGGTAGAGGGGGACGTAATTATTTTGGCTGCTATTGTAGACAGTAAAATTATTGGTCCCTTCAAAATTGATGAAGTCAAGATAAGTGCCGAGAATTATTGTAAATTCCTGGATAAATGGTAAAGGTCACAACGAAGAAGCTTTAAGGTCAGAAAATATATTCATAAAACGCAATGCTCTACAGTAGTGGATACTCATATTTAAGTGGACGTACCGTTTATTCATTAAGCGGTAGATTTATTTATTTTAGTCTACCGGCCTGAATAAAATGCCGACCCCGGCAGGAATCGAACCTGCGTCCCATTTATACTTCGAGATTCTGGGAAAGATTTGCGTTTATTAGAGTCTATTCAACTTGTTCTAAAGCACATCGGATCTAACGACGGTTTCCCCTTCCCAGGGCGACGCAAGTTCGAATCCTTCAGGAGGGCACATATTTTCTTATTAGATCTTATTAGATTTTTCAAACATTCAGGCCGGTAGACGAAAATAATTAAATATAGTGTTTATTAAATAAACGAGGCCTCTACTCAGTATTGGTATCCACTAAAATCGTTTAATCTGTTAGATTAATAAATGAATAATCCACTCCTTTCTTTAGAATGAATATATATATATATATATATATATATATATATATATATATATATATATATATATATATATTTGAAAAACAGTTTGATTCCAGAAACATATACAACACGAGTAAGTGGAAATTGTAAGCAATGCGTACACGCATATATGTGTGTGTGTGTGTGTGTTCAAAAGTTTTCGGGCTCACCTTTTTAGCGCCAGACGTGGGTGTATCAATAAGTTCACCGCCTGGCACAGTTATTCATTGAATTTTGATGTTTGAATTTTCACTTTTTAATCTTCAATCTTAATCAATCTTTATCAATTAATCAATCGTAATCAGTTTTATCGTTCAATCTGTGGGATTCCACTTCCCCATGAAGTTGCATTGACAACAAACAAGGAGAGTTTGTGGAATAATATTTTTTAAACTTAATCTCTTCTTTTTTTTCTTTTAATATGACGCCATATTTCTTACGGTTTATATTTCCACAAACTATGATTATTTTCCAGAATTTTGGTTATGAAAAGAATTTGAATATAAAAGCAAAATATATTCCGAAAATTCATGAAATACTTTCCTTGAAATATTTGCTTTATATAATTTGTTGTCGGAGGAAACATTTTCTTTAATTTTTCGCAGCTTCAACAATTTGAATAAAAAAAAAATGGCTCTTTCGTTATTTTCGAATCTTGAATAAGTGGTTCCGTTGATTTGAATACAATACGCTTAAATAACTCTTTTGTTTGGTCGATTTTTTTACCTGTTCAGGTCAAACCGGATGTCTACTACCACATGTGCAATACTCTTAGAAGCAGTGCCTATTCGACCATTTCTGATGTCTGCGACGTTTCAGCTGTTTACATGGGTGAATGCCGGAGAAAGGAAGTTGACCTTCAAATGCCCCAATCGTGTGGTGAGTTTATTTACAATTAATTTATGCATCATGTCTAAATCCTCTAATCCGACCTCTTATAATTCGGCGTACCTTTCATCCGATCAAAATAGCATTGTCATGAGTTATTAATATCCATTATTTGTTTGTTTATCAATCAATCTATTCTATAGATCGAAGCCCTGTAGCCTAATATTCTTTCAGTCCGTTTAATTTTTTTTCTTTAAATTCATTAAAAATCTGTTAGGATATAACAAGTAACTTTAAAGCATTATTACCTAATCTAAGACCATAGACAGGCAGTACTTAATTTTCTTTGTCCAGACTTAAAAATTGAAGGCGGAGGATAATTTTTGTGGATTGGCTTTTATTCATTAGACCTTCATCAAGCCACGAAATTTATCAGAATCGAAAATGATTGACTTTTTAATTATTTTAGAAGTGGGTTCCTTTTCATAATAAATTCGATTAATTTGCATTGTAACACCGGTGTTCAATTCTCATTAAAAATTTCCAGAATACTTACATTTATGTGTAATTGTACATGCTCCATTCGAATCTGGTTTGATAAATTTGATAAAATCTACCGTTTTGGAGTTATCGACAGTAAAAGTTTGAATTCATTCGCGTCGCGGGCAGCCATTACGGGCGTTGTTTGCATACATTCGCCGTAGAATAGCTATCAGTGAGGTATCATTGCACAAACTGAGCATGTCTAAGTAAATAGTTCTCGTGCACAGTAATTGAGACAAATTTAGACAAGAAAAATTTTGCTTTCTGCAGCAAATGGATGCAAACAACGCGAGAAATGGCTGCCGCCAACGACGTGATTGAATTTTTTCATTTCATTTTTCGTTTCATCTTTTGGAAGTGCTATCTGATGATCCGGCGTTTTTTAAAAGGGCTCTGGTGAAATAAATTATTATAATGGAACCTTAAAGTGGTCTGTTTTTCTTTAATATATATTTTTCATTATTTCCGCTACAAAACAATTTTAAATTATTTGTATATCGAAAACTTTTTCATTTTATAAGTTTTGGTGTGATTTTAGCATTTTAAGAAATATTTTGCTCTCAATCCGTTCGTAAATATTTTCTTCATTTTCCATTTATTTTTCAACCAGTGAGTTGCATGAGCATCATGGGAAATCATTTTTTCCAAAAGCAAGGCATGGTGTTGAAATCGAGCAGAGTTCCGGCTGCTGCTGATATCATTTTGGTTGTTGAAGAAAGGATATGTAACAAGATGGTTGGTTCTAGACTGCCAGATATTGTAAAACACATCAAAACGATCCTGGAACAGAAGGGCAAGTACAATTCTCTATTAACTTGAAAGAATGCAACACTGAAAAATTCAAAAGCCTTTCTTCTGTTCGATCCATTAATAACCAGTCTTTATCAATTCTTTATATGGATCTCCACGTAAACGCGATTCCTAACGTCTAAAATGAATTTAAAAAATGTAAAATCTTTTTTGAAGCTTTTATTTTAGTTTTAATTCCAACCTAATAGTTTAAATTTTATATTTCCAATAAGCAAAATACTTTGCTATTTCAAAACTAATTTAAATTGACTGGACGGACTTTTTTAGTGCTCTTTTTAGTCGCAATGTAAGTCTCTTCATTAAAAAAAATCTTCAAAAAATAAAATCTATTTTTCTGAAACTTTATTTGAGGAATATTAGCTGATTGAAAGTATAATATGATTTGAAACAATTATTATTTATTTTAAGTTTAATATATACCAGAAATGCATTTTTTAACCAGACAGTAGACGTGTTGATGTTTGATAAGGTGATGACAGATCTACTGTTGTTCTATGGAGACTTTATTTGTAAAATATAACTGAAGAAAATGACGTGGGCACCTTTTTTACATAATTTTTATATAAACATCTCAAATAGAGCAGAAGGGGCCAGTTCAATACTCTACCAGTGGATTTAACTTGAAGGAATGCAACATTATTCTCTTCGGCCAAGCACCTTTGTTCTGTTCAGTCCTTTATAGATTATTCTTCATAAATTCTTTGTTTTTCTTGGCCGAAATAAAAACTAAAAGCTTAATAATTTTCAGAGAAGAAAAGGCATTTTATACTGAAATTGTTAAAATTTCAGCTATTATAATTTAAATTGCTTTATCAGCGACATCAGTTATAACTTAAGCCTTCTTAATGTCTAATTTCAGGGGAACCAATCCTCCGGGCTACACTGCAGTATTAAAAAACAAATAAAACATTTTTGTTACGACCCGCACCTGCGCTTGCGAAGCTTCACGTTAAATATGGTCGTAAATTTAATGATAATCATTTTTCCATCTTAATTTTCTATTCCAACGAGTTACAGTGTTGTCTAGTACAGTGGTCCCCAACAACTGGGCCGCGGACCGGTACTGGGCTGCGGACCGGTACCGGGCCGTGGGCGATTTGGTAGCGGGCCTTGATCCATTTAGTAGCGGGCCGTAGACTATTTTGTAGCGGACCATGGATAATTTTGATAGCGGGTCATAGACCATTTGATAGCGGGTCATAGACCATTTTGTAGCGGGCCGCGCAGAAAAAATAACTTTTTCCCCCAATTTTATCGACTATGGCGATCTTGCTTATTGTGTTTTGTTATACATGTAAAAATGACCGGTCCTTGTCAAATTGTATTGCGTGACACCGTAACCCACTTTATTTAACGTTTTTATTATAATTCTACTTTTGTTCCAAGGTCACTTGGAACTTTGTAATAATCGAAAACTCTAACCATAAAATTTACGCTCTTTATGATTACAGGTCTCCATGACAACAGATTCGGTCTTATCGGATTTGGTGGTTCTCGTAAGGAACCCAACTACATTCACACAATGGACGGAGAAATGATATCCAATAGTGAACTGATGATAAGATCTCTGGAAAATCTCACTTTCTCGGTCCTTCCAGCCAACGTTGATGTTATGAAGGCAGTGATGAGAACGTCTGAATATCCGTTCCGTGTAGGAGTTCGCAAGGCTGTCATTTTGGTCACGTGCACCGGATGTCATGAGACTGATGTGACGACCTGGGAATTGGCACAGATGCTTGAAAAGTTTGACATCACGTTACACGTTCTAGCTGACCATGATTTCAAGACAAAAGGAAATATGAGCGCCAAGACTACTTACCTCTACGGTAGGAACATTTTCAATGCATCTTATTATTATGATGATAAACAAGCACAAGAGAGTAGAAATATTGTTTTTAAATTGTCGCTCAGACAATTTTCAAGCATAAAACATGAAAATATGTCCAGAAAACTTTCAAAAATTGAGAAAGAAATTGTTTTTGTCATTGTAATGTATATAGTGGCATAGCTTCGCCAAGCAAAGTTATATAACATGGTTGAATGAAGTCGGTATGTCACATTGGTTGTGACGTGGTTGACAATGAATTCATGAAATTTTCGACGCTTAACAGAATGTATGTGACTTCTGTGTCAGTCACGTGAACAGTAGGTGAGTAGCATTGAGAAGGTTTTGGGAAAAAATATCGGCGCTACCCAAGATGGTGACGCAGTCGAATTTATCAAACGGAATAACGCAGATACTCGAAATAAGGAATTCTTTTTTCTAAAAAAACAAAAAAAAACTGTCTTGTTTACATCTTTCGGACTGGTGTCCTCATTTTTATTGTCATTGTTTCGGCCGTTGTACGGTCCGGCCTTCTTCAGGTGATTTATGTTGGAATTTCGAAACCTTTAGTTCATCTGCCGGGATTGATTGTTCTAGATCCACGTGCCATGCTTAATCTGGATGCCTCAGTTTTAGTTAATTCCCTCTAGTAAATCAACTCCCCAAATTTTTCACCCCTGCTCTGGCCAGAACACACGAGCCGCTGGTCCAAATCTCACTTTTCCGGTCCTTCCAGCCAACGTTGATGTTATGAAGGCAGTGATGAGAACGTCTGAATATCCGTTCCGTGTCGGAGTGTTATTATTGGCTACCAACGTTTAACGGGATTGGGCAAAAAGCTTGCCTTGGCAGAACATAGTTGGTCATGGCCACGGAACAGATACTACAATTTGATCATAATCTCTGGTTTGCGGAACACTTACATTTTTTCTAATGTTTTTTGAGGCGTCTTTATAAGGTGAATCAGTCTTACAACGCTGGTTAATGTCGACAGAATAGGACACCTTCTCCAGTTTCTTTCATTTTGATCACATGCGTGTGTAGACAGGGATTATATGGGCGTTGTTTCTATTTTTAGGTGCTGATAAAAGCCATGCCTACTCAGAAGGGATAGTTGATGCTGAAATGGAAACCAACATTGTCGTTCCCGAAGACAACTGCGTTCAGCTGGGCCTTGAATCGAATGGTTCCTATTTTGATTCAAAGAAACTGAAAAAGGAAACAGCCAACTTCTCTTTTATGGAGCGATTCGCAGAACGTATTTCAGAGTCTTTGATGCCGACATCGTGTCAGAGATGTGACTGTGTTTCAAACCAAAGAGGATTAGGTCAGTCTATCTGCAAAAGTTGTTCCACGACTATAAACAACCTACCAATGGTAAGTAGTAATTACACCATCCATTTTGGTATATATATATATATATATATGACTTGCTCTCGTTCGCCGATTGAGCACTATCGAGAAAGGGAATTTTTAGCAGCTGTTCTCCTTGCGTAACGCATCGCTCTTCGCCAGAACTGAGCGCTTTGGCTGCTGGCTTAGCGTTTATATACATCACGTATATAATACATTAAAAGATTCCTCTTCTCCGCCGTGCCCCGATATCTTAGAGGTAGATTCTCTGACTGATCCCGGCCCAAAGCAATCGGATGTATAGCCACACTGATGTGGTATGGCTGTGGTATATATATATATATATATATATATATATATATATATATATATATATATATGCGTGTGTGTGTGTGTGTGTGTGTGTGTGTGTGCATTTTATTGAATAATATAGACATGTTATATCTATTTATAGACATATGCCGTAGTTATTTCCTACCCAAGTACTTTCGATCTCCTCTAAGATCATCCTCAGGGGTGAATTACAAAGACAAAATTATTGTAACTCTGATAAAATCTGTATTTCGTTGTGATGGTGATTGAAAAACGAAACAGGCGTGAACACGCTCTGTTATAGCTATTCTAAATGTATCCGTTGTGACTATGGGATGTTTTGTACAATCAGCGTCCCAATATAAGGCGCCTTCTTTGATGAATTTTCATCTTAACATCACGAAACTGATGAGAGAATTGGAAACGATCAGTATCAAATAGACACAATATGTCTATATTAGTCAATGAAACATGCTTGAATAAAGATATGCTGCCTAAATACACACACACACACACACATACACACACATATATATATATATTAATTAGTTCATATACTAGTACCTACGTGTTGGTGTGCGACTTAAGTTTCGCTGAATTACAGCTCGTCGGGCACAAGGTCTATGTTGTTAAAGGTGAACATTTAGGTCAGCACCGAGAGTCGACAACCTGTTTCATTCTTAAGCGTAATCGTCGATAGTCTGATTATTGCGTTTAAGTATGAAACAGACTGTCGCCGCTGGGTGCTGACTTAAATGTCCCACTTATAGATTTACATATGCTCTATCCATAATATTGAGCACTTTAGCTCATAAATATAGCATACTTTAAAACTATATACTTGGTTTACAAATAACTACGGTGCCTTCCTTGATGAATTTCATATCAACATCAAGAAACTGATTAGACACCTGGAAAGGATTCAATGGCGTACTCCTGACCGACCCCACTGATGGTAGACGCAATGCTCAGGTTCCCCTGTGAATGCATTCGGTGACCCGGGCAAAAGATTTGGCTTATTCCTAATATGCCTACACCATATAAACCCACCGTGTCGGAGGAAATATCCGTTCGGCTAAAGGTAACAAACCTACGAGAGAATGTGTTGTATGTGTGGTCAATGTAAGAATTTAATGCAGTCTGTTGATTGTGAGTGCTGAAGATACAATCTCCCATCGGAACATCAGAATTCAGAAACAATATCATTTTTACATAGTTTAGATTTTTGAGGTGAAGAATTTTTTCTAAGAATTGGATTGGATTTAAATTCTTTATAATAGATAATAAATCAAATGCATTTGTTAGGCTCTATAACTTTTTATATACCGTCGGATTATAATTTCAATGGGCTTTTCTTGTTTATCATTACAATGCATTTGATTACAATAAAACAATTTAATGGAGACTTTATTTTTGTTTATATCAGGTTGTTTGTTTATCTTATTTTCGTAAATTTCTTTAAAGCTAATTTTATTTCTTCATCAACAAAAGATGAATTAAAAACACTGAAAGAAAGATTTGAAAGCAACACAGTTCTATAATTGTTGATCACGACAAGATGACGCGGTCTCTCACCAAAACTGTAACTAAGGTCTGCTCAGCATAATTGCAGTATAAACCACAAGTGGACTCTGTGGATGATGAAAAAACAAATGTGCCTGAGCAGGTGTCCTCAACAGGGATTGGCGTGATCATCAGTTTTGTACAACGCCAATACGCTCGAACCGTCGGTCAAGATCCCCCCCACACCGAGAAAGTGAAGCTGATACTCCCAAACAAATGAAGTTTCGTACAAAGCGGCGTACCACTGCACTATTCTCACTTACGTATGTTTCCATTTAGGCATGCTCGTAACGCAGAGGTTATTGACGCAGTGTGACACTTACTGGGGCGTTTTGGCATTGACTGTTAGCCACTGCCACCAATATGTGACCCGGTCGATCGGCGGTCGTCGCTACTCGGCCGGAAACTTTGGTCAGGGTACCAAATGGGATGGTCGGTCGATTCTAACGGTACAAATATGTAACAGCTTCATACCAAATGCAACCGGTTCGACACCAGTTTCGTCGCTCTCAGCTCACTTCCAACGACTGGTTACCAAAGTAACTATCATGATCTCAAGTCTAACCTACCCATGTTGTGATTTTGATCTTAGGTTGACAAGATCAATCAGACACCGGGGCCGTAGTGCAAGGTGAGTCTAAACTGGAGGTGACGTCGCACAAGCAAAGAGAAATAAATGAAAACCAAAAAGCTTCGGATATGTTTAAAGAAAGCAAATCATCTTTTATCAGTCTGTTCTATACAGGCATATGTTTTCTTCCTAACCCGTTTCGTGTGAGGTAAGTTCTGGTCTCCTAAGTCAACTGGTTTAGTTGTTTTTAAGTGCTGGCTTACTTTCTTTAGTCAGTATAACTTGCTGTTTGTAAAAAGGCGAAGTCGGAGGCAGGAATCATGGAATCTCTCAGTCAGATCTCTCGTCGGTCTCCCCAACTGCAAAATGCGAACTAGCGAACTGCCCGAGGGCGCTCGCTTATATGGACTTCAACCAAAACCTAGTGCGGAGTTAGACACAGCCTGGGGTTTTTCAATGAATCCCCGATTTTCATCAAGGGTTCCTTTGTTGGCTGGCCAGGAAAATTAATTGCACCCTATTTTTGGAAAATAAATTACTTCCTCTTTCTTGGATCCCTTCGTCTGTGAGGAGAGGTTGCAGGATAGATATCCTCCTAAACTCCCTCCTTCTCACATAGGTACCTCACACCAATTTCTTTCGGTGGGCATTAGTAACTTCTCCGTCTCTTACTATTTTACCTCCACCTATCACCACTGCTACCACACAACCAATGGCGTCTTGGTCGTGCCAGTGTGGCTAAGCCTGCTTCATTAATTAATTCTTTGACACTACTGCTTATTCAGGATTTGTTATTCTGTTACCAGATCATCAGCAGTTTAAAATCATCAACTGGAACTTTGTTTACGCAAATCCTTTTGTGCCCTGCCAAAATTCCTACAATTAATATATGGCCCTCTCATCTGGCCATTTCCTCGGTCATATTACCTGTTTACAAAATATCTTTGTACTATCGAACGATATCTTCGTCGATTCTGTTTATTTTGTGTTTTCATAACCAGCACTTTTAACGAACATCATCAATCAATTGTCAGAGACGCCACATTTTGCCTTTTCGTAAAATTATCGTTGACGCAATTCTTCGGTCTCTTGAGAAAAATAGACTTTTCGAAAAAAAAAAAAAAACTTCTTATGTTGATCGGTATATCTTTCGGGATATCTCTTAACTCTTCTTTTCTGTTTTCAGTATTTTCTGTCCAATTTTTATGGCTAATTAGTTAATTAATTACCATAGCTAAATAGCTATATTTCTGAGACAAGGTATTATGTACATTATTTACATTATTCGGACTATTGTCCTCATCTTTGTCGCCATATTTATCACAACGTTTCGGCCGTTATACGCTCCAGCCTTCTTCAGGTGGTTGGAATGTCGAACTGAACCCTTTATTTCGCTCACTGGGGTAGATTGTTCTAGTTCCACGTACCATATTTGATGGATGTCAGTTCAATACCCGGTTTAGTCAGTGGAGAACTTTCAGAGGGAAATTGATAACTGATAACTGACATCCATCAAACATGGCACGTGGAACTAGAACACTCTACCCCAGTGAGCGAAATAAAGGGTTCAGTTCGACATTCCAACCACCTGAAGAAGGCCGGGGCGTACAACGGCCGAAACGTTGTGATAAATATGGCGACAAAGATGAGGACAATAGTCCGAATAATGTAAATAATGTCTCTATTCATCTATCTCTTCTCCTCGCATTTCTAGGGAGAGATAGGTTTCTTTAGCCTGGGTCGGAGACCAGTTTAGGAGAAAGACAACTGTGAATTCAAAACTGGTTAGGTGTGGGCTTTGCAACTCTGTTTTGTAAAATAAACTTTTTCTATAAAAACCACAGCAGGAACAACTAGCGTGGGTGAAGCTCTGGTCCTACGGTACCCAGAAGAAGTTTACAGGCTTAACATTATATATATGTCACATTTGAATATTGGAATTCCGTACGAAAGTGGTGTAAATTGAAATATTTTAAATTTAAATAAATCCTTTTTTATTTCTTTTCAGATTGTCAAATCCCATCGAAAATAAAAATCTAAAATCGGAAAAAAAAGAAAAAAACATTTTTCTTTACTATTTATTGTAATTAAATAAATAAAGAATTCAATTTGTTGCTTTTTGGCCTTTATTAATTTCTTTGTTATTTTTTTTTTTCATTTTCTTTCTTTTTGCTTTTCTTTTTTTCTTCCAACTTACCGACTTTGTCACATTTTTTCTCCTTTCTCTACTTCCAAACATCATCGATGCCATTTTAAATGCATTAAAATGATGTTTTCACAGCTTGAAGTTCAAATTTTTTCTCTCGTGCCAAAAAATAAATTAAAAAAAAATAATCTGAAACGCACAATGAATTCTCTCTATATTTCTGAGATGAGGTATTATGTACACTATTTACATTGTTTGATGCCATATTTATCACAACGTTTCGGCTGTTGTACGCTCTGGCCTTCTTCAGATGGTTGGAATGTCTTTAAATTGGAGGTAACGAAATGAAATACAATCTTGCTAGGTCATTTAAGAGACGACAGGTGTTAGATAATATTGAACAACGAATATCGAAGGTGGTTGAAATGTCGGACTGAACCCTTTATTTCGCTCGCTGGGGTAGACTGTTCTAGCTCCACGTGCCATGTGTAATGGATGTCAGACAAGATATAGTCAGTAAAAAGAAAAAAAAAGAAAGAAAAAAAGAGGTAGAAAAGAAGAAAGACATAAGATATAATCTTCTCAAAAAGAAAAAGAAAAAAGACACCGATATACCCAGTAAAAAGAAAAAGAAAGAAAAATAAGATGGAAGAGAAGAAAGACCCAAGATATAATCTCTTCTCTGAAGAAAAAGAAGAGATAAATATAAATATGAGGATGATATAAAAAAAGACAAGACCAGACATGTGAATTGGTTTAACCAATGAAAATCATTTACATTAAGATGTTATGGAAAATAGATTTAAATTTAACCGGAAATCATATCTACTTAATGAAAGTTTTGGATACATTGTAACCTCTTCTATCTTATTTTTCTTTCTTTTTCTTTTTACTAACTATATCTTGTCTTCCTTTCTTTTTTCAGCTATATCTTGTGTCTTTTTTTTTTTTTGAGAAGATTATATCTTATGTTTTTCTTTATATGATTGTTTTTCGCTGAACTGACACTACTATACAGTGCTTTCAACAAAATCCAAAACAAAGCGCCGGGGCAAAATTAACAAGATGGCGACAATTTACCAATCGCAACCTATAATGTTCAATATAATTATTAATGAATTTGGTTTGATCAAGAACGCAATTCCTTAAGGGACAGCTGAATTCAAATTGGTTACATTTCAATTAGGACTCATTTAAGCACACGCATAAACGTTCCAAACTTCATCCGCAAAATACAAGTATAATAGCCTCATCCATATGTAAGAAAGACGAAAAATAATGGAAGCACTATTAATAAAAAAAGAAAATTCAACACTAAATAACGCCAACTATGAATACGGCCACAATGTACCGGCCGTGATCTAAAAAAATTCTATCATTTTAGAAACATATATAAAAATCTGCACATTCAGTTAAAAAAAAGATCCTTGATAATGGCTTAGAATAGCCGAAAGCACTCTGATATATAAAATACATGAACAATTTTGACACACTTTCAATGAAACTTGCATATATATATATATATATATATATATATATATATATATATATATTGTATATTTAGGCAGAAATCATTTCTTTATGCATGTTTCATTAAAAACAACAGACAAGGTACTACGGTAAAGCTTTTTATTTAATTTGTCTTGTGTTCTAACAAGAGCCTTCTTTTCTGGATAAAGAGTGTGTAAAAACTGTTCAAATGTTTTATAGTTCCGAGCGCTTTCGGCTATGCCTTTAGCCATTATCAAGGGTGATTTGATTTTTCCGGTTAATTGAGTGTGTGCATTATGTTTATGTCTTAGTGTGTAGTAGGGATGTTTTTAATTTCTGAATACGGTTATCACACTGTGACTTTGTTCGTAGTTAATATTGTTAAGAATTGGCTTTTTCTTTTTTATTATTAAAGCTTCCATTATTCTAAATCTTTTTTTACAAGTGTATGAATATATATATATATATATATATATATATATATATATATATATATATATATATATATATATATATATATATATATATATATATATATATATATATATATATATATATATATATATATATATATATATATATATATATATATATATATATATATATATATATATATATATATATATATATATATATATATATATATATATATATATATATATATATATATATATGTTTGGTTTGGTGATCCTGAAAAATTATTTCGGTTGAGCCCTCTGGGGAGAAAGTGTGTGTTTGTAAACAGTGACTATTACTGCCACTTATGTAATACTCTTCGATAAAACGAATTGAGTTCTCTCAGTCAATGGCGTGTTTATTTAAAAATAAATATGCTTAAATTCATCTTCATCCCTGCCATGCGCCAACGGCTTAGGAGCAGATTCTCCGACTGACGACAATTCAGTCGCGTTTCGATCCTAGCTAGAGGCAACCGGACGTCTAGCCACAATGATGAGCTGTGATGACTATATATATATATGGTAGTTTTAAGTTATGCTATCTTTATCAATAAAACGTCTCAATACCAGAGATATAGCGTTTGTAAATATAAATTAAATAAATTAAATTAAAAGCCGAAAACAAATGACACTAATAATATCATGGAAAATAAGGAAAACATCATTAGCTTATAACAAGAAATCTCAAAACTGTAAACTCTGTCTGGAGAAGAAAATAGCCATAATCATCTTCTCAGACCAACAAAAAATTACTAAATCAACGATCAGAACTTATCTAAAAATAATTAAGTAAAAAGTAATGCAAAAAAAAGAAAAGAAAAGAAAACACTATAAAATAGGTACAAGTAACCGCATTCGAATTCACAATTATTGCTACTCAAAATATTGAAATATAACCGTTAACACTCACTGAATAACCGTTAGGATAATACAGTCTAAGCATGTCCACTGTTTTCGCGGAAAAACAGCATAGCGTAAATGAAAAATGCCATAAACTTAAAGAAAATAAAGTATTATCGTCAAAATGCTTATGTTATTATTTAGAGAAAAGAAAAAAGTATTTTTTAATTATTTTTTGAAATTTTTTAATATTTTCTAACACGTTCGAAATTTTGGTTAAAGTCGTCTTTGTTTACGTCATCGCGGCGACGTTTAAAATAACATAGTTTTTTTTTGCGTTTTTTTAACGTTGAAAACATATTGATTTGGAAATTCTTGTAAAAATAAAATAATTGTCCAATCGTAATGAAATTTTCAGGACTTATTCACAAATCAATGAAATTATTTTTGAAATATTTTTTTTTAGAAAATTTTGGTAAAAATTATATTTTTTTAAAATATGTTACCCCACATTTACTTAATTTAATGAAATTTCGCCCCAAACCTTTTTGGTTCCTGAATTTTTTTTTTTTGTTAAAAGTAGGAGTCTTCGAAGATGGTAAATAACCTAATTTTCTTTCACAAATTTGAGCTACTTAACTGAAAATCTGCTCTGAATTGAAAAATAATGAATCCAATAAAACTATGATATTACTTAATTAGAAAAGCTTTTAATTGCTTTTGTAAATAAGTAATATTAAGGACATTATTGTCTGAAGAAATAATTTTTTTCTGATGAATAATTAATTTTTACAAGAATTTTTTCGTTTTTTAAGAAATTTTAATTATAATAATTTATAATAGTTTTCAATCGTGTAAAGCTCTGTATTAGGAGGGTTCCTCGATATTATGTAGTTATTAAGTAGAAAAAAAATTTACGAATCCAAAATTGCTAAGTTTAATAAATTTAGTTGCGCTACTTTTTTTAAAAATAATTTTTTATGTTGTATTTTTTTTACTTAATACATTCCTTATTTCCATGTATGATACACAGAAATTGCCATTATTATAACAAGGTCACGTGATCTAAGGGTTTTGTCCCTTTACGTGGCCTTTTCAAAACATTACGTCTGTTACAAGTTGTATTTTCCGTTCAAAAGTTTAAACTTTAAATTTTAAATTATTTTTTCTTTTTTTCATTTACTATTTCACTAAATAATTTTATTTTATGTATTGTATTGTGTGTCATACTCAAATATAATAATTTTTTTAAAAAACTCAGACTTAAAAATTATGTCATTTATGGTCATCAGTAGTAGTTGTCATCGGCTCGTCAATCAACCATTATCAATGAGATCGAAAAGACGAACGGGACCGCTCGTTAATAATTGGTTGTATATTATATTTTTATGCTATAAGTAACAAAGATTTCTTTGCAATCAGATTACTTTAACTTTAAATTTTTTAATTTTACTAAAATAACGTGTCAGAATTTTTTTTAAATATTTTAAAAATCGATAAATTTGTGTTTGTTTACAAATTTCTTAAAATTAAGAAAATGGCCGTTTTTAAGAAAATTTAAAAATTTGAAATTAAATTTGACAATCAAATGTATATAGTTTCTAGCTGAAATACACCAGAATTGTTTAATTAATAGAAATCGTAAATTTAGTTATTAAACTTTCAATTAAAGCTAAAATGAAATCTTCAAGAATGTTTTTTCATAGTAAAAAATTCATTTTAAACTTCAATATAGAAAATTTATGCCGAAATAGTGGAGGTACTTACAGTAGACCTTATTACGTTTAATGCACCATTGATGAGCATCTATAAATAGTCGAGCTAAGACACAATGCACATGGCCTCAAGATTGCGTTCACGCATGATACAAACTGTTACCGCTCGGTGTTGAATAATATTAATTAAAACCATACAATTTTTTTTACTTTCACGGTAAACATAAAAGTCTGACTTTATGTCATGCAAAGAAAAAGCAACACTTATTTATAAAGGTTAAATTAAACGATTACGAAGTCAAAAGTTTCCCTTGAATCGACAAAAATCAATAATGGTCGTAATCCGATTGACAGGAAACTCGATATTTTAAACAAATATATTAAAAATATATTAAAAACAAAAATAATCGTAACACCAAGACAATTTTATCAGAAATAGTTACTTTAATCTTTACTCGATTTAAATACATCAAAAGATGGCTAAATTTGATTTGAAAAAAAAAAAAACATTAAAAGATGTATCTTTTAACATCAATGGCTCGCCTCAACCAATACGAGTCAAAAATCAATTTGCGCAGCTGGTATTATTTGTGTTACTCCTGATGGACATATATATGTACTTAATTGCTTTCGTCTGTAAGTATTTTGGTCCGAAATAAAAGATCAACATTTTATTTTTTGCAAACTAATTATTGTTCTTTCATGTTGTTGAACATCAAAATTTTATTGAAATAAAACAATCATTAATTTGAAAATGTTAATTCTGGAATACATTGTTTGACATGAAATATTGACTGTTTTTTTATCATTTCGCCACAAGAAAGAAAATAAAGTTACTAAGACGCAAGTTGCCAAGTGCTAGAGAATATGAGAAGAAAACATTTTTAAGGAGAGAGAACAAGAAAAGAACAGGAATTAAGTAAACAGAAGATAACGATTGACATTGCATTTACATTTTTGAAGATCAAAATTGACTGGAAAGCGAGAAGCCGGAAGAGACTTCCACAAGCAAGAAGTGCGAGAGAAGAAACTACTAGCATAGAACTTAATTCTAAATCTAGCATTTTAACTATAAAATAATGAGACCTTACCGTCCATCTAGTACTGCGTTTAAATTCATAAAGTCTAGCTACCATAAAAGAAAGTTGATCAGAACAATTATCATGAAATTATTTATAGAATAGGTCCAGAGAAGCTACGTTACATCGGTGGGAATGTGACTGAAGTCGAGATGCCAGGTCAGGACGAATAACATTGCAGATTCTTTTTTGGGGGCTTTATCAAGAATCTCTAAATATATAGCAGGAGTACAAGACCAGATGTGACAGCAATATTCAAAGCAAAGATGAATGGTAGACTTATAAATATTTAAGATAGATTCTGTCTAAAAAAAAATGTCTAGCACGACACAGGGAACTAACTTTAGTAGCAGCTGACCCAGCAGTTGATTTAATATAATCTTTCCACTTTATGTCGGCGGAAAACGTTAGTCCAAGAAGGCACAATGAGTCACTCACCTGGAGGTTAGCATCAGCCATAACGATGAAAACAAAAAGACGGTTAAAAGAGAGCAGTTTAGTTTCAGAGGCGTTGAAATTAACCAGCCATTGCTTGCCCCAGTTAACAACAGATTGTAGGTCATTTTTGAGATCAGCTGCTAGTTTGACTTTATCGACCCGATCAGATTTACTATTAAAACTGGAGGAAATGTTGTATCTATAGATAGGAAAGTTGTTGATCAGCAGTTGACTGAGAGAAGTGAAAGCCCTATTGCTTATATGAAAGAAGATCCTGCGAGGTGAGATGTTTAATCAATTCAGAGTTATTTAGAGTCTCTACTATTTTACCAAAAAAAGTGTATAATGCTAATAGGCCGATAGAAGGATAAGACGGTTCGCCTTAGTTCTTAAAGACTGGAAGTACAGAAGAGGATTTTCAACAGACAGGAAATGAAGAAGCAGCAAGGAATTTATTGTAGAGTTTAGAGAGAACTATTGCATGGATACCATCAAGTTCAGATGCTCTGTAAGGATCCAGTTTAGAGATGATAGCAGAAACTTTGTTATACGGGGTTATATGTATATCACTCCAGATCAGTCAAGAGTAGAATTGGAAGAGAATTTACAAGCAAAACATATATATGCTATATCAACAGAAGATGTTAAAATTGAGTGAAAAGAGGAGGGATAGAGGACTTAACACGCTATTACAGAGCCACCAGTCGTTACGAGAGCCAAACTTGTTATACGGAGCTTCATTCTATCAGCAAAGACTTAGACTCACTTGCCATCCAAGGCTATAGAACCTGGTCTGTCCCGCTATTTACCTATAGGCGGGGGGAGAAGAAGATTCATACCTTTCGCAAGGGTATTAGCATGTAAGTGAATGTCGAAAATTATACAACTTAACGTATATCAAGTTCATTATTTACATTATTAGGACTATTGTCCTCATCTTTGTCGCCATATTTATCCAAGTTGTATATCAAGTATATCAAGTTGTACAGAATTTCTACCAATAAAGTGCACGATATTTGACTAGAGCAATAATTATTGAAACAGATATAATATAGCAAAATACTTATCGATATCGACTCTTCATACATTTCCTAAGGGTATTAGCACGTAGGTAAATGTAATGGACTCGACTGGAATTCGAACTCAACTCTTCGATTCCTCAATCCGAGTCGTTATCCATTACCCCCACGGTATTCGTAATTCGCCACAACGGTTTGTCATCGCACATGTGAAATAGGAATTTCTACATTGTCTGGTACAGAGTCAGCTAAGGAAAATACAATCTACAAACATTGTGTTAGGCAAATATTCGAAATAAAAAAGATCTTTAGTTGACTAAAAAATGAATTATTGGACAGTTTGGACGAAGTTTCTTGTCTTTACTAATTTTATTGAAACACTTTTTGGCAGTGTACCATCGAAATTTCGCTGGGGTTTGTTGCATTCTAGTATCATGAAACTTACTTTAAGGGTATACGCAAACACACACACACACACACACACACACACATATATATATATATATGTATTAGACACGGGTCAATATCAAGTGTCGACAGTCGGTACCATGCTTGAACGCAATCTTCAGGCCATGTGTGCTGTGTTTTAGATCGACTATTTATGTATGCTTGTGCATTATAGATAGCAAGATCTATTGCATTATCCTAACGGTTATATTTCAAATTATTCAAAGAGGGTATTGAGTAGAATTAATTGTGGATCCTAATGCATTTATTAGTAACTATCTTTTAGTGTTGTCTGCTAACTTTTCTTACACATTATTTATTATTGATTAATTTAATATTTGTTGTTGATTATTATTATTACTTTTACTTGTTTATCTTTGCATTCGTAGTTTGTTTATTATTTACTTACTTTTATTTATTTAGATTATTATGTTATTATTTTGTTTTTTGGTGGGTTTGTTATCTTATTTGTTTAGATTAATGTATTTGCTTTGCTTAAAGTATGTTACCTTATCTACGTTGTACATTTTTTTCCATAGGTTTTTTTTTTTTTACAAAGTATTGATTTTTAGTTTTCGATTTTTAAGAAACGTCTTGTAAATTTTTTTTTCGTGTCCGCATTTTGAGAGGAGTTCGGACTTGGTATTTAATAATTTGTGTTAGTCTGGGAAGGTAATTATAGCTAGAATCTCCTCCAGACAGAGTTTACATTTTTGAATTTATTATTGTAGGCTGTTGCCCTTTTCTTTATTTTCCACGATACTTTTGGTGTAATTTGGTTTTCGTTTTTATTTCCCATATATGTTTAGTAAAGGTTGTGCAGTTTGCGAATATACTATTTGTAAAGTATGTCTTGTGTTCGTAGTTTCTCTGTTTCTAGGGTCCTTCAGTTGGTCCCATCTGTTGATTTTACAGTGGTTTGGTGTATTGGTTTGCAAGAAATTATCATGTTAAAATACATTCATTATATATATATATATATATATATATATATTTGAACTGAAGATAGCTTCCGGTTCGATACTGTATAAAAATAAAAGTTTAAAGGAAACATTTTAAATAAAATTTTCGTTTTTTTTATATATATATATATATATATATATATATATATATATATATATATATATATATATATATATATAAAAATTGAACAACTGGTAATGAAAAAAAATAATAAAAATTAGAAGATACAATATTTCTTTCTTCTTTAATTTAAAAAGATTTTTGCCATAAAATTATATGAAAGATTTTCTATAGTAAAATCAGTAATGCATTTACAGGAAAAGTGGGGCACAACACATTAAACGTAAAAATACATAAATATTTGTAAACTCTTCATTTAAATATATCGTCAGATTTTAATTTGTTTAATAATGAAATAAATTTAATAAAATAAATAATGTTGTAAATAATGTAAAATAAATAATGTTGTAAATAATGTAAATAATGTGAATTGAATTTTTCTTTAATATTTATTGAATATATTGTTTTATTTTTGTAATATTTTGTCACCTTGACTGAATAATAATTAGTCGGACTAGATTAAGTTTGCTGAAAACATTTCAAGCAAATTTATCTGTTAATAAATTATATGTATTTTTTTTTCATTTATTTAATTTATAGTAAAATAATTTAAAAAAACAAAAAACAAATAAGATTTTTATCGAGTAAATGTCATTAAAATCATGATTTATTATATTTTCACTTGTTTTATAGGGAAGGTAATTTGGATTTCTTTCGTTTTTGCTGCTTTTTTAAATGAGAAAGAAAAAGCGCTAAAAGTATTGCACGATTCTGAATCACGCAGAGTTTGTCACTGACTCAAGACAGTTGTTTACCTTTACAGCTATTTAGTAAACGGTATTTACTGTTTATTTCAAGCTTATTGTTACAGTTTGTTTGAATGGGTCAAGCCAAATACAATGAGACCGAGTCGGCCACATTAATCTTTTTTCATGTAAATTATCTTGAAACGCTAAATTTAACTCAGAATGTAAAGCTTTAACAGAACTATACATCTTTAAAATAGTAAATAAAAACCATTAGAAATTTTAAAGATTATTTGAGCAGAATTTTGTTAACCCGACTCATAATTTCCCAGAGTTGGATTTAATTTGATTGAACAAAAGTCAGCAATATTTTCTTCATATCACAGTGTTAAGATTATGAAGAGTAAATTTGTTTAAGTCACCATTTTAAGTTATGGAGTTGGAAAAATCATTATTCCTTGAGAAATAATGAATTGGAGTGTTTTTATTGTAAATAGATCGAACTGAATGTGTTAGCTTTTGTTACGAGTCAAGAATGGAAGGATGATCTGTTTTTCAGAAATGTTACTTGTCAGTTTGAAAATCGGGATAGGTATGCTCAAACCGAGTCACTCAAATATCAAATTTGGGTGATTCGGGTTGAGCATACCTATTCCGAATATTCGTGTTGCTAGTTACACACACACACACACACACTACAATTACTTACGTGCTAATACCCTTGGGAAAGGTATTAACCCTCCTATTCGCCATCGAGCTATGTGTAAATAGCAGGTCAGACTGGGTTCTATTGCCTTGGATGGCAACTGGTCTAGGAGAAGAACAACTCTGAATTCAAAACATGCAGAGGGTAGTCTGAGAACCTTGTGGCATGTAGTGCACTAGGCCTCTGTATTCAGTCTTTCAAAAAGTGTGGTTGGTTCTGCACAAAGCCTTCGCCACTAAAATCAAATCATATGTGCTGGTGTCTGGGATGTCAGTTCCTATGAATTGAGCTGCTTGACCTTCATATGTCGAATACGACGGGAGTGTCCACCATATATATTATTAATTAAACGTTATTTTTAGTGGATACTCTTGATGGTTGAGTCTCCACGGAACTGTACCACTCTTGAGGACTGAGTCACTGGAGAACTGAACCTCTCGAGGACTGATCATCTCGAGGACTAAGCCTCTTGAGGACTGAGACACTAGAAGCCCGTCTTGATGAATGAGCCTCTCGATGAGTAAGCCTCCTGATGGCTGAGCCTCTAGGGAACTGAACCTTTCGAGGACTGATCATCTCGAGGACTAAGCTTCTTGAGGACTGAGTCACTAGAAACCCCCTCGAGGACTGAGTTTGTCGGAACTGAGCCCTTCCAGGAAAAAAGCTCTCGAAGGCTGAACCTCTCGAGGACTGAGCCACTCAATGTTTGAACCTCTCGAAGGTTGAGCCTCTCGACGACTAAGACTTTTAAGGACATAACCTCTCGAGGACTCAGTCTCTCGAAGACTCAGCCTCTTGAGGACTCAGCCTCTTGAGGAGAAAATCTATCGAGAACTGAGACTCTCGATGGTTGACCCTCTCAAAGGTTGAATCTATCAAGTGGTCAGCCTCTCGAAGTCTAATCACTTTAACTCATTGAACTAAATCGGTATTTATAATAATCTTTTCGCTGTACCCGTTGGGATTTAGACATTTATTGCCTAAATTTTGGAATATTTTTGAAGATTTCAGTTTCATTTGGATATTACATTTACTTTCTAAATTTGTGTCGATTTGATTCAACTCCTTCTCTTGACAATATAGGTTCTACCTTACCCAGACGGATGACATTTCAATCAGAATTATTCAAACAGATAATCCGAGAGCTTTTTTCTCTCAATATATTTTCATTTTAAATTAAATTTTGAATGTTTTCCATTTAGAAAACCTAGCACATTAAATTATTTGCCTAAAATGATTATCATTCAATTTCTGGGTCTTTAATTCGGTTTTAGACCCTATGACTAGCGCCTTTTACACAGTTAAGCCAGACACTAAATAACCTATTGATATTTACTTAGTTTAGTCTAAAACCCAGTGAGTATCAAATTCATTACACGAATAAACCGCTTTTGTGACTGGGTCGCCAAGCAAGTGTCGCCCTCTAGAAACAAACTTTATAATAATCACGATGCAAAAGACCTTTTAAAGATATGTTTGATGGTACAAAATTTTATCACTGCCATGAATAGACAAAACTTAGTTTTATTATTACCACTCATGATAATAAAAAGTAAAAATGAAAAACCAGCTAGCTAACCAGTTTCGTACCTCGCTTAACAGCTAAAACGAGGTAAATAGAGTAAATTATATAATAATAAAAAGAACAATGGACAAAGTTTATTGGTGGGAAGAAAAAAAATTAAATGGTAATTAGTTGGAGGCCTAATATAAAGTCCTTCTGTTTACAAAGAAAAGGCTTTAAAGATAGAATATAGATGGCCTCCAACACTTTTAGGTGGTAAAAGCGTCCGCACTAAAACTAACAGCACAATTATGGCTATTTATAAGGTGTTCTGCGATGGAAGACCCATAAGTATTGGTCAGAATGTCCGAGGGTGTGTACTTCCGGTTTCGGGTTTTCGCGGGAACGTGTTGTTTTATTCTAGCATCCAGCCTTTGCGTCGTTCTCCCTTTGTAGTGCGAACCGCAACTACATTTAAAGAAATAAATTAGTGAACTATTATGGGGTGGTGGGAGAACATCCTTACGTATAGACGGAAGAACATTAGACCTTTTGTTAGTTTTCTTGAATCTTGGAAATCTTTGGCATCTCTGCGACGGCATGACATGTTGCGCTTTACTCTACGGCAGTACACTCTTGGTTTTGACGTTGGAAATTCAAATAAATTCTATCCTCTTTTTAATAATTAAAATACTTGCTATATAAACAATTTATCTAACTGTTCCGCTATAAAGTCTTACGATGGAAATAATGTATAGACAGTTGTTTTCAGACCCAAACAGAAAATCTATCGTCCATTCAAGACATTATCTTAACAACAGGCATATTTTTTTTATTATTTAGTATGCTTTTTGGATTCTGACTCGATAATCAAACTTTTAATTCTAAACGAAGAATAAATAAAGATATAGATTTTTGAAGATAGTTTTGCAGATGAAAATAAAAGTGTAGAACTTGAAAAATGATCTTCAAAATCAACGACCAACTTGACTGATTAATTATTTACAGATATTTACGTTTCGGACAATGCGCGCGTGCAATTAGCAAAATTAAGATAAGTTTAAGTGTTTGTGTTAGGATCATGGGTCAAAATATAATTCTAGTTGACAGATAGTTGTTCTATTTTGTGAACTTTGCAATATAAACAGTAAAACATTATCACTACTTATCAAAGTAATGTGATCAAGTAATTCATTCTTATTGAAAGCAATGGAGACGGATTTATTTTCGTGCTGGGTCGAATAACACGTGTTCTCTTTTTCATCCTTGATTTGTGCAAGTGAATTAGAATTAAAGAAATAGAATCTCTGTATCTATTTCCTTTTATCTGTTAACGTCAAATTGAAACAAATGTTGTTTTTTCTTTTTTTCAGAGATAAATTTAAACAACCACTCTACAAACACATTTGGTCAAGATGAGATTTAATTATAACCTAACTGAAGTAGACTTTTTTATGCAGGGAAGGTAGATATGGAAAAGTAATTTACCCAACTTTTCATACGCTCTGTCATTTCATTAATCAACTTGGCATACCAGTAACGAGAACGGAGACGATTTATGCCTTAACAGATGGCATTCGTACAAAGTGATCCCGAGTAACATTAGCGAAATTGAAATAGAACTGAGCAGATATGAACTTTCAAGAATCTGGATAGGATTTGCGCTTAAAGGGCATTGTTCGGCTTGGCTCGTATCGGTCTAAAGAACGTCAGATCGAACGACGGTTTCTCCTACAAAGGGAGACATAGGTTCGAATCCTGCCGTAGGGCGCATCTTTTTCTTTAATAAGATTTCTCGAATATTCAGGCAGGCAAACAAAAATGAATAAATAAAATGTTTAATAAACAAGCGGAGCGGCTGCCTGGTATTCACAAAAAACTTTTAAAATGGTGTGTGTGTGTGTGTGTGTATATATATATATATATATATATATATATATATATATATATATATATATATGCACGCACACACACACACACACACACACACACACACACACACATATATATATATATATTTAAAGTGGCAGTTGGAAAAAAAATTTGTTTTGTAGCCATATTTAGTCGTTTTTTTAAATTTTAGATTTGGTGTAACTATGGCGACAAAACATTTCACTTTCGTTGCTTGCCTTGATAAAGTCGAAAGACGAAACTCGTCGGAAAGAACTAAGAATTTTTTCCAATTTTCATTTTGAAACCAATTTATCTTAACTTCAGAATTATTCTGGGAGATACAACTATATATATATATATATATATATATATATATATATATATATATATATATATAAATATAAACATGGAAACGTGATTTTAGCTCTGTCTTTAAAACCCCGTAATTTTTTAAAAGTTACTCCAAAATTCGCTTGAGGATGAAATGGAACTAATGCTTTTAATTTAATTGCAAAATTAAATTCGGGGCTTTTAGCTTCTATTTTTGAAACATGGTTAGAACTGTGTAGCGGAAAAAACATATTTTAAATCAATTAATTTATAATATATATATATATATATATATATATATATATATATATATATATATATATATATATATATATACACCGTCGGCTCATTGACTGGCGGACCCTTTTCACATACTCCTACACGGAGTCAAATGGTTTCGCAGGCACTCATGACACGTTAAATCAAGCGTCTCTGCATTATTAATGTCTTCTGCATAAACTAATTGTTTTAGGTTGTCCCACAGATAAGAATCCAAAGGATTGATGTCGGGGGAAACGTGTCGGCCATGGAAACAGTCCTCCCCTACCTCTCCATCTTTCATGGTAGATATCAGCTAATGCATCACAAACAAGGTGACTAAAATGTGCTGGAGTCCTATCATGCATGAACTACATGCGACTTAGCAGGGGTACATCCTCTAGCAGATCTGGGAGTGTGTTCGAAATAAAGTCCCTGTAGACGGCTCCTGTAAGACGTTCTGGTAGAACATATGGATTTACTAGTCACCGACATTTCCAGTCCACACATTAATCGTAAACTGATGCTGGTTTCAAGCCTGTATTGTTCCATGAGGATTCTGATACATCCAGAAACTTCCTCAAAGTAATTGTTATTGTATTTTAATTAGAATGTTTTATTAATTAGAAAAATGATTAGCATTAAAATGGATGTTGGTACTGGAAGATGATGTCAGATATTTTTACAAGTATTTAATGAGTCATTTGGTTTTTACGACTTATCAACCTTTTGCCGATTATTTAAAGCCAGAAAATATTTTTAGAATGTAAGAATTAGGTGAGGTAATAATGTTTTACTGATAAAAGTCCTACTATTTAATCCATAGCTGGAGCGAGAAGACGTTTAGAAGAAGAGTGTTTGCGCGTTTGTGAATATAACGAATACGACTAGAATTGAAACACGGCTCTCCGATTTTTAATTTTGTGCCGATATTAATTACACACATCCAAGTTTATATCACCTGATATTCCCACGCGGTCACCCAACTAGGTACCGACCAGGCTCGTGGTTGCTTAACTACGGTGATCGAACGAGAACCAATGTTTCAATGTAATATGGCCGTAAGCCTTTAGATGTATTCTTGTCCTTCATGAGCCAAGGATCAGACAATTTTTCACATCGTTCTTGGGTTTATCACTGCGTTTTCGGCCTATACTTAGATCAGAATTGAATAAATCGATCACATCCAATGAAGCTGATTTGAAATATGAATAAATCAATCAAAATAACTCACCGAATAAAGACAGTGACAAATTTTGTCCTTTAAATAACAATTAAGTCTTGCAAGAAAATAAAGCGATTTCTGGAGGCGTGCAAACATTGGGATTTTGTTGGTTGATAGATTTTATGATTAATACTACAAAATAAAAATAAGTGACAAGGAAGAGTTGAACAATACAAATTGATCGTTGATATTTTCTGTTCAGAACTTTGAACAAAGATTTGAAATTTGAAACCATTTTCTATTTAGATAATAAATTCTGGAAACTGTCAAGCGTCGACTTTTTGTAAACAGCGTTCGCTCGACTTTGACTTGAAGCTGTGTTTGACTTGATATTTGATCAAATCTGAAACATGAATGACTTTGATTTCCACGGCATTTATTTGAGAGAGATTTTGTTGATTTTATTCGGTAGATTTATTTTTCTTGCAATCTTCTGTATTTTCCTTTCACTTTTCTTAATTACTCTTCTTGAATTCAGAAGACAATTTATTCAGTGAAATTAGCATAGTCTGACACAAGGTCAACTATATAAAGGCAGGGTTGAGAAGCGTGTAATAAAATTATTTTGTATTGATCTTACAAGAGACTAGCCTACCTTGAAAATCAGCATTTGAATGCTTGGATTTTATTTGTAATGAACCTCGGACACTAGTTTTAGGGCGAAATAGACAATGATATGTGTCATGAGGCGCATGTTATCAGAAATATTTGTAGGAAAGGAGTGGGAGAGAGTGGGGTAGAGTGGGAGAAAGAGAGGGAGAGGCAGAAATAGTATTCATTTTTCTTCTCTATTCAATACATCCCTTGAAGACGTGACTAAGAAGAAAAATTATTTATTTATTTAATTTATAAATAATCGCCAACGTTTAACAGGTGGCATCTTGTCATGACGGTTCCACTTCAAAGTGATGTGCTTACTTATTATTGTTTCTTGATACTTGACGATAAATAATATTATTTTCATGTCGTAAAACAAAACTATAAAAACTCATTTGATTTTGTTTATACCTCCGTTTCTATAATATTTAATTGAAAGAAATCTCAGTCTATGAAATTAGAACGCTACCGAGAGATATGGCTCTTCACACTGAGGCTGCTTCTCTAGTTTGGGGTTTAAGTAAAACATTAAGAAAAGCAAGGAATTAAATAAATCTAACAAAAAAAAACTAAATACCTCATGATAAAAAAAACTCTAATGTTAATTGAATTGAAAGATGCGCTTATTTTTCTTACATTTTTACTTATTTTCTTTGTCTTCTGATTGTTTTTTATCACAAGAAGCGTAAAATACGAATAAGGAAATTGGTACAGATAAGACTTACATCCTATTCTCTGAGATGTGTTTCATGGTCGGGGTTTTAATCAATTAGACCACGGAAGCATCATGCACTTAAATCTATAATCATATTTTCTCATTTTCCGCCCAAAATCTTCACACAATTATAATTCTGCTTGTTCCTTTTTCCCCTTAGCGAGTACGTTACGCCCTGTCATTGCCCCTAATAAACAATGAACCGTTCCTGGTTAATTGCGAGGATAGATGAAAGAAAATATATATAAAAAGATTTGTTTGGTTTTGGAGAAAGAAAAGAAAAGAAAAGAAAAGAAAAGAAAGGAAAGGAAATGAAATGAAAGAAAGAAAGAAAGAAAGAAAGAAAGAAAGAAAGAAAGGTAGATGAGGTGATAAGGTTCTTATGTGCTATGACCGGCATTCAGATGTATTATAATATTATCTTAATATTTTGTTAAATGTGTTAAGCTCAAATACTTAATAAGACAATAGGCGAATTTCCACAAGTATTTGATAGCCATGAAACTAGGAAGGGACTTATTCCCTCATTAACTTTTCCCGGGCATTGCTAGGTATTCTTTTGTTTTTACTTCCTGGTAACAACAGCGGTAATAGTTACTGTTTGTTTAACGACTTATCAACTCCTTATGTGTTATTTGATACTGAAATTTTCTTTTCTTTTGAGCTTTGGTAATCTTTTTCCAAAAAATGAATTTCTGGTAATTTTTTTAAATGTATTTTTATCATTTCCTGTTTGGACCCCACTTTCGGGGTTCACCCATAGTTTGGAACCCAGCAAATGCTACCACCCTGTGTGAGGATGGATCTGGGCACAACAGCAATTAAGAGATGGTTCCATGCTCTTGAAAACCTCCCAATCAATGGCCGTGTATTCTATCGTCATACCTAGGACGGAATATTCAGTGTAGCAGTAGTATTAACACCAGTCAGAGCAGTAATGCCGAAAACTCATTAGATAAAGAAATGACGTTTAATCTAAAGACAATAACAAAACTGATTTAGCGAAGAAAATCTTTAGAGATTGAATGGAAGGTGAAGAGAAAACTATTTTCGAATATTAATGTTTCTAGATTTCTCACGTCGCTGAGACATTATTGGCGGCCATAATCTTAGCAACATAAGGTATGAAGATGACACAGTGTTGATAAAAGACACAGAAAGAAATCTACGAAAACTCCTACAGAAAGGGATTGATGGAAAGTGAGAAGAAAGAATTAAACATCAACTGCAAAAAGACAGAATGCATAGTTGTTAAAAGGATGAGCGCGAATTGCAAATCAGATTTACCAAAATCAAACAAGTGCAGAAGTTTAAATATCTGGGAAGTTTTTTTAACAGAGGACGGAACGTGTGTGACTGAAATCTGAAATTGTATTGCGACAGCCAAGGAAACATTTCAAATGCTAAGCAGAGTAGTAAGAAATAAGAACATTTTGCTAGAAACAAGAGTACTAAACTGCTATGTGATATCTGTCTTTCTCTAGTCTGTGAGTACTGGACGATCTCTTCAAATATGGAGAGGAGACTTGAAGCAATAGAAATGTAGTTCTATGTTGATGCATATACATTTTATTCTGAGTAATTTCGATATTAGCACAATTTCTTATCAGGATCTTGTTTTTTCGAAGAAAAAAAATGTGTTCATCATTTTTCTACGGCAAAATTCTTGTGTTCATCTGAATTTTTTTTTTTACATGTGACGTGAAAAACACTAAGGTTATGCACGGTAAAAATTTAAATTTTACCATGTAGGCTGATGAAGACATTGTTCTAATGTCGAAAGTACTCGGAATAAAATGAATATGCATCAAATTGTAATTTTCCTTCTTCCTTTAATAAGGATACTAAGAAACTTGTCCGTAATTACAAGAGGATCTTATTAAAAATAAGTAAACGAAACTTGTTTAAATTATTTAATGCCATACACGCACACACACATATATATATTTTAAATTAATAATATATATATATATATATATATATATATATATATATATATATATATATATAAATAATAGTACAAATAAACATATTTAAACTAAGTACTAGTTCAAAGTTTTTTAAACAATACAATCAAAAGATAAAAACTTGTAGAATAAAGTCTAACCTGGAAGAATATCATTTGTTGTTTTCATAGAAACTGTAACTTTAGCCGCCAATTAGGCGTTGTTGTTTTTAATCAAATGTAAATAATTGGACAAATTACCAGGAATCGTATTGTACCTTTTTTTCAGAGGTCAATCCGTGCTGACGAACTGGAAAGCAAATTTTAAAAATTCTGTCAATTTTGTTCCACCAATATAATTATATATTTCGTCCATTACTTTTTGATATTCTATCTTTCTACACCCCCCCCCCTTTTTTTTTTTTTGGTCTACATTCCTCCGTCTCTCTTCATATATTTCTTCTCTCATGGCTTTTCTTTCTTTTTTTTTTTTTTTTTTTTTCCCTTCTGCATTTTTTTCTTCACATCTTCTCTTCCTCTACTTTAGTTTCCCCCCCACGTTCCTTCCCGGATGATATTTCTCGGTCTGAAAGCATAAATGAGTCTATCTCCGAAGATCCGAAGAGCGGGATTGTACAAACATTCTGATCTTAGACAGAAAAACGTAACAGCCATACAAACAAGCGGAATAAACAAACATATGTGCGTGTTGTGTAATGGTTAAAGAGTTGGCAAGAGGAAGCGGCATGCAGAGTTCGAATTCCGAACAAATTCATTGCGTTCACTTTCACACCAATACCCTTGACAAAATGAAAACTCCATCTCTTATTTCCACAAGTGTAGTTTAAATATCAGAATGGTATTTAGTCTAGGACAACCAAACTAAAGAGCAGCAGATTCCACCAGTCTGTCTTGCCATTGGTACACCAATACAGCAGTACATAATCTAAGGTGCCCTTAGACCCTAGTAGCTTCAGGAATTTATGGTGTGACGTTAGTGCCAAAACTTGCCTAATAATTCTATCCTTTTAGTACAATGGGAGATATTGATTAAATGATAGATCCCTATGAACTAAACCCATGTACCTAGATTTAACAAAAAGGCAAGAAAATTAGTGGAGGTAATTTTATTTAGATGCCATAGTACAAGGTCCGGATTTAGGCCTTAAGAAACCCTTGGGACTAATAAAAGATTTTTGTCTGGGGTGGTCTACATTACGTATTTTCACACCCCACCTACGTGTTTTTAAAAAAAATATTGCTCGATGAAACTACATCAAAAATCTATATGTATAGAAAATGCATAATAATATTAATGGAGTCCCTTGAAGGGGGTTCCATCGAATTTAAAAGACTCACTCCAACTAGAGAGGACCCAAATACTCTAAATCGTTTCAAATTAGTTTAAATGAGCCCCATTAAATCTAAAAATAAACAAATCTCCTCCGATCTTATATATTTATTTTTGTTTAGTTTTATCAGGGGTCCAAGACTAGAGGAAATCCTCTAGTTTGGGGACCCCGGGTTGCAGCCCATAATAGTTCGTATAAATCCGGCTCTGTATATCACGTGCTTTTGTGTCGGAATATTAATAACAATTGTTTTTTTCCTCTTTATCTTGTAAGCTCAACCCAAGACAAAAACACAGAAAAGCACTGAGACATTACGAACTTTAAGAAATTATAGAAGAGCTGAACTACCACGTAATATCAATCTTTCTATATGTCAGTGAAGGCAACAGACTTTTAGTTCTACAGGAGGATGATGAGAATGCCAAGAATAGAACATGTGAGCAATGTGAGTTTTAAGGAAAATGGAAACAAGATATACTTAGAAACAGAAAGAGACAATTGAGATTTCTCGAACACATAATGAGGAAAGCAGGCTTGGAGAATTTGACACTCACATGACACAGTGAAGGCCAGAGGGACAAAGGGAAACAGAAATTAATTTACCTGCGTGTGTAGATGGATGGGCGAACATATACTGAGAGGGTAGTAAAATACAAATATTACTAAAACGTAAAGGATTAGAAGTTGTGGAGAGCCATGATCTCCTACTTCCTGAAAAAACATGGCATTGAAAAAAAGATTACAAGTCGATAGGGCAATCAGTTGAGGTTTTAAAAAACTGTGAATTTTTAAATTCACTGTTTTTTTGGGTTTTTTTTTTTTTCGTTTCTTCTTTGCTACGGAAAATTATTCCGAAATTATTCTGTCTACTGAAGGAATTATCGCCAAAAGACGATTTGAAATAAATTCCGATAACTTCTTTTGGATGAGAATAAAGAAATAAATCTGTAAAGAAAAGCAAATTCCAGTGAAAACATTTCATTAAAAGAGCTTCAAATAAATCGGTAACAACTGGAGAAGTAAAAAAAAAGGAAATTTAATCCTGAAATATTCAAATGCTGACATGATAGTTTTCGTGAATAATCTTAACAAATACAACAGAGTATTTTTTTTTTAATTTGTAACTAGCCTAAGATCAGGCTGATCCAATATTTCCAGCCCCTGAAATTTAGAAAGGGATTTTATAATTTTGTTGTTTTTTAAAAGTGAATCCAATCGACAGATTTTTAGTTAACTATCAAGAGATTAACAACTTCTCTTGCATAAACACCGTTCCACAAAAGTTAGAGATTGAGATCTTATTATCGTAGAAAATATATTCCTAAATTCTGTACGAAAGTTGCATTGGATGCCATTATTAGAAAAGACCTACGATGAAAAAAACAAAAAACGCAGGCTTCAATTAATAGATTATGAATATTCTGAACGAAGCATTTTCAATTATTACTAATTTTTAAATATTTTTCTATTGATTTTCATCGAACTTTCGAATTGTTATTCTACGAGCGTTAAATAAACAACATTGATTGAAAATAATGGCTAAGTTTTGTGAGAGATTTGAATTATCCTTTGAACCTGTCATTCCGTAAAAATGACCTCGAATCTAGTTGGAAAGATATTTTTCCCTCAGCACATCTATAAATGACCGCCATAAAATTTGCGGTTAATTATAAAAAAATTAAATTATGACATTAATTAAAACTTTGTAAAAAATATGGCTTTAATTATAGCTTAATGATAACACGGTTATAAATGTTTACCTATAAATCGTTAATGTCTACCGTCCAGTTATTGGGATGGCGGACATTTATGGTTTAAGGAGATTCGAATCCAAGTCTACCAGGAAATTTATTCCTTCCCTTGCAACGTCTTTAAAGATGTGGACATAAACTTCGTAAGGGGTTTACTCCTTCCGTGACAACACTTTTAAAGGAGGTTTATTCTTTACTAAATGTCGTAGAATACCAATCATGTCCCAAGTGATTTTTAGCCAGAACCTTTCTGTCCTTAAATTCTTATAATGTATTAAACCAGATTTGAAATCTAGATCTCTGAATGAAAGTCATTCAAATATTAAAGCCAAAATTTAGCTTTTTTTTTTTTAATTCATCGAAAAAGAACTGGTCAGGCAAAATGATCCCCATTAAATAAACTGTTTATACACACAGTTCAAATGCCGCTATTTATCAGCGGTCTGAATAACGTACATAAAACAATATCAGTTAATAACAAGAATAATGGCAAATATTTACATTATTATTATTATTATTATTATTATTATTATTGAAACGACTGTTTATGCGATGTCAAACCGAAGATGTCATTTGATATCTGACTTTTGTTCCTCTTCTCGCTATAAAAGCGATGAGACAAATAAGAAAGTGCTAATTACGAGCGAGCCTTCGGGAAATTTTACACTTTCTTCAGTCCACTCCGTTGGACAAAATGGCTTTCTCTAGGATTGTAGTTTTCACAATTCTAGTAACATTGGCCAGAGCAGGTAAGGACAACTTTTCCGTTTTTTTTTTTTTTTTTTAAATATACGTTCTATGTAGTTTTTTTTTTTTTTTTGTCTACATTTTGACACTTTTCTATGACTTCAGTCAATTGTTTTCGAATTGTTTGTCTAATAAACCTCGCGTTTTGTAGTCGATATCGATGCCTAATTGGGCGATGCGTCTGTATCAAAACTCACACATACTTTATACAACAAAATAATTATTCTTTTTTTTAGCATAAGCTTCTTCTTTGTCACTGCACTTAATCCCCACGAGTATATTAATAGATTGAAACTTATTTATTGAAAATTTTAGATAAACATTCAAGTTATGGACGTACTGACAAAACCAAATTTACAAACCCAAGGTGGGTTGAAAAATTCTCGATTCGACCCGGTTCCCAAAATCAATATTTTAATGAGTTTACATTAGAATAATGATATTTGGTCATTCAAATATTGATATATATATTTATATACATACAGTCTGTCTGCTTTCGGTGTTGAAGCCCGTGTCCGCACTGCTTATCTTTACATACGCTCTATTCCGGATATTGAACATGTCTACCCTATAAACATAGGATATCTTTAAATTCTATTTTATCTACGAAACTCTTCAATTGCGGTCAGTGACATGCAGAGGTTTGGTGCCTTGATTGTATGTCCCCCTAAGACTCATGTAGGGGGGGACACTATAGGGGACAAGTACTGGTAAATGTGAGAAAGGGAGACATTTTTAATATGTAAAAACTGATGAAACATAAAATAAGCATTTTATTCAAATTAAATGTAAAATACATTTTTATTTCAATCTTTGATTTCATGGCCTCCTGATGCACGAACTTTTTAAACCAGAGATCAGAAATTATGTCTTGTTATATACATACTATGTATGTATATTTCATTTAATCCGCAACCGATACATTTCCAATACACTTGATTTTTTTCCTCAAGTGTAGAAAGACTCGAAGTTTCAAGCACACTGCACATAATATTCAGGTTCAGAATATATATATGTTTTTATTATAATTATTTAAAAAAAAATAATTATAATCTAGACTCTACTTGTGTATTGAGCACTGGTTTTTAAAAATAAAAACAAAAATACTAAAGAACTTTGGATTATCAATCTAACGGTTCTTTCCTATTTTATCAATATATTTGCATATATATATATATATATATATATATATATATATATATATATATATATATATATATATATATATATATATTATATATGCCATTGGGTGTAACTTTTTTTTACCGAAATGGCGATCGATACGTAAATAATTCTGTCACTTTTTTTCGGGGCCCATGTTAATAATAATTAATAATAGATAATGTCAAAATATTCTTTTAAAACTTGTTTGGTGGTTGAGGTAGTTGCCGATTAAAAGCTTTAATGAAGTCAGTTAATCCTAAATTCCTAACTTATTTCTCAGTATTCCTAACTTGAAAAATTAGTTCTGCCCTTTTTTACTGGATAGCGACTCAGATTGAAAAATCAAAGAGACGAGCTCGAAAACCAATCGGATTCCTTACATTCACATATATGCAAATACTCTTGGGAAAGTTATGAATCCATTTGCCACTTCCCAGCTATGGTTTTATAGCCTTGATGGGCAACCGGTCTAGGAAAAAAACAAATCTGAATTCAAAACCTCTAACTATCGATTAATAACCTCACTAACCCGCAATTGTCTAAGCCTGGTGCTACTGCCGACGACATAGTCAGAAAGTGGTTCCTACAACAGGTGTAAGAAAGACCTGAATTTGGATTTGGAAATTTACTATATCAATATATCTTTCTGTTTGATTAAGTCCCGTTAATCCATTGTTTTAGTCTAATAACTGCTTGTTAGTTGAGTCAGTTATGTATATTATAGCGAGCCCTGATAAAAACTAGAATGTCGATTTTTGAAACCAGCAAACACTCCCTACTTAGGAGATTGAATGATCTTTCTACTTTGTATTACATTTCATTTGACCCTGTGATGAGCTTTATAAATATTTATACAATATTTGATCAGGCTCATAAACTCTGATCTTTTAATAATAACAGAAGATATTCAACCATAAGTCATACTTTATTCTTTGAGAAAGAAAAGAAAATTCGTATATTCTAAAGAAAAGACGCCATTAAAATTCATTATTTCTTCCTTCCCTGCTTTGATAAAAATGTTAAAATCCTAACCATGTTTAGTATTGTTGAATTTATCGCTAACTTTTTTGTTGAGATTTAATTAGATTTACGTTTCGTTCAATTTCGCAAACCAATCAATGAAATCTAAAAACTCAAAGAAAAAATATTCCAAAAATAATATTCCATTTTTATTAAATAAGTTAAATTTGATATTTTAATCATTAAATTCTTTTTAAAATAGTGCGAGTATTTTGTATATTAAATAATAAAACTTTTAATTTTTTTCCGAAAATTAATTAAAATTTATTGTACTAATCTACGCACCCTAGTAAAACCAACTGTAGTTTGTACTCCCCAACCAACGTCCGCCCACCTGTTTGTACTTCTCTCAAAAATTTGGTTTCAATCGGTCAATGTATGGCGATTTTAGAGGGTGCGTGGGACGGACGGACGGACGGACTAACGGAAGTCAAAGAATTTTATATATAGCTTCACAAAAAAGGGGTACTTATGGTCACGTCACATTGAAACATCGGTTCCTGTACGATCACCGAAGTTAAGCACCGTCGAGCTTGGTCAGTACCTAGTTGGGTGGCCGCTGTTGTAAGCTTTAATGTGCGGGTGGTGTAATGGTTAATGAGACCGAATTGTTAATCAGAGAGTGGAGTTCGATTTCCAGTTGGGTTCGTTATATTCACTTACTCTTTGGAAATGTATGAATCCACTCCACAGCTATAGGTAAATTAGTAAGACTTGAATCACTAAATCATTATTATCCCTAAAAAAATATCTTACGAACCCAAAATATACATTCTGGCTTTAAATAACCTGCAAAGGGTTGATAAGCCGTAGAAAACGAATTAAATCATAATGAAAGTAGGTTTATTAAATAGATACAGGCGAAACATGCTGTTAACTTTACCCTGAATTTAAAGAATATTTGATATGTATTGAGAGTTTTATTTTTTCCATCTGAACAAAACCAATAATGAATTTATATGATTTGCATCAGTCAAGTCATTGCAAGAGTTTACTAATAAGATTATATACCTTATATACACCTTAGGTAGGTAGGTAGGAAGGAACGAACAAGTATTTTTATTAAGATTTTGCTTTTTTTAATCATTGCACCCCCAAGCGGGGCGATAAAGCCACTAAGACGCAAGGCGGCTAATGGGAGTGGAAGAGAACGAGAAAACTTTAGTGAAAAGAAAGAACAATAAAAGAACGAGAATCAGAAAGACAGAAGCTGGCCGACTGGTGCTGGATTTAAATATATGCAAATTTGGTCGGGAAACAAGAATCCGAAACAGAATTTTACAGGCAGGAATTATATGAGAAGAAACTATGAGAATAGAACTTCAAGCACAAAACGATGAGACCTAATTGATAATCTAGTAGTACGCTTAAATTCACGCGGTCAAGATACGAAGTTGGTTAGCTCATTAGAATAACTGCCATGAAAATATTTATAGAAAAGACGTCACGGCAGTGAGAAAATGACTGCAGTCGAGATGTCATGTCAGGAGCAATAACATTGCAGATTCTGCTTTAGATTTTAAAGAACCGGATCAAAAATACAGAAAAATGCAAACAGTGAACTTTAGCAAATGACTGGCTGCTTATTTTCAAGTATGCCTGCCTGATAGGCCAGCTAGTTAATCCCTGTAACAGACGCCTGCTCAGGCATATTTCTGTCTCTTTGACAACCACAGAATCAACCCATGGTTGAAACTGCAACGATGCTGAGAAGACTTTGGTTTCTGGGATTCGCCGTGATCAACACTTTTGAACAAGGCCAGCACTCTCAGACGTTCAGTCACGATGACTTGTCAATTGGTGCTCGTGAATGCTTACATATCCTCTTGGTTTATATTAGCAATATAAATAACTGAGCCTCGTCAAGCACAAGGCTAAAATAGTGAAATACTATGTGAACGCCGACTGTTAGCTGGTCTGCAAAACGACTTACTATGTTGGTATCGTAGTTTATTAATTTTAACTTAGGCCATAGCAATGTAATGCAAAGATCAAACAAGAAAAGAGTTTTTAAAAATTTTTTCACCATCGCTCTACGGCAGGCGCCCTTCACATTCATCCCTTCATGATAGGAAAATGGAAGAAATTTGAAACGAGTTATTTAAGTCAGGTTTAAATCAAATACCAACATTTGATCCTGAAATGCCTGGGGGGGGTCGAGCTACTGAATATTTAGCCTTCATTTCGTTACTGATATCACTTGGTTTCATGGATTTTAAAAGCATTTAATTGTTCGATAAAAAACAAAATTAAACAGAAAAACGAAAAACGGGAGACACTTTCTCGATTTGGTTCCAAAGAATTAATCTTGACAAAAAAAAAAAAAAAAAAAAATGCCACCAATGATATAAAATATATAAATGTAAGATGGATAAAGTAATTACACATTTCTAATTGGTCTCAGAGGTCGGGGTTCAAGCTCAGGTTAAAAGCCAATATTGCGAATCATTCTACTTTTGCAATGGAAAAGCCTTGCTCACAAGAGCACGCGCTTCGCTTTTCGCAGCTAATTAACCGACCCCTGGTGACACACTTAGCCGTATATTCAATTGTTTATTTCGACATAGATTCAGCAGAAACTACAATTTTCATTTAATTTATTTTTATAAAATCTTTTCACTTTTACAGGACCATTGCAACCAAAATTCAACACAAAATCAAATACATGTGCAGTAAAATGTTCAGGTAAGCGTACCTTTGTTTTATTCAGTACTACTTTGAACTGATATATATTTTTGCTTATATATATATATATATATATATATATATATATATATATATATATATATTTATATATGTGTGTGTGTGTGTGTGTGTGTGTGTGTGTGTGTGTGTAAAGTGGACATTGAAAGTCATTGACCCGGCGGCGAAAGTCTGTTTCATGCTTAATGCAGTCGTTAAGCCATGATGATTGTGTTTAAGCATGAAACAGACACTCACCGCTGGGTGTTGACTTCACTGTCCACTGTTATATTTAAATACGCACTATTCTTGATATCGACCACTTAAAAATGTTTTTTCGTGTATATATATATATATATATATATATATATATATATATATATATATATAATATTATATATTATTTTTTGAATTTTTTAGCTTCGGTTTTTGAAACATGGTTATTACTCTATAGCGAAGAAACTATATTTTAAATCAGTTAATTTATATATATATATATATATATATATATATATATATATATATATATATATATACTATTTTGACATAAATTTTCGATAACTAAAGTTTAGAATGAATTTTTTAAAAATGATAAAACATTCTTGAAGATTTCATTTTAGCTTTAATTGTTTAATTGAAAGCTAAATGTTTAAATTTATTATTTCAAGTAAGTAAAATATTCTAGTGTATTTCAGATAGAAATTATATAAATTGGAATTTCAAATTTAATTTCGATTTCTTAACATTTTCTTAAAAGCAGCCATTTTCTTAATTTTTAGAAATTTGTAAACAAAAAAATTATCGATTTTAAAATTCTTTAAATATATATTTATATATTTCCGACACGTTATTTGAGTAAAATTAGAAAATTGTAAGTTAAATTAATCTGATTTGAAATAAATATTACTTATTTATAGCATAACAAGTAATATACAACCATTTCTTTAATGATTGGTTCTGCTTCTCATAGCTTATCTGAGGCGATAATGGATGGCTGATTGAGTGACGAAACGATGACAACTAGTATTATGGCTGGCTAGAATTGATATAAAATTTACGAAATCTAAGTGAACGCATTTTTTTTTAACTACCTAGTAATTTTTACAAATGAACATATTTTCCGCAATTATCTAATAATTTATTGACTTTTATTTACCTTTCGAAGATGCTTTATGCAAACATAAAAAAATTTTAAATACTATAAAATTTTCTTAAATTAATTTCTCTGTAAAAAGACAAAACCTTTAGATCACGTGGCCGTTTAATAATAATGTCACGTTTAGACTTTCATAGATGAAAATATGGAACAAATTAAGGAAAAATAAATATTTTAAAAATAGAATAGCGTAACTACTTTTATAAATCTTTCCAATTTTGAATTCGTAAATTTCGTTTCCACATAATTACGATATCACATCCAGTATATAACCGAATACAGAATTTTACACGATTTTATACTATTATAAATTATTATAATTAAAATTAAAAAAAAAATGAAAAAATACTTGCAAAAGAACATTATTATTCGGAAAGATTTTATTTCTTCAGAGAATAATATTCTTAATATAACTTATTTAAAAAAGCAATTAAATCTTTTCTAATTAAATAATGCCATATTTTTATCGCATTCATTATTTTTCAATACAGAGCAGAAACTTAAACCGTTCATAAGCAAACTCTTCAACAAGAAAGATTTTCTATACTGAATTAAAAAAATATTAAATAAACCCTCCTTAATAATGACCTTCCTAATTACATCGTTGATGAACAAATTAGACGAGCTATTAGAAATATTAACAGAGATAAAAATGAACATAATACGTATTCAAATATCTCTAAACATATCAAATTACTATACGGTAATCAAATGCATTCTAACTATAAACAGGAGGGAAAAATTTTAAAAAGACACATAAACACTAATATATCCCCCACTCATCCAAGTAAAAAAATCAAATGAATTATATACTATATTAAATTTAATACAACCAACCTAGTCATCCATAACAACTGTTCTTCGTCAACTAATGTCTTACAAAAGACCAACATCCTGTATCAATTTAAATGTCTTTTGAGAGATTGCATCTCTGACAAAAATGTTAATATGTATGTTGGTTTTGCAACAACGACGATAACGAGAAGGCTTACTTTTCATTTGAATGATCATAGTTCAATCTCAGTACATTTAAAGGCACCCCCATGTCCATATTTACAGTTTAGACAGGTATAAGTAAAAATACATCGGTGCTTCATCAAGATAATAATAAACAGAAACTTAAAATTCTTGAAGCTCTTTATATAAGAGAATTGGGACCAGAAATAAATAAAATCAACTACAAGTATAGCAACAAAATTCTTAAATGTTCGTAGCAGGAAAGTGTTATAAAAAATACTAAATTCAAATAATACAATTAAATAATCTTTTTAAAAAATCACATGAGTTACCTCGCTTGCATAGAGGTCAAAAATATTTTCAATTTAACACATCCATAGATATGCAGTCCCTGAAGATAGTCTTAGATGAGATTGAAAATACTTGGGAAAATAAAAATTATTTGAAAGAAAATTTTAGAATTTTTCTTAATCAATTTTCTACAGCCACTAAGAAATTAATTCGTGGACTTGAAAGGATCAAAACTAAAATAAATAGACATAACAACCAAATATGCTTGAATGAAAATATGCTGCATATATATATATATATATATATATATATATATATATATATATATGTGTGTGTGTGTGTGTGTGTGTGTGCGCGCGCGTGTGTGTGTATGTCTGTGCGTGCGAATACGAGATATCAAGAACAGTATTGGGGAAATTGTATGACAAATTGGAAAAAAGTTTACTTGTCACGTGTTTCGCTTTCAGGGACTTCATCGGAATAAATTTAGTAAACTTTTCCCCACTTTTCTCTCTCTCTTTATATATATATATATATATATATATATATATATATATATATATATATATTCTGTTGATACGTTATTTTAATAAACAATTTATTTAAGTAAATGCTCTGATTTTTTAATCAAATAGTATAAAATACAATTACCCGCCTGAATATTCGAGAAATTTCGTAGAAAATATGCATTTTCTAAGAGGAATCGAACCTGTGTCCTACACGGAACTGCCATTTGATCTGACGTGATATACAACTTAGCTATAGAGAAGCGTCTGGTGAGCAAAGTCCAAACACAATCCCCGACGTAAACATAAACATATGACAATGTACAATGAAATAAACGAAGTCCGACAATTATTTTTTATATATATTTATATTTTTAAGTTATTTTAATACATTCAATTTATTTAAGAAATGCTTAATTTTTTGTTCTTTTTTAATTAAACAATATTAAATACATTTACCAGCCTGAATGTTCGATTAAATGTATTTAATACTGTTTAATTAAAAAAACAGAACATTTACTTATTCAAATTGGACTTTCATTTTATATATATATATATATATATATATATATATATATATATATATATATATATGTGTGTGTGTGTGTATGTGTGTGTGTGTGTGTGTGTGTGTGTGTGAGAGAGAGAGAGAGAGAGAGAGTAGTAGGAAATAATATTTTGAAGATATAGCTCCCTCTTGACTAATATAATTATATTTCCAGTCAATCCTATTTGTGAATCGAGCTAAACTCAAGGTTTTCGAATGCTACTTTCAAAAATGGCTGTAGTCTTCGCTTTAATAAAGTAAAAGGAACTTCTGCATTTTTTTTTTTTTGGAGTCAGACAAAATTTGATTTAGAACATATCAGTAATCATATATCAAAAAAGCAATGTTGTTAAATATTATATAAAAGAAAGCCTCTTTCCAATCCGTTATTTTCCGTTTTGGTCATTCAATTTTCATGATCCCGAGTTGTTTTATCAAAAGTGTTTTTCTTGTAAAGTCCCGCCTTTTCACGACGCCGGGCCAAAATTTATTCCCCTTCATTTCTGACTGAAAGGAAAAAAAGGTCGACATAAAGTCCTTTCCTCTTCTCACAGTAAAAGAAATTTTAACCAACATTTGGATCAAATTTGATCCATGAATTAAAGAATAATATTAATAATACTTTGTTTTGCGTGCAGCTCTTGCAAGCCATTGTTCGTGATTTTTATTCGCACCATATATTCTTCAATTGTAGCTATGCCACGAATATAATCAAGAACACTCAATTCTTTTGTATATTAACATTTTATCAACAATCGATTCGGTACTTGGAAATTATTTCGCCTAAACATTGAATAATAAAGTTAACCAGAAACACAGCTATTTTAAGAATGTCCTACAAACATTGCAGTTTATTCTTCGGCTCGTGATGCAACTATTTAAAAACAAAAAACATTTAAGGACGCTTCATGATTTGAAGATATGTTTAAAATTAATATTTAGGAAAAAAAAAGGAGTAAAGAATTTGATTCCCTCTTGGAATAGCGTTTTCGGATCCGTTGTATAGAATGTCAAGGTTTACAGAAATTTCTCTTTTTCTAATCAAATTACGAGAAAAGTTTTCAAGTGATTTATGCAATGTAGTAGATTAAAATCTTTAAAATCTTTAATATTTTCAGACACCAAGAAATTCGATTACCAACCAGGAATCGTCTACGAATTCTCTTACGATGCCAAAACAACAACAAAAATGAACGGTGCCTCCGAAGACTCTGCCATTATCAACATGAATGCCAATGTTGAGATTGAACCGATCACCAAATGCGACCTTGTCATGAGGGTAAGTTAAAAAATTGCAAAATATTTATATAAAGAAGTTCCGCTTTCGGACAAAGTACACCTTATCAATAAGAAAAAAATCAATGAATTCCATGTCATTTTCGTTAATTGCACATTATTCTTGAGGAGAATGCAAGCATATATCAGTTGAAATACCAACAAAGGCTTAATTACATATGAAACACGCACAACACTGGGAAATTCTATCGTCGTCTTTTGATATCTGTGTCTCTAATACTTGTGAGTGAAATTAAATTTAATAGAATTTGCTATAATAATCTACAAACTTTTAGTTAGTAGTTCTTTAATATTTTCCTTCCTCCCAAATTAGTTTTCTTTCTCTTCTATGAAAAACTCTCTTTCTCTTCTTCAGTTGCCTCCAGTTCTTTTGCCCTTTTTTCTTCTCCAGGTTATTCTCACGATTGAAATAACTCTGTACATGGCCATGTATTTCGTCAATGTTATCGTAACAATGATCTTCATTTCTTATTGACTGGATTCGATAAATTGAAGCTATTAAATGTTTGATTTATTACCGTATAATCTTTGAAGTATTGATGTTTCCTTCCAGATAAAGGACGCTTCTCTTCGAGATTCTGAAGACCAACAGAATTCTCAGGCTTTCAAGGAAGCCATGATGAAGCACGCCTTGAAGTTCTCATTCCAAGATGGCCGAATTGATCACATCTGTTCAACGGAAGGAGAATCAATATGGACTCTGAACATCAAAAGAGGCATCCTCTCCGCTTTCCAAAATTCAATGGACAACTTCGATCGTGGCCAAAATCTCACTGAGGTTCGTCTCAATCAGTTTAAAAATCATTTTTATTATAAAAAAGAATTTATAAAATGACAACTTCAAGTGACGTCCGTCCTAATAAACTGCTGTGACTTTATTTCAGACTGATGTTGTTGGTTCTTGTGATTCTGAATACAAAATATTAGATGAAGGTCGAAGAATAATGCTTGTAAAGAAGACGAAAAATCTACTCAGCTGCAGTGACCGTGAAGGTTACCGCCTGGCTGTCCAATCTATCGGATACAATGTACCTTCAGTGAGTATTTTCTTACCTACCGTGATTTTTTTTCTAATAAATTCCATTTTATTTTGCCAGTTATCAGAATAATGGATTTATCATATTTGTTATTTCATTTCCAGTTTGTCAAATCTCTCCCACTGATGAAGAGTGAATATAAATGTACCCAGACACTGGATCTCGGCTCTAACATCCTGCAAAGTTCAACATGTTCAGAAGAACACGTTTTCAGACCATTCTCTTATGGAAAGAACGGTGCCATGACCAGCAGTGAACAAACTTTGACCTTCACCAACAAAAAGAAGGGCTGGACGTCCATCTCGTGGTTAGTTTGTTTATTATTTGATTATGGTTTTATTGTCTTATGGCATTTAAGACGTGTTAAAAGCATTGACTAACATTTTATACTCTTTCGGAATCACATGGGAATTCATGTATTTGCTTGTGTTAAACTAAATTCTATCAACGTACAGGATTAATCCTTGCCGTCATCATTTTCAGAAAACTTTAACCAAAGAAGCACGCTGCTGTTCCATCACCAAGATGACATTCCGAGTAAGCAAGATAAAGAGGATAAAATTGAGGCTAAATTGCAGGAACTCTGCCAGAAAGCAGCCGAAGATATTCGCCCTGAAGTTCCAGAAATGGTTAACCAATTGATTGGACATATGCGTCAGGTTGACCGAGATGTTCTTTCAAGAGTTTACAAGAAAATCAACCAAAGGACCATCTGTGCTCCCAATGCTGATCGTATCAAGTAAGAATTTCGTTTTTCACTTAAGTTTTACTACTTACTTTGATACGTTGCTAAGAATCAACCAATTTTCATCAAAGATTAGAACAAATGTTGGGTTACGAAATGACTTTTCTCTCCCCGTCCAAATAGGCGACAGAACTCAAGCTTCAATCTCAATTGGTAACACATTAGTAGCAAAAATATCGTCTCATCTGCAAAGATTCAAAATAAAACCATCAAATTCATGGGTTGAATGAGTCGATTTCATATTCATTAACCAAATATTTATCAAAATAAAATTACTTTATTTTATTTTACAGGCAATATTTCCACGATGCCATTCCAATGGTAGGAACTGAAGCTTCAGTTGGCATGATCCAAGACCTCATCTCCAAGAAACGTGTCACCGGCAGCGAAGCTGAAATGTGGCTATTGTCATTATCATTTGTCCATCATCCTACAAAGGAAATGGTTGCAGCCGCTACGGTAAGGCACATGCTTACACAAAAACATTTTAATCAATACTTTGTATTCATATATCAAAACAACATTAAAATTATTGATCATAATTTGTTTCAGGATTGTCATATTTTATTATGATTTCTAGTCAAATATTTAAACATATAAATCAACATTTATTATCGCTTATACCTATCAATTTTACTTATTTATAGCCTTTGTTAGACGAACGTGGTGTCTCTGGTAATACCCTACTCGCTGTGTCATCTCTGGCAAGCAGTTATTGCAATGCAAGACCTGACTGTGGAAAAGATTCCGAAATCACTACTCTCCTCAGAAAACTGATAGATCACACCCACGATTGCAATACCCAAAATGGTGATGCCAGAAGAATCATCTTTGCTCTTCGAGCAATTGGCAACATTGGTCATTCACATGAGACTGTGTCTCATTTGACTCGCTGTTTCACTCGACGAGATGTCCGTGAGGAAATAAGAATTGCAGCTATGGACGCCTTCCGAAGAATTCCATGTGATGCTATGGTAGGTTCACCCCAGTTTCGCTTCTCGTTCATTTCATACATTTAAATAATATAATAAAGGTTATTGAATTTAGAAAAACCAAAATAATTCTTAAAGTTTATTTTAAGATTATTTATCTCTATGGATCTCAAAATAATTCCTTTTGAAATTTCTTTTATTATTAAAAGCTGGAAGTATGATGGAAATTACACAAAAAAAATAATTATAAATACATTTGTATTGTTTTATATGCTTGTAGGACTCAGGTCCATAAATAATTCTGTATGTTTGTATTAATTTGTATAGCGATCTGATTTGATGGGAGTCTTCCGTGATGAAGCTGAGGATTCTGAGCTCCGTCTCAACGCGTACATTGCCCTGATGAAGTGTCCAAGCCGAAACGTTTTGTCTGAAGTACGTCAAGTGTTAGAAAAAGAAAAGTCCAATCAAGTCGGATCGTTTGTGTGGTCTCATCTGACAAACCTGATGGAAACATCGGACCCACACATGCAGGACATTCGTAATATTGTCCAAGACGAAGAACTCAAGAAAGAATTTAACCTTGACCAAAGAAAATTCTCCAGAAACTACGAAGGATCCTTTTTCCTTGATTCAATCAACATGGGTGCCAAAGTAGATAGCAATGTCATCTTTTCACAGAAATCTTTCATACCAAGATCGGCCAACTTGAATCTTACCATTGACTTATTTGGTCATGCTATCAATTTCCTGGAGTTTGGAGGTCGAGTCCAAGGCGTTGAGAAAATTCTGGAAAATATCTTTTAGGAAAAATTCGGAGAAAGAACGAACAAGAAGACAGAAGAACCGTTAAGCAAAGTAAAAAAAGTGATTTTTAAACAAAATTTTAAGTATATATATATATATATATATATATATATATATATATTATATATATAAAATATTTGTTTATTGATAAACTAGAGTATAACCCGTCTTTGCCTTCATTGAATACTGGGAATTTTTACCGTTCACTTGGAGCAGTTTAAGTTTAAAACATAATAAAAACAAATTTGGGTGCAATTGAGGCACATCCCCAATTTGGGGGGTTAACAATTTGAATGGAGGGTGGCCCTGAAAAGGGAACTGTTTTTTCGTTTTCAGTCTTGTTCAGCCTCACGCACAATAGCTGTTGAAGAGGCGTTTTTCCTCGGCCGTTGATCATTATATTCAGCCACGCGCGCAGAAGCGTTCGGATGAAAACTATGGAAACGCATAAACAACATCCGATCACACACACACACACAAACACAAACACACGCACGCACACCTACATAGACACACATTCTGAGAATTATACATATATATAATATTATTGTAATGATTTAAAATATTTATTTTTATTAAAGTTTTTATGAAAGATATATATCCAAGAACAGATAGTAAAACGTTGCTGAGAGTTATAATGAACAGGAAGTAGTGGAGAGCCATTGTTGTCAAAAATTTGGTCTCAAAATCGGCACTGAAGAATTATCTATCAAACAAAAAAATTCATCTGAAATCGGATGAAAACTGTGGAAACGCATAAAGAACATCCGATCACACACACACACACACACACACATTTTGAGAATTATAGATATAGGATTCTTCATAAGCGAAATCTGGAATCCTATTGCAGATTATCATAATAATAAATCAAATATTTACATTCACTAAAACAATTAGAAGACTAACCGTATTTTAAGTACACCATCGCTATGTCATGAATATTTGCTAATTCTGTTTTATTCACAAAATATCACGTCTTTTAAGTTAAACATCCTAAACTATAAAAGCATCTATCATTCCAAATTCCTTATTTAACGGCTACAAAGTATAATTGTACACTTAGATTTAGTAATTTAAAAAAAAAACTATCCCCAACCTTATGCGAGAATCGAACCCACGGAAACATCGAACCATATTTGGGGCCTATGGCAGTTTAATAATAGTTCATAAAAATTTCTTTAAATTTACAAACATGAAAATATATTTATATAGTAAAATCTTACATTAAAAACTAGGGTAGATTGTTCTCATTCCACGTGCCATGCCTCTTTCTGGATCTCTCAATTTTAGTTATTTCCCTTTAGTAACTCTCTCTCTCCAAGTTTTTGTTCACATCTGCTGTGGCCAGGGATTGAACTCATAACTCTTCGGGTTAAGTCATTGGATTAGTTCAGCCAATGCTTTTATCTCCAAGGATACATGACCCAGTCGTTTGTTTTCTTAGAAACAAATTTGTGCAAAATATGCAAAATAATTCATTTTCTCTATAAATATATCCTAAGAAATGTGTTGATGTAGTTTTTTCCTTGTACTTTGAATCATTGATATCAAATTTCAATCAGTTTCTCTTGATTTGTTTCCTTTTCCAGTTTCATAAAAGTATGGATGCATTCCGTGCTTCTGCTTACCTGAGAGTGTTTGGAAATGAACTTCGTTATTGGGATGATAAATCCCTGAATGAATTGCAGTCTTCCCTGAAGAGACTGATGTATATGCAATCGTTGTCATTCAGTAAAACTATGGCGCTTCTTGATAGCCGTATGATTATTCCCACCTGCGTCGGTCTTCCTCTCAACCTCACTATTTCTACCACAGGAAGTATTTCTCTTGATGCTAAGGCATCATTGCAACGACCAAAATATGAACTAAATATCGACTTCAGACCAAGGTAAATCATTTATCACATTTGAAAACATTTGTCGAAATAGGAACTTGGAAAATAATGATTTCGTCAAAATTTTTCGTTGAATGACATCGAATGCAATCTAATAATATTTGTAATCTTGATATTTACAGTGCTTCAATCCAAGTGAAAGGTGAAATGTCTGTAGATGCACATGTGTCTAGAGCTGGTCTAAAGATGGTGACAGTTGCGCACACAAGTACCGGAGCTAAACTGGATATTCGTAATAACAAATTTGATTTACAGATTCCTCAAAAGAAGATGGAAATTTTCAACCTCAAGTAAGTTCTTTGAAGAAACATTTCTTTTCAACATTTTGTCTTATATCAATTGCCTTCTTTTATTAATTCAATAATCATTTTGATTAAAAGTGGACTTTTTTTTTCTCCTTCACAAGGACTGATTTTTACATCGTCCATCGAAATTCCGAAAAAAAACAGAGAATGATTGTCGATAACGTGAAAAAACACGAGGTTTGCACAGGTAAATTCATGAAGCAAGTAACAGGACTTAGTTTCTGTCAAATTCTCAAGTTCCCAAATGCTTCACATCACAAAGAGGCTCCATTCTTTCCATTCACTGGTCCAGTTGTCTACGATCTTTATATGATCAACGAAGACGCTCCCAACGGATACCAAATCGAAGCCTTCAGCAAGGTAAGATTATTTTCATTATAAACTATTTATTAGACTAATGAAATATTGCTACTATATCTGTAGAGGAGTTGCCCATTCCTCACTTTTAAAAAAAACACGCGGCCTTGAGGGCGATGGATGATTGCCCTACAACCCCTTCCCCATTATCCTTTCAGTTCTTCATTTTCGTGGTATATGTTCAGTCGTGTTACATTACTCTTCCAGACTTTCAGAGCTGAGCCCAACCAGACCACGCTCACTCAATCTCATTCGATTCATATTGCATTAGTAAAGAGAAAGTTCTACTCAAACAACTTCTTACTCAGAACTGTTACGTTTTAGAAGAAGTTCCTGAAAGGATACATCCCCGATCGCTACAACCATATAATCTCTTCAAATCTAAGGTCACCTTTATCTATCTTACATATCATCAGAGTATGCACCGATTACCCCGCTTCTTGTCCGAAATTACAACAACCTAATTCAGCAAGCCCCTATCTTGATGGGTTCATGGATTGGATTAAAAATATTTTTTTTTAAATCTCCTTTTCAGATCAGAATTTTAAAACCTTTTCTTTCATTGGTCTATGTTTGGAATGGCCGCTATAGATTCCCTTCGGCTGGTAAACAATTAACGTTATTTCAGAAATAAGTGACGAACAAAAAAAAAAAAAGATAGTTTTTGCTAAATTCCTAAAAGTTCTCCAGCGTTTGTATCATGTTTTCTTTCGTTGTTTCTTTTTTTTAATACCGAACAGCATTATTGTAAAATCAGAATTTATTTTTAAATGACTTAATGGCAATTTTAAAAACGGAAAGATTTCTGAATAATAAGCGTGATAGAAACGTTGATTTCTCGTCATAACGCTTCACTAGTTTCATTGTCTTTTTAGGAGCTTCCATATTCAATAAATATCGACAGTCCTGCTTCGAAGACTCCAAGGCGAATCTCTTTAACAACTGCGATAAAGAACAAAAAGGAAATAGAAATAAGTTTCATCGCTCCGTGGAAAAACATTCAGTTCGATGGTAAGTCTCTTCTCTTTTATCTATTATTATTATTATTATTATTATTATTATTATTATTATTATTATTAAGACCTTTGATTTCGAGTGTGTACTCATTTATCCGGGCCCCAACCAGAGACCTAAGATCAGAAATGGCATCATAACATTTTCCACTGAGCATTTTTTGAGGAAAAAAACAAAAAATCTTACGATCACGCATATTTTACAGAGATAAGCCCTTTCTTGGTGTGGACTACAGTTTTTTTTGTATTTCTTTTTAGACATAGGCTAGCAGGAATTCTATCCATCCGGGGGGCTCCAACTACAACTGGAATTGTTAATGTGCTCATGTAGCATATATTTTAAATTTCTATTCCAAGATCCTTGTATTTTGATAATTTTTTGAAGATCTTTAAAGATACATTTACAATCTGCAGGGACCGCCATATCAATAAAGTTGCACATTTTATTTTAGCGGTTTCTAATCACGATGACTGGGTGATTATCTTTGATTGTTTTGTTAGGGTGTATTGTAAAGAGCTATAAAACTGTTACCAGTCCTATCTCCCTAACCGGGTCTGGGTGGTGTTCATACCAGTTTTTTTCAGTTTCCTTCCCGTAGAAGTTGCAGATTTTCCAGTGCAGATATTGGACCACTCTGTCATACCAGGTTTTATATTCAGTGTGTGCCAATACCGCGCAACCTGATACAAGATGATCAATTGTTTCTGGATATTTATCACAGAATATATAATATAATTCTTTCGGAGCTTCCCTTATGTGGTGCTTAATTGAAGAAGGCTGAAGAATGCATCGGCTAAATTATACGGATTCAAACATCAAAAAATGAGGATATGATTATTGAATTTTTTGAAATAACATATCATTATCTTTGTTGTTTTTCGTTTGTTTTTTTTTTTTTTTGCTTTTTTTTTCTCACACGTTCTCCAAACTCAATGAAATGGCTAACCAAGAGGGAAGTAAAGAAATTTTATAATTGTTTCCTATTTGATATAAAATTTTCCAACATCAATACTAAGTTGAATTCATGCAATAAAAACAACTCATCGCCTCAGAGTTTCGAATTTCGTTTATTTTCTAAGATACAACATTTATATCTTCACACATTGTTTTATAATTGAGAATGAAATTTCTCAAAAGTTTTCAGAATATTTTTAACCGACGAGATCAGAAATAGCTAAAAACTTTTTTAATAGATTAATACCCAAAAGAGATTTACCACATTTTCGTACTAAATATAGATAATAATGAATGAGGTAGTGCCGTAGAACGGATCTTCAGTGCTTAGAGGCAGCCCTCTACAGCTATTACTTGCGAGTGAGAACCGAAGATGATAAAGCGCGAGAAAGAGAAAAATATTTTCTTGATTCATTTCTTTACTTCAGAATCAATTTGGAAGAGCCTAATATCTGAATTTCGATTGCCTGACTATTGGCCCTTTTTACCTCAATGTATCCCATACTTTATTTGCTGATATTGATGAATACTTTTTACCAAGCTAATCGTGTTCTATTTTTGTAACAGGTGCTTTTCTTAATACTCATGACATGAAGAAATTCAGTGGTAAGTTGTCTGTCGGTGGCCGCACCAACTTGGCTTTTTCTGCTCAACTTGGCGTCAAAAATCTGAAAGATTCACTGACATACGCACCTCAACTGGAGATTATAATTCCTCAGAAGAACCTGAAGTATAAAGGAATCATTGACATCCATCCCGGGAAAAGTTTTTTGGTCGACATGAACGCCAAAGGTTTTACAGACGATACTATCAATTTGAAAGGTAAGAGGGGAAAAGAATTACAAAATGGCCAATTTCGTTTTCTTTACTTTATATTAGATTTCTAAATTTTGAACTCTGCTTTTTAAAATATCATTTAATTCTATGAAGTGACAGCTGTACAGAAACTTTCGGAGCGTGACTTATCACACATTGTTGTTAACACTGCTGAAAGGCATTACCCAAAACCAATGTTCATATCCTTTGTTTGGTTTCCGGAAAAGTTCAGCATGCGTCGACGAATGTCAGTGCCCGCATTTTCTTTGTCTGGAGGAATTTCAGGACACATCTCTGCCATGTTCGCACTTTCATGACAGAACTATTTTGCCAGTCTGCTATTTGTATGAAAGAAAATTCTGGGTTTATAGCAATAAGACACAACAGCCTCTGCTGCCATACTGAAGTCGTAGATAAACATATTTATATAGAAGGCATTACTTTCGCTGCATCTCCTCGTAGATCAATCGGAATTTTGGCTGTCTTAAACCCAGAAGAAATGACGCCTCCTGGAAAGTGAAGGGTTAGCTATAATACTTGATGGTATACAAGATCGCAGTACTCCCACTTATACTTAGAGCACTATGATGGTAGACTACGGGCAAATAGTTGTACTTCTAGTTTAGCATCTGGGTATTATTTGTGTTTATTCAACCTCCCCACAGAGGTCAGGTTGTGACACATGGTCGATTTAATGTGGGGAGCCCGAGCGCGTACACCCGGGTAAGGAACAAAAATTCCCCGAGACTCCGCAACCGTCGGTTGCGCTGACCTCGGTGCGTGCACCGAACCTTCTCTCTAGTGCAATGAGAAGGCGCGGCCTCGGGCAGCTATTCCCCAGGGCTGGGCACCTCTAAGTATAATATTCCTCAGTTGCGACTCTGTCCTTTGACGGAGCCGCCCCGAGCGCACTCTGCCCAAAAACAGAGACGCAACTGAAAGATAATAAATAAATGTGTTACAAATCACTCCAAGGAGTAATCTGGGTATTATTAGCCCATCATATGTGCCTCAGCTTTACATATAATCCGGATTTGTTTTTATAGGATTGTCATAAAAGAGAAGCCTTATATGTATGCACATAGTGTCGTCTTTATTTGGCGTCCCAGCGACGGATAGCAAGATAAGCGAATTTGCTCCTCATTCAATACCCTTCTGTTATATCTCTTTGCCAGAATAAGCTAAGCTTTGTAGATCGCTCTCTTTGTCCCAGAGATTGTCTTGAACTAAAACTGGTTTTATGTTGTTCTTGTGTTTAGTGTCAGGTGAAAATCTTCCTGAAAATGTCGGTCTCTACAGTCAACTGAGAATCGGAAGGAAAGAATATCTTATTGCTGGTCGTTTTGGCAGAATGGTGACGAAGTCTGGTTTCAAGTACACGCCGTCTTTCAAGATTACAATTCCTAGTAAAGAGATTGTGGAATTTACTTCGGAAATCAACTACATCTCAGCCAAACGGGCGTCTTTGCAGTTTACACTGAAGAACGTGTTTTCGAAAATTATTGACCTGAACAGTACGTAACTGCTTTATAAATTTCTATTCACGTCAAGTCGGCATTTCAAGCTACAAGCTCTTGACTGTTGCCCTAAAAGTCGTACCAAATATATAATTTGACATGATAGCTATTTAAATGTAGTTTTTTTTTTTTAGCAGAAACAATTCTTATGATTTTATCATAACGTAGATCCGAATGAAGAATTAAAAAATGAATTATTGTTGTTGTTTTATAATATTTATTAATGAGGTTTATAATTTATTTTACATTTTGGAATTGAAAGATTTTTAAAAATTTTTTTTCGTACTTTTGTTTCTCTTTATCTTGTCTTCTTTTTTTGTTCTTTCTTGCCCCCCCCCTTAATTTATTCATTCTTTCTTCTTTCTTTTCTTTCTTTTTCTTTCATTATTTTTTTTCTTTCTTTCATCATTTTTTCGTATTCTTTTTTCTTCATTTTTTCTTTCTCTTTCTTTTTTCTTTCTTATTTTTTCTCTTTTCATTCTTTCATTTTCTTTCTTTTCCTTTTATTATTTTTTCTTTCTTTAATCATTCTTTCGCTTTCTTTTTCTTCATTCGTTTTCTTTCTTTCTTTCTTTCTTTTTTATTCTTTTTTCTCTCTTCATTCTTTCATTTTCTTTCTTTTTTGTTTTTCTTTCAATTAATTTTTCATTCTTTCGTTTTCTTTTTTCTCTTTATTCTTTCTTTTTCTTTCTTGTTTTTTTCTTTATGACTTCATTCATTCATTGTTTCTTTCTTTTTGTATTTATTACCATTTATTAGTTTCACTTCAACGTCATCTGCAGCATCCTATGAAGCAATAAGATGCTGCAGATGACGTTAAAGTGAAACTAATTAGAAAAAATAATAAAAGATAACAAATACCTGAGTAGATGTTTAAGTTTTGATATATTTAAATCCTTTTTTTTCCAGTGGCCCTTGTCCATTACGCTGGCCCTATGAAGTCAAAGACATCGTTTCTCTTTACGTTTAAATCACCAAAAGGTTCTTGTCAGATTATTAGTCATACAGACATAAAAAGAAACCTTTCTATCAGCAGTGCAACAGTCACTTACAATTTTGGAAACAACTTTTCTGACCGTCTTATTTTGTCCAGCAAGTTTAAGGACTTAAGTAGCAAAATGGCCAATCGGTTCATTACCAACATGTAAGTAAAAACTTTTGGAAAATCTGTTAAAAAGCACCAAAACCAGTGAATACAAATCGATGGGTTGTTCTTAGTTAATTTTAAGGTATATTTGTTAATTGTTCTGAGGTGTTTTCTTCCTTGGATCTCAGACGGCGCAGTATTAGCTTGGCAGCTATATTCTCTGTTGAAACTGCTAGATAAAACCGTAAGTCCTATGCAACTAGTTTCTTCTTCTTTTGTGATGTCTTCTTTAATCGTTTCATTCTGGGCAAAGTTAAAAACGCAAACATGATGCAACAGATTACTGAGAGAGAAAGAAATTGAGAAAACGATTATTAAAGAGCAAAACAATAAAAAACCAGGATTCATGGAGACAGAAAATGACTAGTGACGTTATATTTACATTTTGGAAAATCAAAGTTGTCTGGGAAGCAAGAAGCCGGAAGAGAGTTCCAAGAGGCGTGAAGTCGATAGAAGAATCTTTTAGCATAGCCATTTCAACTGTAAAACGGTAAAACCTTGCTGCCAATCTAATACTGCGCTGAAATTCATAGAGTCTAGTTATCAAAGGGGAAAGTTCATTATTGTAAATTTATTTCTTTGAAAATATATTGACTAATATAAAATGTTAATTAATTCATGTTTTGAACTTGGCATTCCAGTAATTTGCAGAGTGAAAAGCATCCATACTTGCGTTTTCACGTGAATGGTGAGCTGTCAAAGAATGATCATCGGTTTGAAACTAATGTTGAATTTCAACATCGGGATCCAGAAAACAAGGACGTCAACAGTTTGAAATTTTTTTCTGTAGCCACAAAAGAACTGAAGCCGTTCAGTCACGTCTACAGTTACGCCATTTCCGTTCAACACCCGAGAAAGGTAAGATGATGATCATTCATGTGGTTTGTTTATAGAAAGATCAATGGGACCTTGATTTACAAGGAGCCTTCCTAAAAGGTTTATCCTGGCCTATTTGCAGTGGATGGAAAGATACGAAAATTTACATATTGATTAAGCCTTCTTTGTATAGCTTTCATCCAGTTGTACATTTCTCTCATATGAAGACAAATCTTGTGGAACTTCGCAGGTCGAGATCTCAGCGATAACTGCTGAAATGATTGCGCTTTCTTAGTCAGTGTGTTGTTATTCTAGAAGTGCCTACGTTTTACGTTTAACTTCACAAAAGTGAAGAGATGAAAATGTCATGCAAAAGTAGATGTAGTAGAATCTCGTGCTTCAATTTGTCTAATATGGAAATTGTCTACTGGTGTATGTTCTTTTATGTTTCAGGATATCTTGAATGATCATTTCGTGTCTATAGATTTTGATGGTGCTTCGTAATTTCAAAAGCAATGACGCTTAAGTCCTGGTAGTTGTGGTGCCTCTTGCCAGGAAATCCACAAATACGACAAAATTTAGGTTCCAGAAAACTGTCATAATCACCCTGTCAGCCGAGGGTTAAACGTAGGCTTTTTAGCTGGTGGCAATCACCATACTCAAATTAGTGTATTGTATCCCCTGGATGAGGGTGCTAACACATGTTCCATTGTAAATAATGTCAGGCAGCAAATCATCTACGTCCACGGGAGTAGTTAAACTGTTGCTTCCTTCTGGAACAGAGTGAGAATGCGAAGAATCCACTGCTCAGACAATTTCAGGTTCCCATGGATGATTCCAAAGACCTCATTAATCTTGAACCTCTCCGCTAGTTCCCGTGTGGTTATGTGACGATCTTCTGACAGAGAGGCTCGGAATAGGGGCCGTTTCCACTGAAGTCTGGCCAGACTTAAAATGTCGATACCAGTACTTAATAACGCTATAAGATGGGGCATCTGGTCCATAGACTGCCGTCATCTCCTCCAAAATTCTTTGTGAAGTGTAACCTTTTAAAACCAGAAACCTGATTACAGCTCTGTACTCCACTGGCTCCATGGTTACAACTGAAACAGAAAAAAGATATGTTAGTATAAGTCCTTAAATTAAAGTGTATACCAAATATAGATCTATATACCTTGTTGGGCAATTTCTTTTCCTGATGTTTATTGTAAATTGGTTAGCAGAATTTTTTAATGAAAGATCCTTGTATATCCCAAGAAAAAGAAATCGCATTGAATTTTTTAATCAATTTATAGCATAGAAAACAGGAGTAAAAAACGATTTTTGTTCACGTGATAAAATGCGGTTGATCACGTGAAAAACTACGTTTTGTGTCCTAAACTAAAAACAGACGATGTTCTCCTCCTCACGCGTGTTTTTTTTTATCCTAAAGTTTGTTTTTTTTTTAACTTTTTTCGACATTGTGACAATGCTGTAATTGAAAACATTCGATTATTTAATTACAATATTTCTATCCTGCCATTAACACTTAAGAAATATCAGACGATTGAAAATAATATTTTCCCTGATTTTCAATGCATTTCTATATTAACTTTTTAATTTACATTATCCACATGATGTTTTTTATTTGATCAGTAATGCATGCTTTCAAACCTAACTGTTGATAATAAATACTTTCTATTTCTACGTCAAAAAATTGCTAAATTCGTTGTTGGATCAAAAGTTGTTTTTTTTCAATTGCCAGAAACATTTATTTATCTGCTAAAAAATAGAATTAAGTATGGGTAAAGGCAGTGGGCAGCTATTAGGTTGTTATATTAGAATTAAATGGAGTCGGTTTGAGAAAACAACTGTCATTATTTATTTCATTTATTTCTCGGTCGGCAGAATTGGTGTTTTTAGTCTGAAGAGGATTTGATTCAGATCATAGGAGACGATCAAATCGAAGAGCTACCATTTTGAATCGTGATTGTTTCTATACTGGCGTTGATTCAAGGTTAAAAATCATATTTATTCGGGAAGAAGAACAAAACATGTTGCTATAACAATCTTCATATTAACATTTCTTTTCAAATCCTCCACACGATTAGTCAATACTAGTTCAACCAATCAATGTAGTCGAATGAAAATGTAAAAATGAAATTGTTGTGGATCCCGCATGAAAAATAGGTATCCAATAAATGACAAACGCAAGTATTTAAGCTAAGAAATTAAATGTATTTACACAAAATACAAAAGTTAATGCTGTTAGTAAAATCCAGGAACGCCGGTTAGTAGCAAAGACAGATAGAGATATACAGTACTTCCTTAGACTCTACGTGCTTGTAACTGACTTCTACAAGAGAGTACCTCACTCTATCCGACTACCGACACTCACTGTCGACTACCATACGACCTCTGTACGACTCATCTTCTCTGCCTGACTGTGACTATTTTATGGCAGCAGGACGAGTCCATTATATCCGAAAAGGGTGAACCCCATAACAGAAATCACATATTTAATTTAGATTGGCTGAACTTTATAGCATCCATGGGCGCCTCTTTTCCTGTTAACGTTTACGTGCTTCTTCTGTAGGGTTTGGCTTGTGAATATATTAGCAGATAAAAAGTACGAATCTATATGTTGCTGCAATTTCCATCTGATTTGCAATAATTAAGTCTCAATCATTGTCCAGTGTAAACCATAGATTTGCATTTCATTGCCACAAATCTGGTATTTAATATTCTGCTATTGGCCACATCCAACATCATGAGGCTATTGTATTCACCGTAACCCTCGCAGAGGTGAATTCCAGGTGCTATGCCTTTGATTTAGTCACATGATAGTAAAATATTTTAGAACGACAGTGTAGATATATCTTATTACAATTCAAATGCTATTTTATGACAGTTGAAACTATTACAGGTAATATTACTAATATACCTCTATAATGATATGAATATTTTCTGCCATTAGATGTCGTCTTCCTTTTCCAGAATAATATATTCTACATCCAAAATGGTCATGATTCGGTTAGGTCTCTGTAAAGGGGAAGAAAAGAAATAAATGCTCATTGGAAACTTAAATCCAATTTTAATGTGAAGTAAAACACAAATTCTGAGATGCGGCCGACATTAGAACAATGAGTGAATGAAATTCATACCGTGAACGCAACCGGAAGTCACGACAAGAACTTTCATTTATTACCTTTTAGTGAATGCTTAGTAGAGTTTCTATGTTTTAAGTTCCAGCAGTTGTCAGCCATCTTTCTTTTGTCGCATCTTTCTTCATCGCGTTCTTTCATAACTTTAATGTCCTGGTTAAATCTTTCACCTTGCTCATCCCTAACATTAGAATAAATTCTATCGCTGTCATACTCAAATGTCTATTCCAAATGTTTGATGCAAACGAAACAAAGTTATTATATGCAAGGATTTTATATGTTTTTCCACTCATAACAATGTATGGAACAATACATTATCATTATAATTCTTTATCATAATATAAAAACGATGTGTTTGGGAAATCAGGAATTCAATAACATTCATTAGAATTATGAAAAATTCGAGTTATTTAAAAAAAAAAAGTTCTCTGTAGCAAAATTTGAAGCTGACGAGTGAACATAGAGCTGACTTTTGAACCCAGCGTCCTAAAATTAGAGAAAGTTTGAGTTTGCTTGCACCAAAACAGGTGTAGGTCACTGTCATTTTAATTAAGTGAAAACTCTAACCAGTATAAAATATTTATACATAGTCTCTCTATGTTTAATTAGAAAATTATATGGTCTCTCTATGCTTTATATTGACGGTTATATGTTCTCTCTATGGTTTATATCGAAAATTATATAGTCTCTCTATACTTTATATTGACAAATATATGGTCTCTCTGGTCACCTCGAGGCGGTGTAATGGTTAGCAAGCTTGTCTCACTGGAACAATTACAACTGAGCTGTGAGTTCGGTCCTCACTGGGTGCCCCATACATTCGGCCTTGTGCCACATCTAAGCTACGCTTGAAAAATCACTACATGGTCTCTCTATGGACCATTACATGGTCTCTCTATGGTTTATATGGTCTCTCTCTCTGTGGTTTATGTCGAAAATTATATGGCTTCTGTTTCTTGGTTTGCCACCGATTTCTCACATGAAACAGGATTCTCCTCGATTAGTTTTTTAAAACATATTTTATAATTCTCTCACGCAAAATCAAAACATTAACAATTAACCTTTAATCCGATCTCTCTTTCTCTCTCTCTCTCTCTCTTTATATATATATATATATATATATATATATATATATATATATATCCCTTCATGTATTGGATGTTCATAGTTCTCCGCAATTTTATTGAAACCAGCAGGACTTACTCATTTACAACATTTTCTTTATCCTTTTGTTATTTCGTCCTCCATCTGTTTTCCTCAAACTTGTCAAGTATATGATACGTTGCCTGTCTGTGCTCTACTTCGACGCGTCCTGTGAGTGTTATATTCGCCAAGCATTCTTTCCCTATTGTGACCGACGAATTTAATCTCTCTCTCTCTCTCTCTCTCTCACTTACCGATAGGTAGAAACAGTTTTTGTTGTTTATATTCTTCTCAAAATTCGTTTATTCCGTCTTTGATTCAATACATTATCAACTTATTCGTTGTTAAAACCCTGTCCAATTCCGAGGAGAACAGATATTACATAGCAGTCCAGTAATCTTTTCTTTCTTTTTAATGTTTCTAACAATTTATACATTTGTATAAGGGTAAATATTTAATTCTATTTATATTGTTAAACTATAAGAATATAGACCGAAATTTGCCAAAGTACACAGATGCTTAAATAAAGATTCGTATATTAAAACAGCGCCATTGACTAAACAATAAGAAAAACGATATTAAATGCCATATATATCAAAGAAAGGCCGAGGAATGAATGAGCCAAAATAAAAGAAAACAGCGAATATATTTGCTGGTATAATCACTGAAAGAAAACAAGGCCTCAAAGTTTGGGAAACAAAGAACCTCCGGGATTTTGCCTGCCATCGATTCTTTAAGTCAGAAAATAGTACAAATATTTTGATAATTCAATTAAAATTTGCTAAAAAGCACAAAGAAAGGAAGAATTTTGAAACAAAAATATCTCGATACGTTTAATCATGGGATAAAATACGATTGATCACATGAAGTAAGACGTATAATCACGTGATAAAATGCGGTTGATCACGTGAAAAACTACGTTTTGTGTCCTAAACTAAAAGCAGACGATGTTCTCCTCCTCACGCGTGTTTTTTTATCCTAATTTTTTTTTAACTTTTTTCGACATTGTAACAATGCTATAATTGAAAACATTCGATTATTTAATTTCTATCCTGTCATTAACACTTAAGCAATATCAGACGATTGAAAATAACATTTTCCCTGATTTTCAATGCATTTCTATATTAACTTTTTAATTTACATTATCCACATGATGTTTTTTATTTGATCAGTAATGCATGTTTTCAAACCTAACTGCTGATAATAAATACCTTCTATTTCTACGTCAAAATATTGCTAAATTCGTTGTTGGATCAAAAGTTGTTTTTTTTTCAATTGCCAGAAACATTTATTTTTCTGCTAAAAAAATAGAATTAAGTATTGGTAAAGGCAGTGGGCAGCTATTAGGTTGTTATATTTGAGAAAACAACTGTCATTATTAATTTCATTTATTTATCGGTCGGCAGAATTGTTTTTTTTAGTCTGAAGAGGATCTTATTCAGATCATGGGAGACGATCAAATCGAAGAGCGATCATTTTGAATCGTGATTGTTTCTATACTGGCGTTGATTCAAGGATAAAACTGATTTTTATTCGGGAAGAAGAGCAAAACATGTTGCTATAACAATCTTCATATTAACATTTCTTTTCAAATCCTCACGATTAGTCAATACCAGTTCAACATAAGAAACCAATCAATACAGTCGAATGAAAAAGTAAAAATGAAATCCTATATTTAATTTAGATTGGCTGAACTTTATAGCATTCATGGGCGCCTCTTTTCCTGTTACCGTTTACGTGCTTCTTCTGTAGGGTTTCGCTTGTGAATATATTAGCAGATAAAAAGTACGAATCTATATGTTGCCGTAGTTTTCATCTGACTTGCCATAATTAAGTCTCAATCATTGTCCAGTATAAAGCATAGTTTTGCATGGCACCATTGAATTTAAATGCCACAATTCTGGTATTTAATATTCTACCATGGACCACATCCGATATCATATGACCATTCCGGGCGCTATGTCTTTGATTTAGTCACTAGTCCAATATTTCATAGAAGACATAGATTAAAATTTCTACCGAAATATTAAATACTGTTTATATCGTGATCATTTTCTTTTATTCACTAAGAAAAGACATCAAAGTTTAAACTACACTTTATTTCCCAGATATTTTAATATTTTGTTACTACTAATTAATTTAAAACATCAAAACAGATTCAATTGATTATTTAAATCAATCCACATCTTGAAATTTTCAGTTACCTTTAGATGGCATCATTGGAATATAAAAAGACCTTTTAATAAAAAAATTCATTTTGCTTTTTCTTGTTTCAGAAAATTAACTACAAAGTGGAGGCTAACCATGTGCAGTCTTCAAAATGGCCTTTCAAGAAATTTGAGAACAAAGTGATGATCCAAATGGCTCTTGGAAAAAGTCGTCCAAACAAAGTTATCTTATATTAACTCCAAGGTAAAAAGCTTGCCAACTTATGAAAGTGAAATGGCCATTTCTTACCCAGGCCGAGATATGAAAATAACGAACAAATTGATGCAAGTGAATAAGAATATGTATGAAAATAATTTCTCCGTACAATGGCAAAAGGGACAAGAGGCAATGGTAAAAAGTATGTACACTAGAACTGGCAAAGATATACAAAATATTGAGAATACTTTAATATTGCCCAATAAAAAAGAAGTTAAAGTAACTGCAATGCTGCAAGCAACATCTGGAGCCTACAAAGTCAAAACGCAATTTGCTGCCGATGAAGAAGTGATTCTTCGACAACCAATCAATTATAAGGCGGAAGGTGGTGTTAGATATACTTTCAATGCCAGGCAAATGTCCAGTGATGTCAATGCTGAAATTATGTGGTCACCAAACAAGAAAATATCAACAAATATCAACTTTAATTATATGAGAAATGGTTTGTTTAACAGTAAACTTACTTTCTCAACACCATTTGCTGCAATGAGGAATTTTAACAGCCAAGTCAAATACACATGGGCCAATCGAAAATATACATCCATAATGTCTGTGTCTTGGAACAACGAAAATGAGCTGAAGCACGACTTTTCCTTCGTTTACCCTGACTTCCAACTTTCATATGATGCATCTGCTCTTCTCAATGGTAAAAAATCTGAAGTAGGACTTGCCATGAAATATTCAGATATGTCTTTAAATGGTAATATAAAAGTTCATCATGATAAAACTACAATCATTGATGCTATCTTGAAGCACAGCACTCAGAGAATGAACAGTGAAAGCGAAATTTTGTTAGAATTTGATTTTCTGCGTACCAATGGAAAAATGAAAATCACCTCGAAATACGACAAACGAAAGGGTGAGCTCATGTCTAATGGGGAAGGTAAACTAAATCTTCCATTGCAGTATCTCCGACAAATCGGTGCTTCATATAACTTCAAACATAAAAGGATTTGTGTTCCATTGATATGAGTTATTCAAGCTCATTAAGAAATTACAGAAACGGAAAGATGTCGATTGAGATGAAAAGAAACTTACCGAAAATGCTGAAGGCTAAAATGGACATGACACTTAATGGTAATCTAATGTTCAACATGGAAGCCAATTATGAAAGACAAAGAGACAACATCGATATGAAAGTTGATATTACAGACGCAAATGGTAAGATGGCAACAGTTTCAGGAAACATTAACTTCTCAGGTGATAGGAAGACAGCCAATATTAAAATCGATTCCAGATATACCGAATTTTCTGCTGATGGTGCTTTCGAATACAAAGGTATTCGATCTGCAGATGGTGAGCTGAAAGTGTCGGTTAATGGTAAGAACATGAAAATTTTAGGTGGTTACAATAATGATGTAATCCTTAACGTAAATGGAATTTTGATTTTGCCTGATGAAAGAAAGATCGAAGGTAAATTCATTTGGAACAAAAAAGATAAGATGGATACTTCATTTGTATTGAACACTTCAGGATTTCAATGCTTACAGCATATTGATGTTGGGTTTACAAAACTTTCTGATCCATTTTCGATTCTCACTAAAGGGTATATAAAGATTTTGCCACATCTTGAAAAGAGCGAATTTGAAGCAAGTCTTTCAACCCGAGATGACAAGGGATTTGTATTAGAACTGAAAACTCCGTGGATAAAGTTTAATCAACTAAAAGTTACAATGTCTTTACGACAACATTCAACGATTTCACGGATGATAGAATCAGAATTTTTGATTAATAAAAACAAAATCGTTGAAATGAAATTCCGTTCCGATATAAAGAATTTTAAAGACATTTCCTCTTCCTTTGAACTAAAATCTTCGCATCGAAGATTTGATTCAGTTATCATTAACTTTAGACACACCGGCGCCTTATCGGATATGAAAACAAATATGGAAGTTTCTGTCGGACAGGAAATAAAATTTAACGTTAATCTTCGAAACTCCGGTTTACACAGCGAAATTTTACTAAAGACAAACATGATGAATTTTGATGACGGGGAAATATTACTCACTCGTCATGGAAATTTAAAAAACTTGCAGACAGCATTAGTCTATAAAAATGGCGGCAAAGAAAGAATAACATACGAGTTATTCATTAACAAACATCACCCGTCCTTAAAGATCTCAGTAAAATATCCTGGAATTGTCGTCTTTGATCTTTATATGGGATTCAATATTGAAACTACGAGTCTGAATTTGATTTCTAATTTAGCGACCAAACGACTCGTATATAAATTTCTCGTCAAATACGAACATTTGAAAACCTTACGGCTGACGACAAATATTTCTTCATTTGATCACGAGCTGGTAATAACCTTTGCCGAAAAGTCGGTCAGGTTCATGAATAATGTGATTTATAATAGCCAAAATTACACAGCGTCCTTGTTCATCCATAACAACTATGGGAAGATTGAAGGCTACGTCCGTACGCCATATTCACACGATTCATTGTTTTTCACTAAGAATGGAAATGGAAAACAGGCAAGTGTTGACGTCAAAGGCATTCATAATGGACACACTTTCAAACTAAGCTTCTCCAATGTCGACTATTATCGTCAGTTCAAATCTATACTGACAACCCATTCCTTAAACCTGTCAACTGACTTCTTTCTAAACGGAACGCACAGAAACTTCAATACAGCGTTCACCGTTCAGTTTAACAAGAAACACTACGAAATGAAAGCATCAAATGTAGAATTCACTCGTAATGTGAAATTTATGCTAAACACGCCTAGAAGTAAATGCGTTTTTCACTTTGTGAAAGAAACGAATAAAATCGATGGAAATTTTTCTGCTGTGTTTAATGGTGAGAAATACGAACTTAAATTAAAAAAAGATCCCGGTTTTGAAATATCTTTGCTATTTAGCAACCATTTTGAGGTAAGAATTATTCATCTGGGTAACGTAGACACGAGTGTTTTAAAAGCACATTTAAAAGTCATGCCATATTTTGACGAATGCAAACTTGAAGCACGTTTTGTAAGTAAAGTTGTTCCTAAATTAGACATTGTTTTAAAAACTCCTTTTGATGGATGGAAGAACTTGCACGTAACTGTCTTGTTGCAAAGAAAGTCGATCTTCGCCCAGGAACTAACATTGGAATGTTCGCATAATGATGGAAAATTAGTCGAAATGAAATTAATTTATCGTCTGAATTCGATCCGAGATTTTGCAGTTTCCTTTGAAGTCAAAACATCATACCATCGATTTGATGAAGTCAACGTAGACTTGAAACATTTCCAGAAAAACATCCATATAGATTCATCCCTGAGAGTGAAATTTAGCCGGGAAATAAATTTTGAAGTTGATATGCGAAATACTGACAAGATGAGTGAATTCTCTCTGAAGACAGAACCAGGAAATTACGATAGCTGCGATATACGGATAAGCCGGTTCGGTTTTCGTGATAACATGATTATAACATTTAATCAAAAAATTGGCGGAGAACAATTATTTTCAGGGAAAATTTTCATTGGAATTCAAGATAATTCCTTTAGTATCAACATAAATTCTTCGATATTTAATTTTGAATTGAAGTCAGAAGTTGATGTCGGAAGTATTACTTTCAATGTGCATTCAAGCTTAGAATTGCAACGAAAGGAAATTTACAAGATCGTTGCAACTTACGAACACGTGACTAAACTTCACGTCATGACTACAGTTAATTCCTACAATGGTGAATTAACGATAACATTTAGTGAAAATATGAATATATTCGATGCAAGATTGATAGTGAAATTGGGCAATGTCCTTATGCTTGATGCAATGTTCCAGAACTCAAGAAAAGCCAGCAAAGCTTCGCTCGATGCCCAAATTTTAGATTTTGATGAATGGAAGAGCACGTTTGAATTGAAAGGTAATCTTGATTATATGACAGCAAACATTATCACAAGCATTGCTAAGAAAGAGGTTAACAGGATCGATGCCATCCTTAAAGAATACGGACGTTCGATTAACCTCAAGGTAAGCGGACCAAATCCTGTCAACTTTGATTTTAATATGAAGATCGATACAGAAAAAATCACTTTCGATATGTCATCAACATTGACCTTGAATAGCCGTCAAGTATACGACATGTCCGTGTTCTATAAACATCTGTCGAAATTGCAAATCAAGACATCTATTCCATCCTACCAAGATGAGTTGATTGTTACGTTTTCAGGAAACCTAAAAGCTTTCAAAGCACAAACCAAATTCAGTCATAATAATCAGATTTACGAATTAATGCTTTCCAATAAAGAATATTATCGTCAAATGAAAGCAATTCTTAACACTCCATACTTCCAAGATACAGCAAGCTTCAACTTTGATGGGGAACTTAGTGCAATGAATATTTTTGCCCAAGTTATGCATAACAAACAGAAATTCGAACTGACCTTCTCTAACAGCGGCTACTATCAACAGATTGATGCTAAAGTAGACACTCCTGTCTTTCAAGTGTCTTTAAAGGGAAATCCAAAAAAGTTTAACTTTGAGTCGATGATTCACTTTCACAAACAAATATACGAAATGAAAGCGTCTAACGAAGAATACTTCCGACAAATGAACTTCCTGCTAAACACACCAAATTTGAATTCGATTTTTGAGTTTAATAAAACAGATGGGTCATTTCAGCTTTCATATGGTGTTACTAAATATGAACTGAAGATAAATATGAAAAACAAATTTAAATTCTTTATCCAGTTCATAAATCCGGGTTTTAATCTTCGTCCAAATTTGGAATTGCAGCAAGACGAAATCTATAAAATCGTCGTAACCTACGCACATTTGGCCAAACTGTATATCGACATTTCATTTCCTTCCTATAATGATGAACTAACGATGACACTGAATGGTGATCTGAAAATGTTCAATGCTCTGGCCAAATTGAAACATAATACAAGCAAATACGAATTGACCATCTCGAACCAAGGTTATTACAGAAAAATCGATGCTCATCTTGTCACTCCGTTCTTTACAGAAATGGCTTCGTTTATTTTTAATGGTGATGAAGAGACATTCAATGCACAGGCCAAAATTATGCACGATAATGATCAATACGAAATGGTTGTTTCTAACCGTAAACATTACCGGCAAATAAACATCGCTTTGTCCACTTCTTTCTCAACTGATAAATTGGACATTGACTTTGATGGTGATTTATCTTCCTTCAAGTGTTTTGTTACGTTCAGTCACAATAAGGTCGAGTATAAACTGCAAGTTTCCAATGATAACTATTACAGAAAAATTAACGCCGAACTGACATTTCCATCAATTCAAATGAATGTTGTGTTTAAATTTGATGGTGATCTGAAAGCTTTTAATTCTACAGCCAGATTTTCCTGTAATGATAAGCAGTATGAAGTTAATCTGGCCAATGCTGATTATTATAAGGAGATCAATGCCACTCTCTCTACGCCGTTCTTCCAGCAAGCGGCCATGTTCAATCTGAAAGGTCACTGGGAAAATTATACTTTCCAAGCTCGTGTTACGCACGAACAAGATACTTACTACTTAGGTGTTTATAATCGCGGATACTCTCAAGAACTGTCCGCAAAATTATTAACTCCTTTCTTCCAAACTAATGCCTCGTTCAACTTAGGAGAAAACATGGATAGTTTCAAATTAATATCCCACTTGTCTTTTGATAACAAACATTATCTTCTGTCATCTTCCAGCCTTCTTAATTATCGTAATATGGAAATCAAAGCAAAAACTCCATCGTTCAAGACTGAAGCCTTATTAAAACTGAAAGGAGGTGATAAACTGTTTTTCGTTACTGCAAACGTCTCCTTTAATGATATGCAATACCGCCTGTCTGTTGGAAATGCTGATGATAATTCTAATTTCATTGCCGAACTAATGACACCATCTTTCCAAACAGAAGCAGCTTTTACAGTTGATAAAGAGAAAGAGACATTGACTTTCGTGTCACAAATTATTTATAATGAAAAGAGGTACCAATTAACATTATCTTCTACTGACTATAATCGAAATATTAAGGCTAAAATAATCACTCCATCAAACAAAACGGAAGCCATATTGAATTTTAATGGCGATCTGAGGACTTTCAAAGTAATGGCTCAAATTACATTTAACGGACAACACTATGGACTGAACATTGCTACGTCGGATTTTTACCATAAAATCTGGATAAAACTGACCACTCCGCAGTTGACTGGTTCCTTTTTGTTTCATCTAAAAGGAAAATTAGAAGCTTTCATGGTACAGACGACATTTGCTCATAACAACGACCAATACAAACTGTTAGTTTCAAATAAAAACTACTACAGACAAATAAATATTCGTCTTTCAACCCCGCATTTTAATAAATCTCTATCATTCCATTTAATTGGAGTCCTGAAAGCGTTCAATATGAAAGCAACGTTTAATGATAACAATGACCAATACGAATTGTTAGTTTCAAACAAAGATTATTACCGACGGATATCAATCATGTTGACAACGCCATTCTCACAGGATTCCTTTTCGGCGTCGTTTAATGGAAGCTGGGAACAGTTTAGTTCGAAGATTAAGATTCTGTACGAGAGAGAAGAGTACGAATTGATAATTAATGGACATTATCTTGAAATGTGGGCTGCGTTGAAAACTCCTTCTATCCGAGAAACAGCCAGTTTCAGTTTGAAAGGCAAATCTCACACTTTTAATATATCAATGAGTTTTTTCCATAACAATTCTGAATACCAAATGTCATTATCTGTTGTTCGCTACTATCAACGAATAAACATTGAAGTGTCAACGCCATTAATAAGTTCAGAAATGCTTTTCAATTTCGAAAAGCATTCGAAAGAAATCAAGGCACGGACATCCATCACTTATGATTCTCAAATTTATCAGGTCGTCATTTCTAACTCGGGTTATTACCGCAACCTTAATGTGGAATTGACTACGCCTTTTACTAATGCATCGTTATTACATAATTTAAAAGGAGACTTGAAATCGTTCACACTTCAGACGATATTCGCACACAATAATAACAGGTATCAATTATCAGTTTCAACTAAAGACTACTTCAGGCAGATGAACGTAAGCCTTTCAACTCCTTATCTGACAGATTCTTTTTCGTTTCTCTTGAGTGGATATCTGAAAACGTTTGATGTAAAAACAAAATTCAGTCACAATAGTGAAAAATATGAACTGATCATATCGAACAAGGGTTATTACAAGCAAATGCGAAGCCATTTGAAAACTCCATTCTCGGAAAGTTTCTTTTCTTTCTTATTTGATGGGCATTTAAGAAATTTCACACTTAATATTCACACGTTGTATAACAAAAATAAATATGAAGCCGTAGTATACAGCAGTGATTATTACAGAGAGTTTGCTGCAAAGTTCACGAGTCCTTTTTTCCATTGTTCAGCAATGTTCACTTTAAAAGGTAACTTACAAGCTTTTCAGGCTTTAGCAAAGGCCACTTATAACAATGATCAATACCAAATGAAAATCTCCAGCAAAGGTTATTTCGAAAGCCTCACTGCAGAGGTGACCCTTCCTCCATTACACACATCGAAATCTATTCATAAAATTAACAAATATCAAATAATTTTCTTAAACAACGGATTTCATCGTCAACTAGTTTTGCAAATGTTATCTCCGACATCTGAGGAATCGATCGACTTTACCTGCACAGGAAATATGGAAAAAATCAACGCTCTATTTACCGTGAAGCACAATAACGCAGTTTACAATATGAAGATTTCTAATCGGGACATTTACCAGAAAATGAACTTCCAACTGAATACCCCATTCGTCGTCTGTGACTTCCGTTTTGACATGTCAATGGACGCCATTAATGCTATGTTTCAAATAAACGCGGGCAAAGCAAAATACGAATTTGCTATTTCTGGCAATACGTATTCGAAGGTTAGTGAATTGAAATTATTCAATCCCCCGCACAGGATGTACATTAAAAGTAATATTTATCACAAGAAAAATAGCCTCACTGGAGTCATAACTGCCTTATTAAACAAAAATAAATTTGCGTTTAACGGAAATTATAAGAGTTTGGGACAAAAGAAGATCATCAATTTCAATTTGAAAACTCCTTATTTTGAAGATAGTCTGCAAGCATCGATTGCGGGAACATTAAGAAAGTTTAATGCAAATTTGAAATTACAACATAACAAAGATGTCTACGAAATGGTAGCCTCAAATAAGAATTATTACGCCGAGATGGATGTAAGTCTCAAAGCTCCAGGAATGAAAGCAAAATTCCTGTCTGAAGGTGATTTGCAAAAATGTGAAGTTTCTGGCAGTTTAAAGATGGCGACTAAATTGTATGAACTAACGTTATCAAACCAGAATTATCTTAGAAATATTAACGTAGAAGCATCCACGCCACAAACAGGAAAGTCCACATTTAATTTTGCTTTTCAAGGTAACAGGAATCATTTTGATGTAGTAAGTAAGTTTTCTCTAAGAAATAAGAAATACGAACTGAATATTTCCGGCGACAGTAAAATTGGTGAATACAAATTGAAAGTTTTTACTCCTCAAATAAATATCAATGGACACTTCAATGGCGACTTGAAAAGCTTTTCATTCAATGCCAATGTTATTTTCAAGAAAGAGAAATATGAAATGATGGCTTCAACGAAAAACTATTTCCGAGATATCTCTGGCAAGCTGATTACTCCACAATTTGGAGAACAAAGTTTCTCGATGAAAATCAATGGACAACTAAGAGATTTTAATGGTTTCATCGAGGTAAAACACAACAAGGAACTCTACAGAAGTGAATTCTCATTGGCGAATCAGGAATTTAAATGTAGCCTACACTTTCCAAAATTTCAGGAATTGCTTCACGCCAAATTTATAAACTGCAGAGAAAATATCGAACTTTTTCTTCAACTTATTCACAATGGCCAAAAATATGAAATGAATATCACTAAGGCAAAAGCCCTGAAAATTCATATTCTTTCTCAATGGGGGACATTTAACGCTTCAATAAATGGTGATCTAAGAAATACTCAAACAAAAATAAAAGGAGTTTTTGGAAAAAATATTTTCGAAAACGCAGCCCAGATTCGTTTTGATGGAAATCGAGTTGACATCGATATAAAAATACTGTATCAAATTCTGAGCCGATCTGGTCAGTTTGATTTTCAAGTTAGTCACGTGATCAACAAAAATTTATTCAAAAGTGAGTTTCACGGTAATGTCGGAGATGTGGAATTTGCCACTAGCGTCTCTCTGAAATTCTCAGAACAAATAAACGCTGTCTTAAGCGTTAACCTCCCAACTTTCAACAAGAGTGAGATTCAATTGCAAATTGTGTCCGAAGGGCTTCACAAAATCGATTCCGTGCTTAATTTAAAAAGCCCTTGGACAAAAGTAACCAAGATCGTTTATGAGCACAATATTAACCTGAAAAAATATGTGAGTAGTCAGTGTTATATCGAACACGATCAATCAAGATTGATTGGATATTCCGTACATGCGACTTTTAATAGTAGTTTCAATTTCGATGTAAAATGCGACTATAACAATTACAGAAAGAAACTTTCAGCAAAAGGGGATTTGAACTTTCATCGGTCTATAACCGTTGCTATTTTGAAAGTAAATATATCTTTCGAAACTTTAAAAGAATTGCATATTTCTACGAAAATATCTCGGGAAAGTTTAACCAGTGTGTTAAATCTTGCACAGCAAAAACGACAAGTCGGATTAAAGTTTAATTTGAACAAGAACAGTGGCAGTATTTCCACCAGCGTAACTATTAATACGCTCAAAGACAGATTATACCAACTGCAAATGTCCTACAGGAACGCTACTCAACACAGTGATGTCTCTCGGAGTTTTAACTTTAAAATGGTCCATCCTGTACGCACAGTAGGAGGAAATTATAAATTTGAAAACAGCCAAAATTCTCTAGTTATGTCAAGTCTTCTCATATGGGATGAATTTAGAAATCAAAAGGCTGGGTTCGAATTGATGGTTCAGAAGGGCGAAAACAAGGAAGGCAAACTCAGAATAATTACCCCACGCCGTACTATGGAATTATATAGCAGGGTTGAAGTGAATGGGAATCACTATAGCACAATGGGTCACATTATGATGGACGTGGAAAATAAAGACCAAAAGGTAGATATCAAGGCAGACATGATGGCATCAAACGACAGAGCAGACATCGACGTCACCATCAAATTCCCCAACCAGAGAAAGGTTAGTCGAATTTCTTTTATCTAAATTAATTGATTATCTAACTTCAAATACCGTGTTTCTAAATTGAAATGAAAAGATGAAAATTCCATTAGGAATTCGTAGACTGAAAAATCCTATTCTGATGTTTTTCATCCCAAATTCTTTTTGTTTATTTACCAATATTTTAGGGAATGAATCTGAAGACAACCGTCAATCTTCCCAAGGGCGACATTATCTTCAGCAGCACTTCTGAGTTCAGCATAGATCAGGATCCCCAAAAGACCTTCAAGATGTCCACAAAATTAATGTCGGAAAGAAGGGGTCAACATGAAATGTACACTATGCAGATGGACGCTGGACACGACCACACTGGTTTTGCTACTGAGGTGATCGGCCGAGTAAGCAGCAGCCCAGAAAAGTACAATGCCGATGTCGAGATGGGATATTTAACCTTAAAACGTCAACAGCAAAAGTTTGCCATTCGTGGAGAAATTCACACACTCAACCGTGAAGCTAATTTGAAGGTAAATATTTGTTTAATACTTTGTCTTAATCTATCGTAATTGATGAAGGTAATAATTTCTGATAAAAGCATTTTGGCTTTGTAATGTTTGTCTGAAATGGCAGGAACTTTGAACGAGATTCTTTAGCGTCTCCGACAACAAAATTCAAACACATCTCTAGTGTTCATTGCTTTTCATCACCTATAAAATAGTTTGTTTTTGTTTCTGCCATTTTGTTTAAAATACCGACAATTATTTTTCTTCGTTTTGTTATCTGTTAGTATTTGACCTCATTTATGTTCCGTTTATTATTGAACCTAAGCTTTTAGCCACAGAAACCATTGATGATTTCGAAAAGGATTCTTTCTTATTTCTTTTGTTTCGTATACTTGTTTTCTAGTTGGAAGCCCCATCAAAGACCATTGAATTGGATGGATCTATACGTACCGGAAACAGATTCATGATGTCCGCTTTAAAGAAAGAAAGTGGTAAAGAAAACATGGAAGCTCTCTTCAAATTGAACCCAAATTCCAAAAGAATGAACATCATCTTCAATTATGACGAAGGTAAGATCCATTTGGATTGGCATCACTTATTTCCGGCCCTATCTCAATTAAACTTAAATTATGATGCTCGTTAGACACATTTTCATTGGTTATTTCCGGTCCTACATGAATTAAAATTAAATTATGACGCTCGTGATATACATTTAGATTGACATCGCGCATTCCCGGTCCTACATGAATTAAAATTGAATTATGATACTCGGAAGGTCCATTTGTTTTGGCATCGCTTATTTTATTCCTATTAAATTAAAATTAAATTATGACGCAGTATGATCAATTTGGATTGGCATCACTTATTTCCAGTCCTATATAAATTAAAATTAAATTATGACAAACGTATGATCCATTTGGATTGTCATTATTTCTATCGCTATTTAGAATATCACCGAGTAATGACGAAGAAATGATCCATTTGATTTGGCATTGTTTATTTCCTGTCCTACTTGGAATATTCTTCAGTTATGACGAAGGAATCATCCATTTGGAGGTCATTGTTTTTCTCTTGTTCTTCTTTAATCTTCGTTTCTGAAGATCGAAATTATTTTTAAAGCCAACCATCATTTGCTCACTTTGTTTGATTTTATTGAAAGCGGAGAAAGTTTTTCATGAGTATATTTCATTTCGTAGGATATATTATGTAAGTATCACTTAATTGTTTATAAGCCGCACTGTCACTAGTTTTCATTCCATTTCTTGTCTACAGAGAATGCAGACAATGTGTATCGTATTGATGCCGAAATCATGAAATCGAAAACCCTGTTCAAAGCCTACCGCGCCAATAACCAAAGCGAAATGGCTAATGATGCTGCTGTATATATTGAGTTACAACCACAAAACATGATCAAGTCAACCATTAGATGGAATCCTCATCTTTTCCAAGAATCCACTGTGAGTATTCTTTAACGCAAATTTGACCATTTCTCTTGAAGACTTCAGAAAAAATGCAGTCCACAAACAAATAAACATTAGTTTTTGGTTCAATATCAAATAGTTGACAAGTTGATCCACAGAATCTTCCTAATCGATGAATATATTTCCTTTTTTCATTTCTCGGTGATTGATTCACTTGTCTCTTTTTCTTTGCTATTTCGAATGGATGCACTATGTGGCTATCTCCGTTCTCTAACTTGCCATTTCTATCTTCATATTTCAAATATTCGTTGATGTGTAATGGAATTGTTGGTTAGAATTTACAAAATATTCCAGTCGTTTTCTTCTTGGCGTGTCCCTTTAAGGCATCAGTGATCTTAAAACATCCTTGTCATTCACATGTTCAATCCATGATATTTGATTTTTGTTAGCACAAGTCTCTTCTGCATCTGTGAAGATTGTGCAGAATCACAAGATGAAAGCTGTGATGAAGAGTGAAGCAACTATCAACTGATAGTGGCGGGGCGTGTCAGGCTTTGCAATCAACACTGATGAGAACAGAGACGAAACGACTTTCTATCGTTCATATTTTTGTCGCAGTTAAATGTCAATCAGAAAATGTGAAATCTTGTAAGAAGTGAATGAATGCCTTGACACAGTTCGATATTAACTAAACTTAACTCGCGATACAAAGACAAATGCAACGGATAATTGATGATGGAAGATTATATAGAGCCAGTTGATTTCCAGATAAAAAAGGCCAACCATATACTGACAATTATTGACTACGCTTAAAGTCAAATGTAAAGGAGAATGTAGGTAGAAGACTGAATAGCGGCAAATATTCACTGAACTAAGGTTACTCTGATACAACATTAAATGGTTCCGAAGATAGAATTGAGAGTAAAAAATTATGTAGTGTCAATCTTCATAAAAAGAGAAAATGATTCAGTCACCTGTGTTTCAAACAAATTCTTAAAATACCTTTGGGTAAAGTTAGGAGATGGAATAGTTTTCGACGAATTCTTGAACCTGGATTCATTAAAGAAAGTTTTGTGCCGTGAAGGTGTTTGGCAGTGACCGAAGAGAGATAATAATCAGTTGATGCAAGGTCAGCTGAATATATGGGGTGGAATATGCTAAACCGAGTTCCAATCCGAGTTTATTGTGTTATTCTTGCTGTAAGTGATCCTTGCGCGGCCATAGAGGAGAACAATATGTGTTTACTACCGGCAAACTGTGGGCATCTTTCGCCCAAATATTTATAGACAGCTTACAGCTTCTAGATGTATAAATGTACATTTTTGCGTTTTAACAACTCAAAATAAATAATACCCCGATGATCCCACAACACTCACAAAATTACATTTCTTCCATTCAGCTCAGCTTTTAGTTTCGATTGTGGAAACATATATAAACGCCAATCCTCTGCTGTTTGCGTTGAAAATTGTCACGTGGAACCCATTTTTCACCACCTGTTATGATAGATTTAAAGAACGGCTTATTTCTCTTTTAAGAAAGAATACTTTTCGTTATGGATAAACAATAATCCGTTTTGTTCTTTTCGCTAAGAACACGTGAAACCTAAATAACCCAGCTTGTTGTCATTCACTAGACTTTCTAAGGGTCGGTATGTTTAACATTATCGCTAATTCCTTTTCCTTTAATTTGCCATGGAGTACTTTCCTCTTGTGACTTTAGCGTTATATCAACAAAATCCGATGCACACACTCTTTCCTAATTTCTTATCTTCCAACCACGTTTGCCTGAACAAAACTTCGCAAACTAATTCTTTACTTGACTTCTTTTAACCAAAAGCAATGCACATATTTGTCTAGATGCCTCCATGGCGCTATTTCCATAACATTATGTGACTTAAATGCACTTTCAATTCATCCATTAGTGGGATTAAGACATTTACACCTTAATCCACTGTGTACGCTGCCACTACCACTAATATTAGCCATTGAAACGTTATTCTTCATGAATCTATGATACTGGCAATAATTTATAACTCAGTGAAATCTAAGAAGCTGGTAAATTCTTCCAAGAGTTCATCGAACCAATTTCCTTATCTTTCAGTCATTGCATTTTTCGCTTTTACTGGTATTATTTACATCATTTTACATTATGAATAATCATTCCTTTTTATTATCAAAACGTTTCAAACGTTCCACACTCCGGCCTTCTTCAGAACCCTTTATTTAATCTACAGATGTTGACTATTCTCGTTTTGCTATCCATGCCTTGTCAAGTTCAGTTCCAAATTCCCTGAATGCTACCAAATCGACAGATACATGAAGAAGGACAGAGATTACACCTATCGAAACGTGTGGTAATAACAACAAAGATGAGGACATTGATACGTACAGAAATGTTAACTCCTCATTCTAGAAATGCAGACAGAAATGTTCTAGTGTTGTGAGAAATTCTTATTGTCTGAAGCATTGCAATGTACTGATAAAAAAAAGAAAGATAAAGATAACTGTTTTATTAATTCATAGAATTATGATAGAATTTCCATACGTTGGCCAATACTGGGAACATTTACTGCTTTATTTTTTTTTTAAATATTTATTTATTTATTTCAGATTTTTGAATATCAGGAACTACAAATGCGCGGACAACAATTGCAAGATTTTGGAGAAAACTTCAAAAAGATGTTAAACGAGGAACTTTTTGCTAAAGTTCTTTTGGTCAAAAACTCGTTTGCAGAAGACCTGTCGTCTTTCAGCGATCTCTTTCTTGTAGAATTTTATGACCTATACAAAGACTTGGACAAAATGTGGCAAGAATTTAAAGAAATGTACCAACGGAATTACTTTTATTTGAAGTCTGGAACCCAAAGACTTTATCGTGTCTGGAACGATTTATGGTCAAATTATCAGAATAAAAAGACCCAGTTTAAAATAATAGTTGACAACTTATATAAAAAATTGGAGACTACAGTTGGAAAAATCAAAATAATATTTGATCATAAATACACTCAGTACGAAGTACTATTTACGGTAAGAATTTTGTTTTCCTTATTTACCTCTCTTCTCTTTTATTTCAGTACATATGTTCGGAAAACTTATATATAATTCTATTGTTTAAAATGTTGCATGTTTATAAGGGATGAGTGCTTAATATCGAGTTTATAGCGTTTGTCGTCATAAACACCGAAGATACAGAAAAGAACGTTGGCCCTTTCAGCAAGCAGTGGGTCAGCCAATAGATAATGACAATACACTTTTTGTGAGTTCTATTTTTAGCCATGCCTGCCAATCACAAGCAGGACTTCCCAATTGTATCTGTAGCCATAAACAAAGGAAGAGATCCAACTGACTAGTCACAACTAATTTTTCCATATTTATTTTGTTCAACTTGTTAATATTTAAAAATAGATCCGAATTAGTTGAACACAAGAAATCTTACAATATCAAGATGTAACCGTAAGTTCTATGCTAACAGTTTCTTCTATCGCACTTCTCGTTTGTGGAACTCTCTTCCGGCTTCTTGCTTCCCAGCCAACTTTGATCTTCAAACATTTAAATGGAGTGCCAATTGTTATCTTCAATTTTCTTAATTCTTGTTCTTTTATTGTTCTCTCTCCGTAATAGTGATTTTTTCATATTGTCTCCCATTCAGTAGCCCCTTGTGCCTTAGTGGCTTTATTGCCTTGTTTGGGGTAAAATGATTACAAACATATCAATGTCTAATCGAATAAGCAATCAAAACAAAAGATTTTTTATCGTTTTTACAGAATAAAAAAACTGTGAATCCCTTGCAGGGCTTAGACGCCATCTTTATAAAGGAAGAAAAGTTCTCCTTTTATGCAATGTAAATGCTGCATATACATCACCAAATGAGTAAAATGGCGGGGGGGGGCTCTACGTCATAAAAAATAAAATGCCTTTGCATCATGAAAAGGCTGCCTCTATATTAACATGACATACGCAAGTGACTAGACGAACAACAGTATCGCCACTCTCAGAGTTGCATCAGAAAAAGTCTATACTTTTCGCTGGTAATAACCTGTAAGGCATTGTTTACTGGGAACAACTCAATCTATATAATATCGCTCTTGCTAATGAATTGAAAAAAAATGGTTGATTCAATAATGACAAATATACATAAAACTGTTATAAAAACAAACGTGTTACACAGATTATTCGTCAAAATCTAATTAATCAATTATGAAAGTTCTTCTGTACATTTGTCCGATTTAACATTTTCTGGTTACTCTCTTTTCTGTTTCTCGTTGAACTTTATTAAGGATCAGGGTTTCTGACAAGTAAAATAAACATCTGAAAACATTACTGCAGGCATTATTCTATTCACAACCGATGTTGTTTTAATATAAATGATTCTGTGAGTTGCTTAACTGTTGGCAAATAACTATGGTAATTAAGAGCTGCCTTATTCTATTTCATCTACTGAGCTTTGTAAATCTTGACAAGCGCTAACTTTTTTGTAAGGCTAACCCTAATCCTACAGGATAGGAGGGGTCAAACTCCATAGTAACTTGACCTTTTTTTTTAACTCAGGGCAATGGGTAAAGGGTGGCTTACATCTTTTTTACACGAATTCTTGACTACTTATAAATATGATCTTGGATGAAGCTGCTAAACAACTTTTAAATTCTGGCTCTGTGATTTATCTTTTTAACTGTTTTCTTTCGTTTTTCTACAGAACAAATGCAGGGAAATTCTCTCTTACAGCCAAATCCAGTGTAGAAAGATTTGCCAAAGTGCAAGGAAGTTGTCTGCCGACATAAACAATGCCATAGAAAGATACGAAAGAATAATTAAAGGTAAGAAAAATCTCTGCACAGAATTTTTAGCAAAGAAATAGAAAAAGAAACCTGATGGTAATTTTGGAAATAACCGTTTCCTTTCAGCAAACAATCGAAATTCATTGACCAAAACTATTAACGTTACTATTAATTCGCTTAAAAGAGTTTTCAAGAAAGCCTTAGAATTGTCATCTCTCTTTTTTAGTATCGATGGAAGTTTGCTTTCAAATCTTTTGTTTAAGGCTGTGTGGAAAGTTAACAGGTGAAGAATAGCTCGACTGTACACCTCTTCAAACCGACATCATTTAGTAAAAGATTTTGGTCTGAAGAGATGAATATATAGATATTCATGATATAAATTATATCCGAAATGAATTTGTAACTTTTTCTTCTTCATTATTATTATTATTATTATTATTATTATTATTATTATTATTATTATTATTATTATTCTCTGTAGTTTACATTGAGTTCTCCTTGGATTAATATGCTACTTGGAATTATCCCTACCAGTCACACACACACACACACACACACACACACACACACACACACACACACACACACACACATATATATATATATATATATATATATATATATATATATATATATATATATATATATATTAAAGTTCCATTAAAGACCCGCTGAGAAGTTACTCCGATTGAATTTTATTTCATTTTTCTTGTGTCCGTATAAAAGATGGCCACAATATATTGACCGTGTTTGGAAAAAAAAATTCCCATCAATTTAGAAACATGAAAAAATTTATATATTCAGTTAAACTTTAAGAAAACAAAAATCATTGATAATGGCTAATAGAATAGCCGAAAGTGCTCGGATATATCGAAGATTTGGACAATTTTTTAAGTACTTTATGTCCACAATAGAAAACATTTATACGGACATAAGAAAAATGAAAGAAAAAGCTCAATCGCGGCACTTCATCAGTTGTCTTCAATGAAACTTATATATAAAAAGAGGATTGATGCTAAAATACACTATATATATATATATATATATATATATATATATATATATATATATATATATATATATATATATATATATTAGGCAGGAAATGCCAGTTGATTGCTGTTTCGACGTGTATTACTTCGTGTTATAACGCCGTTGGGTGCGGTATTTCAAACTAAATCCGCGTTTCCAGATTTTAGCAAAGATCGGTTGTTCTATCTTCAGAATAGTCCTGTTATATGTAAATTTAAATGTCGTTGTGATTCGGTATACATAAAACTGACCAATCAAAGGTTGGAAACTAGCAATACGCAGCACGTGACTGCCTATTTGCATTCTAGTGGTCAGAGTCATATGAGAAGAATCACGATTCTTTGATTGGTCAACATTTATTGGACAATCCTGACTGTGCCGTTGATTACAATGGCAAATTATTTTCAATCTTACATAGGGCTCGGTCCACCATCGAGTTCTTAAGACTGTGTATATTAAATTTCATCAGCCAAAAGCCCATAGAAGCAAAAGGAACGCTTCATTCGTTCCTTACGTTTAATCGATGGAATATGAGTAACTTTTTTATACTCTTTTTTGGAACTTTTTATTATTTTTTTTATCTATTTTAATCATGTTCCAATTTTCCCTCCTCATTCGCTATTTACATATGTGTCATTGAGGATTTTGGTCTACTGGCCAAAGTTCTCCTTTTGATAAACTGTTGGCAGAAAGGATCTTTTAAAGGTAAAATGACGTTCTTTCTATTTAAGTCTCTTTTCTTCTTCTATGGGTTTGCATATATATATATATATATATATATATATATATATATATATATATATATATATATATATATATAAATTATAATAAAAAAGAAAGAACAGTAGAACAGTAAGATATATAATCCGGTGTTCTTATTGATATTTTTATTTTTACAAAACAGTGCTCAATGTAAATTTACAGAGCATAAATATTATAAATTAACTTATTTAAAATATGGTTTCTTCGCTACACAAGAATTACTATGTTTCAAAAACCGTAGCTAAAATCTTCAAATTTAATTATATGATTAAATTAAAAAGTATTAGTTCTGTTTCATCTTCAAGCGAATTTTTGTATTATTATATATATATATATATATATATATATATATATATATATATATATATATATATATATATACACACACACACATATATATATATATATATATATATATATATTCTAACTTTTGATCTTTTTCAGCAGAACGGAATGTAGATTTTATCGCACTTAAAATAAGTTTGTCTTTGTAATTTACCCCTGAAGATAATATTGGAAAAGATCGAAATACTTAGGTTAGAAAAAAAACTATGGCGCCTTCTTTGATGAATTTCCTATTAACATGAAAGAACTGATTCAAGAACTGGAAAGGATCAGTATAAAAACTGACACAATATGTATATATTATTCAATTAAACACACACACACACACACACACACACACACATATATATATATATATATATATATATATATATATATATATATATATATATATATATATATATATATATATATCCTTTGTTCAGGTTTTCATTTCAGTTTTCTTGAGTTTACTTAACATCGTCTCTCTATGGTCCCTCACGCCCTCTTTTCCTTATCCTCCTCTTTCTAATTCTTTCCTACTAAATAAAGTATGTTTCTCGGCCAGAAAGCATAACTGGTTCCAGGCCAGAAAAGTATCAAAGATACTACACTTTGATCCTAGCTATGACGTATAAGGATACAAAACAAGTAACAACGATACTGGTAGTATTAGTAGTAGTAACAACAGTAATAGTCGTAGTAGTAACAGTTGTAGTATGAACACGCGAGTAAACAAAAAGAAATTTCAATGGAAGGCATTTGAGGATGTAAAGAATTTTCTGCTTGTCAACTGTTGATGCTGATTGAATCGATTCAAACTGATGCGTGCCATTTTCATCGTTTCTCAACTTTACACAATGGTTTCACAATGCAACAGGGAATGACTAACATTGATAATGCAATAATAATGCTGTCCATATTTAGCAACACAAACAAGACTAGAAATATTTATTAAGCTTAACCAAGTTTGACACGAGGCCAAATAAATGAGGAACTGATTCCATTTCAGAATTGACTTGCAAGATAACCTTACTAGGTTACGGTATGCGTCTACAAGATTATTGCCATCAGCCAGCAAGAAATTTTAATTTCTGATCAGAAGAAAAAAATCGTGGGTATTCTCAATGACAGAAGTGAACTTTTAAAACCATAAATCCTTATGTAATAGAAATAAGGAAATTTGATTTTAACAACAATTTTCCCTTTTATTTTTCTCCAGAAGTCATCTATTGGGTGCACCGAAGCCCATATGGAAAGACGGTGATCGACTTGCAGAAGGCAATCTACAATACAGTTAACAAAAAGACAGTACAAGCCAAAGAGCATATGCAGACTTTAACATCTGCCATTTATTCGGCCCATGCCACACTCAACCGTCATATTGCCAGAGTGAGACGTTATCCAATCGTTGATGCTAGCATGGAGGCAATTAATGAAATCTACCAGCAGGTAACATAAAGCTTTGATTTTACAACTCTCTAATTAATTAGACGCTTTCCTCAATGAAGGAAATTGTGTTCAGTTGTCATCATCTAAACTTTTGTCTATCGTTATTTCTTTATTGTCTCTGGTAGGCTTTGTGGGCGTACAATTACTGGGATGTTAGAGACAACGTGTTGGGACTGAAAAAGACCTTGTACACATTTGGTACTGAGAAAATCAAGGAAATCAAGGACATCGTCACTGATGTTGGCATGAATACTTTGATTTTCGACCCGAAACGTGGAGAGATCATTGTTGAGATTCGCTTTGGTGCTGCCAAATACGCCTACAACCACTTCATGTCGAGTGTGGAAGATCTAGAACGGGCTGTGATGAAATTGAGCAACCTTATGCCAAATATCGACTTGAATGTTTGGGATATTTACTACATGATGAAACCTTCTTCCGACCTCTACGATTATATTCCTCCATTCAAAGGTACGTCGCATTTCCAGATGTTTTTTCCATCATAATTGCTTTTTCTTTTTCCAATTGACAACAAATATAATTATTGATATTTCAAGACTTTCATTATCATCGCATTAAATTCCTAAGACGATGAATAAAAAAAATATCTGGTTTAATACAAGGAAGCGCTGAAGAGTTCTCATGTTTGGTCATTGAAATACTGACTTTATGAAATGGACCGAGCCGATAATTTTCCAGCATATTCTGCTCATTTTAGCCACTATCAAAGGTAGAGAATCCGACTGACTTGCCAACATTTACTTTTGAACAAATCAAGCCTTTGACCGAGCTATATCGCTCTTAATGACCTGTAGAGACGCTGATATTTGCAAAGACAGTCTGACTTTATATGTGCGGAATGTTAGTTCTTTGTTATTTTCTTTACTGATGAGAAAGTTTCCTGGTTTATTTTCAGCTGAGGCCACTCTGTTCGCTGGTCAGTACATCACTACATTTGATGGACGTCATCTCAATTACAAGGCTACATGCAGCTACCTCTTGGCACGTGATTTTGTCGATGGTAATTTCAGAGTTGTGGCCAACTTTGACGCAGACCGTAGAGCAAAAACATTGAAATCGCTCAGCCTGACAACGGCTCATAATGAACAATTGGAAATATTCCCAAACAACAAGGTAGACATCTATTCTTCGCCTGTCATCATTATTCTCAGTAAATGACTTATCCATTCTCTTCATTCTTCTTCTTCTTATTATTATTCGATATAAATGGCTACTATTCTTTGTCTTGAAAGGTATTCTACAATGGTCAGATGGTGAAATTGCCGCTGAAACTTACCGATGCCACAGTCACTCGTCAAGACAACTTGATCGTTGTGGAAAGCAAGCGAGGCTACAAAGTAATGTGTGACCACGATATCAACTGTACACCGTGCAAATCAGCGGTTGGTATTTCAATAAAATGGCTGGTCTTTTCGGTAACTACAACAACGAACCCGAAGACGACATGCTCATGTCTAATAACAGATACACCAACGATTTGGAAAAGTTTGCCCAGTCGTGGTCAGTTTCCAGACAATGTAGATCTCATCGTAACTTTGCCCCCAGCCATATGGTTCCAGAGAACAGAGATTGTGCACACTTTTTCTTACAATCTGATTCGCCATTCCGTTACTGTTTCAAACAGGTAAATAGCTATCATCTTTTTTTTTTCTTTTAAGAAAGATTTGTGGACATTACGATTTCCAAATATATAATCTCTTCTAATATTTCCGAGACAGTCTTCCGGTTGTACAATGTGTTCATAAACAGTTGACACTTTATTCTTTCTTATGCTATGCCCGATCAGGATATAAGCGATCATGGCCCTCCACAGATTATTTTTCTTTATATGTGAATTTATCTGGTAACAATAATGGTTTCCTCTTTGCCTTCTACACTCATTGAGATCCAGAGGTTTGCTTTTCTTTGACTGGTTGTCACTCAAGGCTTGAAAGCTCAGTCTACACTACTATTTAACGGAAAGAGAGAAGAGACATGTTCATGTTTTTCCCCAAGGGTAGTTGTACGAAAGTCGACGACACAGATCATCCCGGAGCAAGGTTCTTTTTTTTATATATCCCACACAGGTAAAAAAAAAAACTTAGGTAAAAGAAGTTGAAAATGCGACTGAAGTCTTTAAGAATATTTATTTAGAGTAGCTTGTTTCACAGTTTTATGTTTTTTAAAAGATAACTTGAGATGGGGAGGTGTGTGGCTATGCTATATCTCATATCTCAAATGCGAGACATATCATAGCATAGCCACACGTAACATGGCATAGCCACACGTAACATGGCATCGTCATACATAGTCTCTCCATCTGAATTTAACTTTTGAAATTCATAGAACTGTGAAACCTGTAAAGTTATTCTAAATAAATATTCTTAAAGACACAAGTTATATTTTGCAACTTCTTTTTCCTTCTATTTTTACCCGCGTGGAAAATAAAAAAAAAAACTTACTTTCTGAGATTTTCTTTTACTGACTTTAGTCACCAGGAATGAAACAGCTAAGAAATAAAATCGTCCAAACAAAAATCATTTATTCACAAAAGAGTCAACTTTGTCTTAAATATAAGTCATAAAAGAGAGGTTCATGATATCATAAGTTTAATCTTGTTTCATCTTTTTATCCGAAATTTCAAATTCAACCGAATAGACAGCATTTTAAATTATAAAAGGGAAATTTTATAATACTTTATATTTCATATTTTGCATGTTTCCATTAATTTTATTTTGTTTCGTACACCGTGTAAATGTTTCAGATATTGATTGTTACGTATTTGCATTTTTATTTATGCAAAATGTAATTTTAATGTGAATAAAATCTGGGAATGACATTATGAATCTTGTGAAATTAAAAAGAATTAAACACAGTTTATTCAGAAATTTTAATTTAAAATCGCCGATATTTTTTTTATGAAATGATTTTTTTTATTCATATTTGAATAAAAGATAATTCACCAAATAATAATTTACTTTGGTTTAGAGCTATAATTATAAAGTTATTTTAATAACGACTAAGAATTATGAGATTAAATCTTTCGTAAAATTATTGTTTATTCAATTCTGAACTCGCCGGCAGTGGAGGGTATGTGATTTCGGGGACTTCCTTCGAACATTCGATCATCTCATGAGGATGTAAGCGACTTTACCTTATCTAGTGCGACTCGGATCTTTATATAACTTCCTCTCATCCAGTTGTCGTGTGCATGTGTATCCTAAGTTCAGATGGATTGACTTCCTGTTTTATGCCGAGTCCGGATTTTGCACTTGAAGTCCATATAGTCTCTTTCTAGATCAAACTTCTGAGATACCTAACTCTTTTGATATTTTGATACGACACCGAGTGTAAAGATTACTTTGGTTTCTTTTAGGGTGAGCCCAGTACGTTGGGGTCACCACAAATCAACTTCTCTTAACACAAAAACGCAGAACGTTAAATTCGATTCAAACTATCTGGTATTTCCTGTCGAGGATCGAGTACTGCATAAATTTGCACAGCTGTGCTAAGTTGAACCATGAAGCTGCAACCAGACTCAGAGTTTTAAAGAAAAGACACGAAGTGATAACTTTCTTTCGTGTGGCAAGATAATCCGCAGAATTTATTTTAATAGGTTTTGTGTTTTTATCTAGATATATATATATATATATATTAAACGTGACTCAACTTTTGCTCAACAACCCTCAATATCTGGCTTTTCTTGATATCTGAATCAAACAAAAAAATTCAAATGTAAAATTAAGTTACTATGTTTTAAATATGGTTATTTCTTTATTCAAGTTATACAGGGTGCGATGGGTAAATTGCCGCCATTTTATATTTTTAATTTCGCTCAATACTATTGTTTGTTTTTTGATTTTGTCGACTGCGCAGTATAGCAGAGTCAGTTGGGCACCGCCCGTAGGAAAAAGAACTCGCCATAAATTTGGAAACGGTATGCTGTACGGTTTGGCATTCGCGCCGGAAACTCCAAATACGAACATTTCTGAGCGTTTGGGTGTCAATCTGAGGACAATGCAGATGATTCGGAAAGCGTTGGATGGGCCCAAATGGTACGACATGATCGGAAAAAGGTACTCTGATGGTTCTGATAACTCCCTAATTTGTTGGTGAGGGCCTACATCAAGTACCTTGAGCTGTTAGTGCTGCTCTGGGTCAAGAGGGTGGCTGCTAGAAGACCCTATGTCTGGCAACAGGCCTCTGCACCATGCCACACAAGTAGGAGAACTCAGTCATGACTGTCAGATAATTTCTGCAACCGCATCACCCCTTGCATCTGACCACCTGACTCCGCACACTGCAAAGCCTTCGATTATTATGTGTGGGGCGCAGTTGAGTGAGACATCGACAAAACTCCTTATAGCACCAAAGATGAACTGAAGGCAAGGATTATGGCAGCATTCACCAACTCAAACAAGGAGACAGTCCAGAAGAGTTGCAGGAGATTGAGAAGTCGCCTGTAGGCCGTGGTTGAAGCCAACGGCGATTTTATTGAATAAATTTACTCTTTAGTATTTCAAGATAATTTTGTTAATTTTAGGAAATATATCTGTTAAAATAAGATGTCAGTATTATTTTCATTTTTTGGACATTTAGACGACAATTTATCCATCGCACCCTGTATATTGTTTTTACTTTCTTTCAGATAAAGCCCGACTATTTCTATAGGACCTGTGCTACTCAGATGTCATCTAATTGGGCCACACGACATGAGCTGTGCAAAATGGCGTCTTTCTACATTAAAGAATGCAGTAAAAAAAGAGTTTTTCTTCAAGATCCGGCCTTTTGCAAAAACTTTTCCAGTAAGCATCAAACACATCTGTCATAATTCTCTGTCAAATATTTATGAGATCATTACGCATCTGTAATAAACCTTTTTTTTTAATTATAACCATGGAATATTAGTGTTTAAGCCTTTTTATTATTTATATATATATATATATATATATATATAAAAATCCCATAATTTTAACTCTATCGAGAATTGAACTCGGTACCTCATTACAATGATTAGGATGATGATAATTAAATGCTTATTCTTCTCTTTCTACTCTGAATTTCGTCAGGGGTTTCAGGATAAAATTCTGAACAGCATAATTTTACTAGTAAAATCCCTCTGATAAGTGAATGTCATCCCCGCACAACTCAATGTTAGGACAGACAAATGAAAATTTAATTTTATTTGTAACTAACTAACTCACTCACTCACTATCTATCTATCTATCTATCTATCTATCTAGTTAAACCTAGAGAGCCAGACAACACGGTTTCACCTTAGCGGATCGCTAAGGTGAAACCGTGGTAGGTTGTCTGGCTTTAGGTTTAATTAGGTCTGCTCTGCTTATTTTTTTGAGCACTTTATTTAGTTATTTTGCCTACTCGTATCAGGGTATATTTTTGGACTCTGGAATTGGATGCTAGACGATTGTTTTCGGCTAATGTACATGTTCTTGGTTCTTTCTTTTTTATACATTTTTTTCCCTTTGGTATTGGTTTGATTATTTGCAAATCAAGACACGGAAGGTTTCACCAAATTAGACTATTTCTCCCCAAAGCAAGTAATAACGATAGCGAATACACAGCCAAAAATCACATACACATTTATTACAAAAACCAAATGCATATTAATTACAAACAAGACGAATCTTCTCTAAGGCATATTATAAAGAAATATACTACTCCAAATTGATCCGAATAGAAAAAAATCAAATTTATTATCTATTATAAAAAAAAAATCTAAGACAGCCAACCTTATCCTCAAAAATAACAACACACCGGCTAAGTCAAAATTACAAAGAACGAACATTATCTATGAGTTCAAATGCCCCTTAAGGAACTGTGTTCCTGATCAAACCGGACTCATAAATAATTACATCGGCTCCACAACCATATGCTTATCCAGACGTATTACGTTACACCTATCTGATCACAGCTCCATTAGAACCCATTTAAACACACACACAAATTTACCAGACTCCATTAGAAACTTACTAGTAGAAAACACAAATATATTAACTGCATCCACCTGCAAAAAAGACTAAAAATAATGGAAGCTTTAATAATAAAAAAGAAAAAGCCAACTCTTAACAATATTAACTACGAACAAAGCCACAATGTGCTAACCGTATTCGGGAATTAATAACATCCCTAATACACACTAAGACATACACAGAACACACACACTCAATTAAGCTGAAAAATCGAATCATCCTTGATAATGGCTAAAGGTATAACCGAAAGCGCTTGGAAATATAAAACATTTGGACAGTGCTTACACACACTTTGTCCAGAAAAGAAAGCTCTTGTCAGAACACAAGAAAAATTAAGTAAAAAGCTTAACCGTAGTACCTTGTCTGTCATTTTAGTTTTTCGAGCGTTCTTTCATTTTGCGTTTTGGCGGGCCAAAGGGAGTGCAAAAATTGTTCATATTGTCGATTGTAAAAATGATGGAAAAAATAAATTAAAAATATTAAATTTTACTTCTCTGTCATATTTAACGAAAGATGTTTCAATTTGCTGGTCAAATATACATTAATATATATATATATATATATATATATATATATATATATATATATATATATATCCAAGATCCTAATGTACGGCCAATTAGATCAGGGCTACAGGAATGTAGGTCGTCCATGGCTAGGATAGAAACAGAAGCTGAAGAGCAACATGTCAGCTGTCAATATACCTAATAATACCCTCGAGCGCTTAGCCTTGAAGCGGGTAGAATGGAGATCAATGTATTTTAGTGGATTCAGCAGTCTTCAATCTGCTAGTCTGAATCGTCTTCAAGAAACGAGAGCAAGATCTAAAAGGTCAGCCAATCTAACGGTGATCACATCCCGCAATCCTCACTCTTACTCCATATACGGCATCCTTTGTAAATCACTAGCGGGACTTAAGTGACACTTAAGATTATCGCACAACATTTCATAACTGAATCAATTGGTTAAGTTGTCAGATCCTCATATGTCGAAACCGACAGAAGAGTCCATTATATATATATATATATATATATATATATATATATATATATATATAGTAATGTATCCTTAAAAATCCATCAGGTGAGGTTATAAATTTACTTCGTAGACCTCATGACCATCTCTTCAGAACAGTTTTTCATTAATAAATGGAGTTCAATTTATTCAGATACAGGGAAAAGGAAAAAAGAAAAAAGAGAAAAAAGAGAAAAAGGAAAGTTTTAATATTAAAAAGGAGAAAGAAAAAAGAGGCACAAAAGTTTTAATATAAGGGTTTTGGCGGGGAAAGAGAAAGAGATAAAATGGGGAGCGGAGAGGAAAAGAGAGGCTGAGAGTGGGGAAGAAAGGAAAGAGGGAATTAAGCACAGTCGACAGGGTGACCCAGAAAAGACTTTTTCTTTACAGGTTAAAAAAACAGGGTGGGAGAGAGAGAGAGAGAGATAGAAAAGGACATTGGTAGCTTAAATAATAATTTTCACTGAAATCTTGTATACAAAATTATAAATTATACTTACTTGCCTTGAACGGCAAAAGTAAATATATAAAAATGAAGAATGTGTGTGAATAAAGTATTAAATAAAATAGTCAGGAAGTGTTCTGTAATCTATATTCTTCCCGTTGAAACATTTCTTCCAATACCAAATATGTCTTTCCTATATAAAATCAAACTATAACCTACAACTTGAATATACACACATACGTACATATATTATCTGTACAGACAAACACATCTATACATAAATTGATCATTTATCAGCAGAAAGAAATGAAGCTCATCCCCTACTACAAAAAAGAACACTAACAGGAACATCATCAAGAATACCAAGAAAATTTCAAATCTTCAATAAACTGAGGTCACCTCCGAATTCATTACTCAATAATAATACTAATAATTCATACAGCACATATATAGATACAACAACCCCGGCATTAGCTTGTCAATTATCTTACCATTTATCTTTTTATAGATCCATTGAATCGCATATCACCAAACAACGCAACAATAAAACCGGCATATCCTTATCAATAATATAAAAATATTATAGAACATAAGTTGTAAAAAATGAAAATTATTAGAATCCTTAACCATAAAACTGTCACAAAATTTCATTAAATTTAAGGAATAGGCAATATATTTCGCAACTAAAAATAACAACAAAAAAGCGCAGTCAAAAGCGACCCCAACAAACATGCGAAGAGAAGACACTCAAAAAACGACCCACACCCAAATGCGTAACTATAGAAACAATCTTATCATCTCCCATCCCCGAAAAAAAGGTTTTTCGATAATATTTACTTATTATCAAAGAAGCCGAAAGCGATCAGATGATAATGAACAATTTATGTCCAAAATCTGTCGGGTAAACAGAAAAATGGTCAAAACCAAAGAAAAGAATTAATAAAAGAAATATATATATATATATATAAGATTTAAGAATGTAATAATTCAAAAATAAAACAGATATTTTCATATAGTGTTCAATATTAAAAATCGAACATAATATATTATGATATTATTTTTTAAATACAGAAGAATTCTTCGTGCATATCAATCAATCCTTGTTGTTATGTCCCCGACTTCGAAGTTTAGTGAAAAAAAAAAAACACTTTTGAAGGGTCTGTTTTTTTTAAATAAATATATTTGTGATTTTTCTCCGTTGTTTGTTTTTTCATTTTTTGCGGAAAAATCGGAAATATATTTATTCTTCAAGTTGTTGCAATTTTTCCTATAATGATTTTAACTCATTTGTATTCACTGACTGCCATGTCTTTTTTTCTTTTTCTTTTAACAGACAAAGTCGAGAACCGGAGCCTGTCAATGTAAAAAGTCGCAAGCAGTCAATGTTATTATTTATAAATCCTAGAAGAAAATTATAAAACGTCATCAGTATCCTAATTTACTCATTTCACGTGTGAATATAGAACAAGTAACATTCAATTCGACAGATTAAAATAACATTTGATAGAATCGATCGGCCATGAACTGAAGCATAAAATTCAGCATTTTCTCCATATATTGTTTCTTCACTATCTTGGTTACATTGCAAATTAAAAAAAAAAGTTTAAATTATTTAAAAGATGAGAATCTCTTTACTGCCATATAGTATCGGTTTATATATATATGACAATATATAAGACAATATATGTATTAATGTGTGCGGGGGTGTGCGGGGGGCATTTGGTGTAGCAATCAACAAAATGAGTAATGTAGACTAAAGTGAAGATAAGGATGAAAGACATATTAAATAACACGTTTTTATCTATGTGTTAAGAGCAAAGTAACAAGTGTTGCTACATGGAATAGCAAGCTCTTGTGGTAATGATCTGTTCCTAATTTTCAAAGTAAATATTTATGTATAATTACAATGTTTGGTGATTTGAAATGTTGGGAACTAAGTCAACCCGAGAACTTTTCAACATGTCTTATAATTATCTAACGACATGCGCGCGCACACACAGACACACACAGACACACACATATATATGTATATATACAATATAGATAATGACATAATTAGTTTAAATTTAATTGTTATCTAATTAAATTGATTAATCTAATTTAAATTACTATTTCAATAAAAAATAAACTAAATTTAAATTAAATTCATTTAATATGTTGATTTTGTTTCACATAGTGGTAAATATCCCGAGGATAGAGCCACATATACTCTAATGCTAAGGTCTTTAGAGCTTATTTAAAATAATAATATAAAAATGTGACAAGAATATGCATAACTTGAGCACTTCGATTTGGTGTTATGATTAACAAGCTCGTCTCGCTAGGTCAGTTACGACTGACTAGAGAGTTCGATGTCCCATACTTTTGTCCTTGTGCCGCATCTAAGATAAGCTTAGAAGAATCGCCATACACCTAACTAAATGTTTCACCGTAAAATCGAACACGCGTTGTAATTAACTCACGTCTTTTCTTAGATAGCACCAAAATCAGATGCTTAAATCGCACGCACACACACGCACACACACACACACACACACACACACACACGCGCACACACACGCGCACACACACACACACACACACGCGCGCACGCACGCACTCACACATATATAAGTTTTTTTCTACTTTTTGATGATGCAGAAAAGCTCTTGAGTATAAAACTATCTCGACTAATTTGCAGGTCAAATCGATTTGTCTCATGAATGATAAAACACTGAATTGATTTACCTTGAAATACGGTCAAAATACAATAGATGCATGGAACTGGATTTGCCAAATTTTCCAATTTGAATGGGTTGTTAAACTAATTTCTGTGTTCCGTTTTCGCTTGTGACGACAGCGTTTTGTCCAGGTCTTGATAACGATTCAATTTTCACCATCGAACTTTCATGGTTGTTATCAAATACAATGTTCACCGACTGTCCCATTTTATTTTCAATTCTTGACCGAAATTTTATGTGACTTACTTGCTAAGATTAAGAGAAAATGATTTTAATTTTATGAGTGTTAAGTTAATTTTCTTTACAAATGTAAAATTGTAAACTCAATGTCCTTTCTCTTTAGTGAAGATTTTTGAATTTAAAATTTTCACAACTAAAACTTATTTAATTATTTAAAACTTGAATTTTAAGTGTAAACAATTCCAGCAAAAATTTCATCATTGCAATTTTTTATTTAGAAACAAATTTTCGTATTTTGAACAAAAATATTTTTCATGTAAGTTATCTAAAACTGTCACCCTTTAATCAATTGTGAATCAAATTTGCTGAGAGGAAGTTTTTTTTTATTTTCTTAAATTCATATATTTGTATTGATGAGTAATCAATTGATTGGACGGGGTTATCTTTTCTCTTCAGAAATCATTCATCTCTATTTTTTTTAATTTTTCGCACTGACTGCACATGTTAAAGGGGTTATACAGACCAGCTTTGTCGCTTTCCAAACTTCTTAGTAAACCTAATCTTTATTTTCATCATTGTCATTATTTCAAATTTTGTATTTTGGTATCTCATAGTTTAAATCTTGTGGCTAATCTTATACCTTTTTTGGCAAAATGAAAATAAAAATCATCCATTTATGGAAAATGAAATCCACTGTATTTTTTATTTTTGTTGTTATTCTTATTCTTCACTTATTAACTTACTGCATGCTGCGTACTTATCGAAAAGAACGCTTCATTCACCTGAATTTGTTAAAATAGTTGCATATTTCTCACGAGTCGTCGATGTTCAAGCCCTTCTAAAATCCAGTGCAATGTTACTAATATCTGACAAGAACATGAGGCTGAATTTTCGTACGTAAAATTATTTATTAACTTCTGGACGCTGGTTGAATCTAGGGTATGTGGTTTCAGGTCTTTCTTCGAACGTTCGATCTTCTTGCGATGGAGTAAGAGATTCTCTTTCCTCGTAGGTCGAGCGTTTGTACAACTACCTGTTATCCAGATGTTTTGTGTACATATCTTCCGTTCAGCTGGGTCCACTTGCTTTTTTATGTTGATTCACCCACAACATACCCCAAGGCTCGATGGTACACTTTGTGGCATTGAAGTCACCTTCAAGATAAATCGTCGGGATTCCCAACTTTGCTTTTTTTTATTTTCTGCGGTGACACCGAGTAAAAAAACTTACTTTTGGTATCTATTAAGGTCACTACAGATTAACTCTTCTTAGATAAAGGTTCCTGATTGACATTGAATTCACTTGTCAAATCCTCATTTGATAAATTTACAATTTGGTATAGATCCAAAGAAATCCAAAAGAATTAGATCTGGTGATTGACCTAACCATAGTTTGTTACTTCCATGTCAAATCCATCGATTTGAAAACTGTTAATTCAGGTCATCCTCCACAGTTGCTGCAGATAATAAAAATAAAGTTCTTCGCTGATAGACGTCATGAGGAATTCTTGAATGGGGTTACTCGTCTTTCATTATATAAAAGAGTCTATAAAGATCCAATTTTAATGAAACACGGTGTAATTATAAAAGATAAAATCACGCCTTAAATGTTTGAGCATGTGTTTCGATATACAACTGAAAGTTCTCAGCTGGTCAGGGAGACTCATGATTGTCATACCGAACTCTACTCAAGTTCATTCAATAAAGTGTTATTTATCTTTAATCCTATGATTAAAATTTCTGCAATTATTAAGATGCATACGAATGCTACCGACAACGCCGCAAATGGTCCAAGATGTCTTTCAAAATGCAACCGAACCATTTCAGTCAAACCTAGAACACTAATCATGGGCATATAGTACCCAGCGCAAATTTTCCTATTTTTAATTACAATTTTCAGTACCTGATTTTCTTACCTAAATATGTTTTTCAGTTTCTATTAATGTTAACTCAAAGTACAAATTTTGAAGTGCCAGCTTGTAAAATATTTCAAATAAAGATTTATATTTAATATTTTGTTTTGATATCAAAATCGGGTATGATATATCCATAGTTAGTAGTGGTGTAACTTTAATTGATGGTTAGTGTTCTAGTGTTAAACAGGGTGATTGTTAGCTCTCGTGCCGAACACTACTCTTCTTCATTCAATAAAGTGTTACTTGTTTTTCCTTATATCATTTATTGTATTTATAATTTCAATGAGTTTCGTTAAAATACGTAGGGGCTTTATGGAAACGGTGTATTAAAGGTGTGTTAACATAGCTTGATGCAGTTTATTCTGTTGAAATGATGTAAACTGGATATAAAATAGTGCCGCTTAAAATTCCTAATAACCATTTTAGCGTTCATGTCATAGAACTTTCCCTGATTGATTTGGGGAAATCTTTAAAGCAACCTTCACTTTGGCAAAAAGAAATGTTCGATTTAACAATCTACACACAAGGACCAACGTTTAACATGATTGCGAGTACACGAAACCTGCATGAAAGAATTTTCAGGTTTAATTCATGCAGAAGCCACTGCAATTTACTGTAGAAATGAATCTTTTTTCTCCTTTGAGATCCTTAGATAATAATGAACCGAATATACCTAGGCACTGCCAAAATAATTTCACCTGGAAATCAATGGCTTATTTTAAAAACATAAGAAGGCCAGAGCATACAACGGCCGAAACGTCATAAATATGGCAACGAAGATGAGGAAACTGGCCGAAAAATGTAAATAGTGTAAATAATTACAATAGCTCTTCTCACGGTGGAGTGGATAGCGGTTCGGATTGAGAAATCGGCGAACCGCGTTCGAATTCCAGTCGAATCCGTTACATTTATGTGCTAATATCCTTGGGAAAGTAATGAATCCTCTTCTGCCCTCCCCCCAGCTATGGGTAAATAGCAGGACAGACTGGGTCTTATAGTCTTGGATGGCAACTGGTCTACAGCAGAAAGAAATGGCAACCTACTACGGGAAAAATTCTGCCTCGTCAGTCATGTATCGAAAGATACATGATCGCCTAAGCGTGTATCACGTATGGCACATAGCTGACTGACCTCTTCTCAAAAATATAGATGGATAATTAATAATAATATTTCCCCTTTTTATACTAGAAATAAAAAAGTAATATTTCTGAAAAAAAGGAAAATAAACTGTAATTAATTAAAGAGTTAAATAGGTATAAATTCAATATTTTCTTCAATCGATAATATTTTACTATTCATATAAGTTAAGCCTATTTAATGATAGAAGGGACACAGCTCCCTCAGAAAATTAGATTTCACTTAGGTCGCAAACCAACTGTAAAACTGAAATAAACTAGACAAATATATTTCAGTGTCTAATGAGATAAACACAGACATTATTTAATTAAGTTTAATGTTTTATATTTTCCAATTTCTACTAATATTAAAGACTTACTATGACTATTAAGGACTTACTATGACTATTAAGGAACTTATCTGTGTCTTTTTGTTGTTGTCTATATTTTAACTGCTTTTAAATATATTTTGATAGTTTTAATTAAACAAAACTTTTAAACACGAAATTTTTGCTGACTGAGCCATCCGCGGATAAGTGAAACAGCGCGTGATGATTCCGTGGATGGTGTTGCTATTGAACTGTCTATAAATGGATCTGCAGTTATTGTTGGATTTAGAGTCGTAAACGTTCCTTGTCGACAGGTCACTGTTCTTTCCTGTCCGAAATGTTACGCCATTGTTTTAGTGATTGGTTGACCTTTTGGACCAAACTCTAAACCTGATACACAATCATTTCATACTTTGGAATTTATACAGATAAAAACGAAAACGTCCATAAAAATAAAAATAAAACGTGGCTGTGTGTGCGTCGAGAAAAAAGAAAAAAGAAAGAAAAAAAAAAAAAACACGTACGAAATGTACGGGCAATAAATTCATTGAATCTAAAGTAAATTATATAATGAAAGAAATATAGGCAAAGTTCATGTAAAGAGAGGTTTCATTTTTCACCATAAATTGCTCTCAAACAAGGAATGAGATAAATGGAGAAAAAATATTTATTATTATAAATAAATTATTTATAATAAGTAAAATAAACAAAACATCTAAATATGTAAAAACGCAAATTAAGTAAATAATAAACAAATTAACAAACTATGAATACACACATATAAATACAAGTAAACTTAATAATAATAATAATAATAATAATAATAATAAAATCGAAATCTCAAAAATAATGAATTCGAAATCTCAAAAATGTGGCACATGGGAACATCAACAATTCCTGTTCTAGCTGGATCCCACGGATTGGTTGAAAAGGATTCCAGTAGACTCATTGAAGGGATTCCTGGAAGCCCATGCTTTAAAGAAATACCAAAAATTGTTCTCCCGAGTACAGCCTGCATCTTACGAAGGACTTTATCTATGTAAAACGGGTGTGATTTTTTCTTCGTTTTTTTTTTTTTTCAATTGCTCAGTGGAAATTGTCATGATGCCATTTCTAACCTTAGATCTCCTGGCGGGACCCAGAAAGAAATGAGTACAAACCAGAAACCAAAGGAAATAATAATAATAATAATAATAATAATAATAATAATAATAATCAACAACAAATAATTATTGTCTGACTTTCTGGGATAAGGATTTATCATTATTAACACTATTTATATTCAGATTCGTTTTTATCACAGCTTTTCGGCCGCTGTGTTCTCTGGTCTTCCTCAGGTCTATCCTGATGTTGGTAACAAATAGGGAATTCCGAATTGAACACTATATTTAATCTACGAGTTTAGACAGTTCTCGTTCCACTTCTCATGTCTACGGATATCTCGTTTAGTTCTTATTTTATTAAACACTGTTCAATTATTGATGGCCCGTTTAAAAATTAAATAGGTAATCAATAATAAATAAGGAGTAAAAAGTTCAGAAACAATCCGATAAAATAGCGACAAATAAACTCAATCACATCCACAATTATTCCTAATCAATAACCTATATAATAACCATTACCTCTTAAGCCATAACCGTTAGCGTAAATACAATAGACCTTCCTACCCAGAATGCACCATTTTCATGCATATATACATAAGCGAACTAAAATACAACAAAAATAGCCTGAAGATTGCATTTAAAACATGAAACAGACTATCGTCTCTCGGTGTCGACATCACTGTCCACTTTTATGTTTACATAGACCCTATCTTTGTATCTTTGTTATTGAGCACTTTTACCCATAATTATCTTAAAACCATATTTTATATATATATATATATATATATATATATATATATATATATATATAATTCAATGAAAACAGATAACTTTAAGTGTCCATTGGTTGTAATTTATTTCCCCAGGGAATCTCTTTTCCCTGGCTCATCAGACCACACTTCTAAGAGTGAAAAAAATAATAGTATTAACCGCATGCTATATATATATAGGGGGAGACGGAGGAGGGGAAAGCTGAGTGGAAAAAACACCCAGTATCATCCGGGTTCGTACTTGCACAATAACCCACTTAACTTCCGGTGTTGGTATATAATGGTGGTGGTATCAACTAAAATCTTTCATTCTACCTGCCTGGGGAGACCTAACGATCGAAAATTAGTGTGGTAGCTTGAGTTTGGTGTTCACTACAACTCAAATTTTGGGGAATTTTGCATTGAGCGGTGTTTTTGATTGCAACTTCTTAAACTCGGATGTTTACAGCTTCACGTTACAATATACCATTTTATATTTTATATTGATTTTCGCTCTCACTTGTGATAGAGTCAGTTTTTGGTGTACACAAATTTTTTGTACCCCCACCACTTAGTAACACGCCTCCTTTTGTTCACGACCAGTTCCTGTAACAATGCAAGAATTTGATATTAAATATTCTTTAAGGAATATTCCTATACATAGCAAACACGATTATAATCTCGCCTTGTTGAACAAGATTGAATCTTTCATAGATAGAATGAGGTGGAAAGCACTTTTCACTTTAAACAAATATATCAGAATACACGAAGTTGACGGCGTATACCACCTGGGCACTAAGAAATATCCATCTGCCGTAAAGGAATTGTCCGGATTTGAAAAAGATCTATTAGGCATTATTACAATTCAAAAGAAAGAAAACTAGCTTCAAAAAAAAAAAAAAAATTATTGGCAAAATTGGAAGATGTCAAAGAAACAAAGGAAGTACTAATAATGGATGAAAAGACAAAAAAAAATCTATACTTAATGAGTTCAGACAAATATAAGAGGAAGATTGGCAATGAGGTTCCGAAACTTAGAAAAACTTATAAGAAAGCGCCAGGCTCTTACGTTGATCCCATCAACGATGAAGCCAGAAATTGTGTATTAGTAACAACGTTCGTACCCTATACGAAAAGTTAGCATTTCTCACGGTAAAAGACTACAAAGATGATTTTCACAACCATCTTCCGTCCGTCTCATAAAACCATCTAAGACGGGGTTAGACGCCATCAGTCAAGTGATCATCCAAAACATCTGCGATTCACTGAGAGTGGCCACACAAGTCAATCAGTGGAAAAACACTAACGAATGCCTGGACTGGTTTAAAAACATTAAAGACAAAGAAAAAATAGTCTTTATCAAAGACGATATATGCGACGTCAACCAATCTATTACCGAGAAAGGATTAGTCGATGCACTAGAGTATGTCAAAATAGGATTAGCCGATGCACTAGAGTATGTCAAAATAGGATTAGCCGATGCACTAGAGTATGTCAAAATATTTGTGGAAGTAAAACCTGAACATTTAGAAGTCATCTTCCTTGTGGGAAATCAGTATTATTTGACAGTGGTAATCCCTGGATCAAAACATCCCGTAATAAAGGTTTCGACGTCCCTCACGAGTGTTTTGACGGCGCTGATTTATCTGAATAAATAGGTATCCATATACTAAGTAAAATAAACGAGTTAGTCCATATAGACAACCATGGAATATACAGGGACGACGATTTAATGTGTGTACCTGTCAATACAAGAGCTAATGATGTTATTAGAAAGAAGCTTTTCAAAGTATTCAAAAATTGGGGCTTTAAAATCACCGTCGAAGTTAATATGAAAACAGTCCAATTTTTGAATGTAGAACTTAACCTCATTGCTGGCACTGCTTCGCCATACTTAAAACCGAATCAGTCATTTTATACGCGCTTAGTCGATCATGTATCTGTCAATACATGACTGACGAGGCAGATTTACTCCGCAGTAGGTTGCCATATCTGTCTCCGGTAGACCAGTTACCATTCAAGGCTATACAACCCGATCTGTCCTGCTATTTACCCATAGCTGGGGGAGAAGAAGAGGATTCATACCTTTCCCAATCGTCTTAGCACGTAAGTGAATGTAATGGATTCAACTGAAACGGAATACCAACCTTAAATATGTAAACACCAAATTCAACAACCCAGCGGGGTAAATGAAGGTTATGTAGGATAGATAACAGTTAACGTAGGTTTGAAGAATTTAAAATTCGGAGAAGCATCTCTCGGGAGTCTAATCAACAAAATAACAGTTCTCGAGAAGAAGCTGTCTACTTCCTCCTTACCAATGTAATACGAGAGGAATGAGGAGGATTTGAGCCTGTGTAAGTGGCTTGGCGGTTCCCTACTGAAGGATTTCGAAGTGTTGAAACTAATGAATGTAGCTCGACTGAACTTTTGCTATGGAAATAACAACAGAGTAAGGAGACACTTGCGATGTTTCATTTGTGGGAAAGTGGTTGTAGAGTTGAACATAATTCAATGCCCACAAGGCTGCGTAAATGCTTTTGAACGGCTGTCAGAGCTAGAAATTATGCATAATATTGTTTTGTATTAGCATCAACATATCCGATCCATGGGATTGATATGTAGCGATCGATAGCAGATGAGAAGCGATAATCAGCTCTAACGGCGTGGATCAAGCAATACTCTAGCTGAATACATCGGTTGTTAGCATGCGCTGCGATCAACCTTATTGGATCTTTGTTCTTTTAAACCTTTGCTTGTCCTGCGCATCATATGTGATACACAGGACATGTGATGTTCACATCCGGGCATCATATGTAGTGGACGCGAACTATGATTTTAAAAGAGTCGTAAAAACTAAGGAAGCTTAAGAAAAGAGTCTATTATTGAGCAGAATGTCTGAGGAAAGGTCGATTCTAATATTTTGTACATTATCTATGAACACAGGACGCTTGAATGATAATATAAGGTCTCAAATAAAAGACATTTATTTTGACACTTTATTGAAATGATTATAACGTTTGCATCGCGTGTGATGCATAAAGCGCCAAGAGATTATTACTCTTTTTTTATTGTTTCAAGACGCTATGATGGAGAAAACTTTCTCTAATGAAATCCAAGATTCAAAAGTTTACTAAAAACCTTTTCAAGTCAAAACCAACGGAATTTTATTCAAAAGATAGCGAAGACCGTTTTGATTAAGTGGCAACATGTCATTGTAAATAAAAATAAATATATAATTAAATAAAATGTAAATGTAGATATGTTTTGAAGAATAAAATTGATTAAAAAAACTGAGATTAATTATGATAATTGAATGATAAATAACAAAGGTCTCAAATGAAAGACATTTTTTCCATTTTATTGAAATGTGATGTACAAAGCGTAGTAGACAACTTATGATTTGTACATTCTGTGGATCACATGTGATGCCCAGGTTTTTATTATGTAAAACAAAATATATCATCAGATTTTATTTGCCAAATAAGCTGAGTTGCCTTGCAATAGTCATAAATCTGAAAACAAGCCTGGATGTTTGGATAGTGTTGAAACTTGACTAATGCATGGAATAATAATGCAACACAAAATGTACTTAGAACAAAATGTATTGAAACAAGAAAGTGTACACAATATTTACATATAGTTTTTGTATATTCCTGGTAAGACCGTTCCTGGAGAATATGTTGACTGAATCGCAGTCGGGCAGAGTCTCTGGTTGAATCTCTTGATTCCTTCCTCTCTTCCCGGTACCAACCATATTTATATGGTCGGTACTCCACTATGCAAATTAGGTGGATCCTACCACAACACCCCCCTCCCAAGCATTGGAATCCCTTTTGGATTTCAAACTGGCTTCCTATATGGGTTGATGATTATGGCTATTTCTTTGTAGATCTATTTGCATACTTCATATGCATATGTCCATCCGCTTAATTTTAATATTTTTTCCGTTTTGGATTCACGTCAAATGGGTCCGTGAACTTTCGTTTCCTACCGGATCTTCTCGGTTCAGGAGTATTCTACGGAGGTTTTACTTGAAACATATCATACATTACCTCAATGGGATCTTCCTCCTCATCCGGTATACTCTCTTCATGCTCTATAACGTAACATTTTTTAAGTTGATTCTGGTGCCTTTTATGAGTATTCTTCGGTCCTTTAATTATGTAAACCAGGTCACCGATTCTCTTGTCCACTATGCCTCGCTCCCAGAACTCAACGTTGTTTTTGTAGCACTTGAGAAACACCTTCTCTCCGGAGGTGTATCTTTTTCTCGCTGTATACATAGTATTCTTTACTCTATTTTTTCCTGGCAAAAGTTTGTCAAACACTGACTTAACTTTCCTAGCGAATATTAGTTCAGCCGGTGCCATGTTTGAGTGTGTTCTCTGGTTTGGCGTGATTCTGTATACTTGTAGGAATTGCTGAAACGCCTTTTCCGTTGGAACTCCTGAGACTTTCTTCAGAGCGCGCTTTAAAGTATCGACAAATCTTTCTGCGAGTCCATTGGACCTCGGATGATACGGCGGCGTCGTTATGTGGTTAATTTGATATAACTCACAAAATTCCTTAAATTCTTCAGAAGTGAATTGTGTACCGTTGTCACTCACAATACACTCTGGCACACCGAACCGTGCAAATAGCTCATGCAAAAAAGTTGTTGTGGTATTGGACGTAGGCTTTTTGCAGCGTAGTACTTCCGGCCATTTTGTAAAACTATCTACCACTATTAAGTAGTAATAATCTTCTACTGGACCAGCGAAATCAATGTGTAATCTTGTCCACGGATGATCCGTCTTGGGCCATGGTTTGTGTACTATAGGTGGTGCCTTAGCTGCTAACGCACACCCTTTTACATCGATGAACCATGTTTGCGATATCCACATCCATTCCTTTCCAATATACAAAGCTTCGCATTAAGCTTTTTGTTCTATTAACCCCAGGTGACACATATGAAAGTCCCGTAGTATTCTTTTCTGCAACTTTTTTGGTACTACTTCTCTCTCACCATATAATAAAACTCCGTCACCTATTGAATAAATCTCCTGCACTTTTTTGGTCATTTGCTACCATTTTGCTTTTTTATTTCTAAAATGAAATCATCGCTTTCAGCTTCTTTTTTTTTTAATTTCCTTTAGTGTAACCGGTAGCTCTCTTACAATGTTGTTTACCATGCTTTTCACCTCATAATCTGCTCTGATATTTGCAATAATTGATTCTTCGAATCATTCTTCTTGACTCGGTACGAGTCTTGATAAACTATCCGCATGAATTATATTTTTGGATGATAGGTGCTTTATGTGAAAATCATAATTGAGAAGAATGGTTCCCCATCTCAACAGACGATTTGCCGTATAAATGGGTAACCCTTTCTTTGAACCAAAAATAGTGATCAGTGGTTTATGATCCGTTTCAAGCATAAAATGTCTGCCGTGGATGTATCTGTGAAATTTTGTTATGGCATAAATGATACTCAACGCCTCTTTTTCGATTTGTGAGTAACTTCTTTCTCCTGGGAGTAAAGTTCTCGAAGCATTTGCAATTGGTTTTCTAGAACCATCTGACATTATGTGTTGAATACACGCTCCTATCCCGTATGAACTCGCGTCACTTGCCACTACAATATCCAGTTTTGGATTGTAATGGGTTAAAAAGAGGTTGGACGCAAGCATTCTCTTTATTTCATCAAAGGCTTTCTGACATTCTACCGTCCATTCCCATGCCTTGTCTTTTTTTAGCAGTTCATTCAACGGATCTCTTAGATTGTACATTCCTTTAATGAATGCTTGATAATAATTTGCGAGCGCCAGAAAACTCTGTAGCATCGCCACATTAGTGGGCGTCGGCATGTCTCTAATCGCAATGGACCTTTCCGGATCTGGAAATCTGCCCTTTTTGTTGCTTATGTGACCTAAATACTTAATTTCCTCCAAACCAAATTCGCACTTTGACTGTTTTACTTTAAAAAGAAAGTCCTGAATCTTTTTAAATACTTGATTGAGATGCTCTCGATGTTCGTCGACGGTTTCGCTCCTTACTATGATGTCGTCTAAGTAGGCGCACGCAAAGTCTAAATCATTCAACATGACGTCCATAGCTTGTTGAAAAATGGCTGGAGCCACTTTAATACCAAAAGGAAGCCTGTTGTACTTGAATAACCCTCTATGCGTGTTTACCCCTAGTAACTTCGAACATTCCTCTTTGACGGGAATTTGGAGATAGGCATCTGATAAGTCGATTTTTTAACTCCACCATTTAGCTTGTTAAAAATCTCCTCCGGACTCGGTAACGGGTAATGGTAGTCCTTAATTACCGAGTTCAACCCTGTCGAAAAATCAACGCAGACTCTGACTTACTTTGATTTCTTTTTTATGCACACAATCAGCGCAGCCCATGAATTAGATTCTACTTTCGAAATAATTCCCATTTTTTCCAACCTATCAAGTTCTTCGTTAATTCTCTCTACACTTTCGAAAAGCACGTTACGTTTCTTTTTAAAAATTGGCATAGTATTTTCCTTTAATTCAAATTTAGCTTCAAACTTGTTACATCTTCCAAGACCAGGTGTGAAGGTTTCCGGAAACTTCTTCTTTAATTCCTCTTTAATGTCCTGTCTTGTTTGCGTATTACTTTCTACTTTTCTGCAGAAAGAGTTTAACGGTTTATCCCACAATTCGAATGTTTCAATAAAATCTGTACCCATCAAGTTTTCTCCATTTTTCAGAATGAAAACTTTTATTTTTTTAACTATCCCGTTCAATTTCATGGGAAGTACAACCTCGCCTTCAAGTTAATTTCCTTTCCAGTTACCGTTCGAGCGCATTTCGTTGACTTCATTATTGTAGGCCTTTTTAAAATTTTCCATGTTTTATAGTTCATTATTGTTAAATCTGAACCCGAATCGAGTTGAAATTTGATATTCTTTTTAAATATTTCAGTCGTCACATATTTTCTCAAATCTCTATCTGATTTTATATTTGAATTTGTTTGTCTAATTCGGCTATTGACTTTTTTCGTTTTACAACACGATCCTTTGTGTCCATTCTTGTGGCACACGAAACATTTCCTATTTCTATATGGGCAATTTACCTCTTTCGTTGCAACGTCTACAATTATATGGTGGAACCTTTTTTTTCCTCCTCGTTCTTTTCATTTAATTTTTCTTGTCTATTTTTAAAATACGCCGAATTTTTACTTCAGTTTTTTGCTGATGAGTAATTTGACTGTTTTTTTTAATTTTTTTAATATAAGCAATGCCAGCTTCTTCGATTTTTTGAGACTCTTTCTTTAAACTTACGGCCCGCTGACACTCCTCTGCTAACTTTTGTAGGGTAAGTTTTTGTTCACATTCGAGTTTAGCCAAAACTCTACGTCTTATTTCGGCACTCTTACTGGATACCAGTCCTTGAGCAAAAATTAAACACTTGAATTCTTCAACCGTAATCTCTGCCAATCTGAAATTGTCACAATGTCTATTCAATATAGATGCATATGTTAAGTAATCCTGATCGTCGGATTTAGCGACATTCATGCATAACCATCGCTTATGCCAAAGCGACATATTTGCTCCAAACAACTCCTTTAGCAATTTGACTGTTTCCGAGAATTCCAATTCATTTGTTCTTCTCGGTAGTATAAAATATACAAATTTGCTATGTTCTGCTGTACCTAGCTTTCTTAGTAATAGACTGACTTTTCTTGAATTCGACCAGTTTTCACAGTCTGTGTAGAAAATATCTTCATATCGTTTAAAGTACGCTTCAAACGTTTTTTCTTCGTCTGGCCCATAGTTGAAAGTTTCCAGCGAATTAAATATGATGTTATTAGAATATGAAGAATTTCCTTCATTTGCCGGATTGTTGTTAAATTTCTCCAGTGTTAACTTTTGAATTTCTAAAACCTTCATTTGCATTTCTTCCTGTTTTCCCAGTCTTTCCTCTTGCTTTTCTTGATATTTTTGCTGTTTCCTCTTGCTTGATCTGTATTCTGTTCCCTTTATTAATAAGGCAAACTGTTCACTTTGACGTTGCTGACTCAACTGCTGGGATTTGAATAATTCAGATATGACTTTGGATAAGTCATCCATTTTTTGGTAATAGTGTTCATGCAACAAAGAATATACTTTTAATTTGTGTATCCACGGATATAATATAATCTGACCAGAAAAATCGCAACAACTTACGACTTTTTTATTTTATGTCTTGCTTTATAAAATATTGTTGAGCAACCAAAAAAAAATTTTTTTTTTTTTTTACAAGTTCGTTACCTTTCAAAGTCGACACGATGTATTTGTGCGCCTTTTAAATCCATGCATTTTTTTGTAGTTGGCCCGTTTTTTTTTTGTTTTTTTTTTTAAATCACCGTTATTCGTTTACGACACCTTTCAAATTTTTCTGAGTGAACGTTCCTTTATGCTTAGTCGTCCTTTAACGAGTTCTAAATATCCAGAAATTCAGAATCTTTCGCCGTTCCATTAGATGTTGGACTTTTAATTAATAATTTTTTTCCTTCAGCCTGGGTTCTTCAATGACTTTTCCCAATTGTTGAAGGCTATCAATTATCAATTCTTTTTTTTTTTTTTTCGTATAGTTCTTTCTACCTCGTTGCCATTGTTGAAAATTGAATAATGCATGGAATAATAATGCAACACAAAATGTACTTAGAACAAAATGTATTGAAACAAGAAAGTGTACACAATATTTACATATAGTCTTTTGTATATTCCTGGTAAGACCGTTCCTGGAGAATATGTTGACTGAATCGCAGTCGGGCAGAGTCTCTGGTTGAATCTCTTGATTCCTTCCTCTCTTCCCGGTACCAACCATATTTATATGGTTGGTACTCCACTATGCAAATTAGGTGGATCCTACCACAACAGATAGTACACACGAAAATGCCCCGGATAGGCAAAGGGTTAAGTTTGAAAGCAATTGAAAAATAATAATATTCTCTTCTAACTTGGCTCTGACAGCTCAGTAGGGAGGGGCCTGGTTGGTCGCATTCAAAATCTCGACAATCAAACTAGTGACGTTCCATCATCACCGAGTGGACCCTAAATTTCTCTCATTGATATCCCGGGCCCTGAGCGTTTGTTAGGACTTAAACTCCTTGTACCGCTCCAGTAAGTACCTGACTCCTCCTGCTATCTTCTATCTTCACAAGAGCAGGCCGAAAATTGAATACTGCTGTAATATGTGGGCAGGAACTGCCCAGTCTTCACTTTCCAGTTTCGATAGAGTCCAAAAGCGTCTCCGCGTCCTTGTGGGTGATGGATTATTTTCCACGCTGCAACCATTTTTCCCACGGAAGAAACATTGGAAACCTCTCACTGCTCTATCGCTATTTCCATAGAAAGTGCTCAGCCGAACTACATTCCTTAGTTCCACCAGTTTTAACCTTCACGGCTAAGACCCGACATGCCACGCCCATTGTAGCAAACCACCCCCATTCCCTTCAGATTTCATTTGTGAGATGTAAGTTCCACTCGAACAGCTTCTTCCGACGAACCGCGTCCCCGATAACTAAAACATTAACTTGTTCATATCCAGGATTAACCGTTATCGTACAAACATGTCCCTATAAACTGTAACTCTTACTCTGTAACCCGCTACCTTGAGGGGTGCTTGGGCCTTGTATAGTGTGAACATTATTATAGAAATGAAAAAGTAAATCAAAATTTTCATCCCACACCACTCTCTAAACAGAGAAATGGAAGAATCTAGTTAATGGTGTTGGAATTCACCTGAATTGAAGAAACAAAATAACAAAGTTCCTCTTGGGGAAAATGCTTTGGGTTGTAAATCAGGTTTGAGTCCTGATGACAATACATTAAAAGTTCAAAAGCTACATGATCCTGAAACTTTATTAGAAATTGCAGATATCCTTGAAATCAATCATTGCACGAGCAAGACAAGAAATCTCGCTACATGCAGTGGCCAACCTAACAAAGCGAAAATACAAAGAACGCTGGCTTTCATTCAATGAATAGAAACCGATTTGAAAATTGAGAGGTAATAAAAAGTGATTAAAAGACATATGAATATGTTGCACACTGAAGCGTTTAGAAATGTTCACCAAACCAATTGCTCGCCTCCCTCTGTCTTTTTTACAAATAATTTCATAGTAACTGCTCCGGTGAGCTGCTTTCGTTGGTTCCCAGACTTCATAAATTTAAGCGTTCAACTAGGCTGGCATCTCGCTCACACCCTTTCACTTTCGAAACTGTTAAATGTAGCCATCTCTTCTACTCCAATAGCTTCATGTCTCCAACCTCTCGCCTGTGGAATTCCTCCCCTCTTCCTGTTTCCCTGATAGCTATAATCTCCAACTATTCAAATGTAATGTCAATCGACATTTCCAGATGTCTTGATCTATCCCCTATTTTTCTCTTCATCCTTTCCTCTATCACTCCTATTTGCTCTTGCTCCAACTCTCTGTAACCCCTTGTGTGCTAGTGGCTTCCCGCCTTGCTTGCGGTGAAACGCTAAGGATGAGTGTAAGGTGGTGCTAGATAGACCCTAGAATTGGCAAAATGCCCGGAGGAGGGATCACAGCCTGTTTGATTGAGATATCAGCAAAGGGTTATCCTTTGGAAGGGAATCATCGGGAATGATGGGACTTGAAAGGTAAACGAGAGGCGCCAAAACGACTTTGATGAGATTTGAAGTACCTGAAGGCCAAGCTTCAGACATGCGCTCAAGCTAAATGTAATTTCCATGCGTGGCATAGATCCAGTACACGCTGCTAGGGGCCAGCAATGAACATTTGTGACAATTAGGGCTTATAGTTTTGGTCTTGAGGTTTCCTGGATCTAAACCCCAAGGAGAAAATTTGATCCATTGTAAAGAGGGCGTTTATGAAAGCCCCAAGGAATTAGATCAAAACTTTAATAAAACTTTAAGAAGCCATGATAAATCCTTAACACTGAAATAATTCTCCAATGGCTAGAGAAAATAGAATGAAAATGAATCAATATTATTAATTTTCAGATTTGTTGTTACACCCGTTCTGCACAGTTTTCGGTGTCATTTCTTTGAATAAATTATTTGTCTTTTTGTTATGAGGTTTCAGGTTTGATTTATGCCTTGTCATTATTTTAACATTCTTGGCTCCCAAACTTCCTTACACTTGTTTTTCCACAAAGCCAACTCTATAGCTTAATTAATTTTGTCACAAGAGACTTTCTGTTTTAACATTGTTTCATATATGAGACAAGGATATCATAGGTAGTTTTTATTACCCACGACACACTGGAGTGTCCATCGGTACCTGAGTCCGACACAAGCCACTCAAAACGTACGGTACAGCTCTGTGTATTAAAAATGATCCCAAAAGACAATGGTAGAAATTCTAAAAGGAAAACAAAATAAAAGACAAAAAATATTTAAATTTCTTTGGAAAAAATCTGGTTCTGATGTAACCTGATCTCATAAGCAATCGATCATAGCGTCCCACTCGCAATAATCTTCATAGAAAAGAAATTGGAAAACTACCAGCGTGGGGGGGAGGTCGCCTGGGTCTTGCAGACATATCGCCACGACCTTCCGGTGGGTTGTTGTGTGAGACAACGTGTTAAGATGGTTGCATAAATTATTTTTCTAAATATATTCAAAATTTAACACAATTCTATTTAATTTAATCTACTTTCTAAGTTATCGGGTTATTTCACAAAAGGCTTAAATTTGAAAACGATTTCTTGACTCTCAAGGAATTAGTTTCATAATTATTGTAATATTTCTGAAAGAACAACATTTCAGTTTATGGCAAGAGTTCAAGAAACGTTCTACTTTTGCGTAGCAGACGAAAGCAGCTTCAGGTTGAAATGATGATTTTTCATAAGAATTTCTTTTTGAATTTAGGTCATATTTTATCGTAACTGGATTCGTTTTTGATGAGCATTTACTTTCAACTTAATTTATAGTCGCTTTTTGTCAGCTCGGGTAAAATTGCGATAAAAAGCGGTGGGAATTAAAGAAAATACCTCCAATATATATTAATAATAATGGTTAACAATGCTTCCGTCCATATTTTGGAGTGAGACGATGTATTGTAACTATTTACACTATTTACATTGTTCGGATCGCTATGCTCATTTTTATTGTCATATTCACAACGTTTCGGCCGTTGTACGGTTTGGCATTCTTCAGTGACTTGATCCAAAGAGTTGTAACTCAACTGTCCAAATTCACCTTTGCTGTGGCCAGGTCATGAACTCATAACTCTTTGGGTCAAATCACTGGATTACTTCAACCAAAGTCCTTATTCACTTGACCCAAAGAGTTGTGAGTTCAATACCTGGCTACATCAGAGGTGAACAAAAAAAACTTAGGGAGTTGAGTTACTAAAGGAAAAATAACTGAAACTGTGAAAAGGCATGGCATGTGGAACTAGAACAATATATCCCGGTGGATGAAATAAAGGCTTTGGTTTGAAATATCAGTGTATATCACCTGAAGAAGGCCGGAGTGTGCAACGGCTGAAATGTTGTGAATATGACAAGAAAGATGAGGACAACAGTCTGACCAATGTAAATAGTGTAAATACTTGACATGTTAATGATGCTTTTCAAATTTATCTACAATAAAGATTATTTATTTCAATCTTATAATTACTCCAAGGTAGTCAAGAAAATGGTATGGAATAAAGTTGCAAGAGACAATGACATATTTCCGTGTACATCTCTGCATTGATATGGCAACAAATTTTCCAAAAGTCCATAATGGAGGAACACAGAAATTAAGATTTGATAAGGATTTAGTCTAATTTCATTTTTATCTACTCTGAAGATCAAAGACGACATCTTTTTTTTTATCCTATAAATATTGATGCTTTTGAAGATTTGGATCAATCAGTTCATATATGAAAATAAAAGAAAGTCTTGTTTCAAGATGAAGAATTAACTAAACATCAATCAACAAAGTTGAAGAAATCTGAAACTCCATGAAAATCAGACAGAATTTCAAAATCTGTGACAAAAGAAAATTAATAATTTATTTTATTTATTTACCTTAGGACTAATATCTTCATTCTTGTTGTTATTATCAAGGCTTGCAATGGGAAATCAGAGAGATGTTCAAATTTCAGTCGAGTTTGTTCCATTTACACGTAAATAACTTTGGGAAAGGTTTGAATCTATCACTTCTTCCCTTCAGCTATGGGTTAAATAGTAAGACCCAAAGAACTACGAGTTCAAGACTTGGCCACAGCAGAGGAGATCAAAAACTTCTGGAGTTGAGTTACTAAAAGGAATTAACTAAAACTGAGATATCCAGAAAAGGCATGGCATGTGGAACTAGAACAAGCTACCCCAGTAGACTAAATAAAGGGTTCGGTTAGAAATTCCAAGGTATATCACCTGAAGAAGGCCAGAGAATAAAACGGCCGAAAATTCGTGAATATGATAACAATGATGAGGACAACAGTCCGAACAATGTAAATAATATAAATAGTAACAATGTAAATACTAAATAGTAACAATACTTTTCCTTTAATAAATATAAAGGTGAACATATACTTATCAAAATTCAGGTTAATTCTTGAAAGTAATTCATCTCATAAAAATTTAATTAAATACTAATCAAAATAAATAATAATTGCTGAGCATACTTCTAACAAAGACAATGACAATGCTTCTTGAAATACAAAATAAAGATGAAAGTAAATATTAGTCAAAATTAAGAATAATGGTTGAAAATGCTTCATCTAATAAAAAATGAAGACTGAAGTAAATACAACTAAAAATGTAATAATAATATTTAATAATAATTCATGTAGTAAAAATGAAGATCAAAGTAAATACGAATAAAACATTATTAATAATATTTGGCAATACTTCGTGTAATAAACTTAAATTAATGATATCGCTTCTCTAAATATTTCTAGTGTAAAACAAAACAAATATGGCAAAGATAATGTGGTGGCATGAAGTGAATGATTTTTAAATTGTTAGATTTGTTTTTTCTTCAGATTGTCAAGATGTAGTTTAACGTTTGCTGGGTTTCTTTGAATCAAAAGTCAAGTAAGTTCAAATCTCACCGAGTGTTTTTCTTTTGTTTCAATTCGTCTGCAACCTACTGACTTTCGTAGAACTGATGGCTTTGTTAAAGTTGCGCTGATTCGTTATTCAGTTGTTGTCCTTCTCGCGCCCGCTCTGTTATAGACTCTACAAGACCCTCTAAATATTTCCTGTGGAATCTGGGACCTGCATTTAACTATTGTAAGTTACGGTGTTGATATTTTACAGAGCAAATTTGTTCCAATAAATCCCATATGCGCTTAATGGAATTTAGATATGTGGAGTTTTGTCGTTATGACACCATGCTGAAATCTGTTTCATATTCCTGAATCTATTCCTGCCTATCCCATACAATAAGTTGGGGTTGTATTGCCCTGTCTAAAAACTGATGTTGACATCGTAGAAGGTTGTTGCCATGAAAAGCAGTACGTTGTCATCAATTATGTCGGCGTTAATCGTACACGAAAAAGTAACTTCTCAGTCCCTCATAAAAGTAACTTGTAAATATAATTGATAGGATCCAGTGTTTTCATACAAAACATTTCTCGGCCCATTAAATTGTTTTTGTTTTGTTTTCCCCAGTGTATCTTGATGCCATTGCTTTTCCCATGATAACGATGCTCACCTACCTTGTGCATTTTTATTCGAAATTAAGTGAAACTCATTGAACTCCGAAACTTCTTCCATAGATATAAAATCCTGATCTGAGAAAGTTTTCAGTGTCCGCCATTAGTTAGAATGGCTTTTATGACTGGACTGCAGCTACACAACAAGGATCGAGATGCTTGATAGTGCTACACATTCTTATACATTCGGTACACAAACTCGCTCATTGGCTTTCCATAGCTGACTGAGTAAACCATGTGTATTAACCTCCTCTTTGATCGACTTCCAAGTTACAATATGGCGGCGCAACCGGAGCTCGAGATAAGCTGGATACTTTCCGGACAGGCCTCATATTTACCAAAAAAAGCCCAATAAAAGTCAACCCTTACAAGAATCAAGAGCTTAAAATAGACGCTTACACTTAAAATAGCAATAGGTAGGTGATATAAATACTTACAGTTACACTTAAAATGACAATAAGGGAGGTGATAAACTCCGGTAGTATGAAATTCATATTATGAGCATTAACGATAAATAACGTTTGACCCTTGACCTGATGAGGTAAAGATTGTAGTGTTTGGAGAAGCAGCTACACGACAGTCGTTTCCACAAAATGCCAGGTCTTGGGAAAAGCAGTGTAAGCGGAACTTTTTTCTCGCATTCGAAACAAGAAAAAACATGACGGCGATTCGACTCGGATACAATAAAATGGCGTCTTCGGGTTCTAAAATAAAACATTGTTTTCGCGGCAATAAAACCGTTGCTTCTATTTTTTTTTAAAATAAACTTTTTTTTTAATCAATTCACCCCAAACAAATCGATAATGTTACTAAGACGCAATGAGCTACTGAGAGAGAGAGAAAGAAAATTGAACAGACTTTAGAAGAAACCGGAAACCAAATCCTAAACAAGGGATAAATTCTATTCTCGTTCAAAAGGACAGGGAGGAGTATGAACCGGGAGTGAATCAAACAACTTTTTCTATAACTGAAAATTCTAGACGCTTCATCAAATAAAAACAAACAAACTTTTATTTAACGTAAGAAACTTTTAAAAGTCCACTGCAAATCGACTTTTATTTAATGTAAGAAACTTTTAAAAATCCACTGCAAATCCATTTTATTTAACGTAAGAAACTTTTGAAAATCAACTGCAAATCCACTTTTATTTAACGTAAGAAACTTTTAAAAATCCACTGCAACACTTTTATTTAACGTAAGAAACTTTTAAAAATCTACTGCAAATCCACTTTTATTTAACGTAAGAAACTTTTAAAAATCTACTGCAAATCCACTTTTATTTAATTTAAGAAACTTTTAAAAATCCACTGCAAATCCACTTTTATTTAATGTAAGAAACATTTCAAAATCCACTGCAAATGCACTTTTATTTAACGTAAGAAACTTTTAAAAATCTACTGCAAATCCACTTTAATTTAACGTAAAAAACTTTTAAAAATGCACTGCAAATCCACTTTTATTTAATTTAAGAAACTTTTAAAAATCCACTGCAAATGCACTTTTATTTAACGTAAGAAAGTTTTAAAAATCCACTGCAAATGCACTTTTATTTAATTTAAGAAACTTTTTAAAAATTCACTGCAAATCCACTTTTATTTACTGTAAGAAACTTTTAAAAATCCACTGCAAATCTACTTTTATTTAACGTAAGAAACTTTTAAAAATCAACTGCAAATCCACTTTTATTTCACGTAAGAAACTTTTAAAAATCAACTGCAAATCCACTTTAATTTAACGTAAGAAACTTTTAAAAATGCACTGAAAATCTACTTTTATTTAATTTAAGAAACTTTTAAAAATCCACTGAAAATCCACTTTTATTTAACGTAAGAAAGTTTTAAAATCCACTGCAAATGCACTTTTATTTAACGTAAGAAACTTTTAAAAATCTACTGCAAATGCACTTTTATTTAATTTAAGAGACTTTTAAAAATCCACTGCAAATCCACTTTTATTTAATGTAAGAAACTTTTAAAAATCCACTGCAAATGCACTTTTATTTAACGTAAGAAACCTTTAAAAATCTACTGCAAATCCACTTTTATTTAATTTAAGAAACTTTTTAAAAATCCACTGCAAATCCACTTTTATTTACTGTAAGAAACTTTTAAAAATCCACTGCAAATCCATTTTATTTAACGTAAGAAACTTTTGAAAATCAACTGCAAATCCACTTTTTATTTAACGTAAGAATTAAAAATCCACTGCAACACTTTTTTATTTAACGTAAGAAACTTTTAAAAATCTACTGCAAATCCACTTTTATTTAACGTAAGAAACTTTTAAAAATCTACTGCAAATCCACTTTTATTTAATTTAAGAAACTTTTAAAAATCCACTGCAAATCCACTTTTATTTAATGTAAAAACATTTCAAAATCCACTGCAAATGCACTTTTATTTAACGTAAGAAACTTTTAAAAATCTACTGCAAATCCACTTTAATTTAACGTAAAAAAAACTTTTAAAAAATGCACTGCAAATCCACTTTTATTTAATTTAAGAAACTTTTAAAAATCCACTGCAAATGCACTTTTATTTAACGTAAGAAAGTTTTAAAATCCACTGCAAATGCACTTTTATTTAATTTAAGAAACTTTTTAAAAATTCACTGCAAATCCACTTTTATTTAACGTAAGAAACTTTTAAAATCCACTGCAAATCTACTTTTATTTAACGTAAGAAACTTTTAAAAATCAACTGCAAATCCACTTTTATTTAACGTAAGAAACTTTTAAAAATCAACTGCAAATCCACTTTAATTTAACGTAAGAAACTTTTAAAAATGCACTGCAAATCTACTTTTATTTAATTTAAGAAACTTTTTAAAAATCCACTGAAAATCCACTTTTATTTAACGTAAGAAATTTTTATTCCAAAATGCACTTTTATTTAACGTAAAAAACTTTTTTTAAAAATCCACTGCAAATCCACTTTTATTTAATTTAAGAAACTTTTAAAATCCACTGCAAATGCACTTTTATTTAACGTAAGAAACTTTTAAAAAATCCACTGCAAATGCACTTTTATTTAATTTAAGAAACTTTTTTTAAAAATCCACTGCAAATCCACTTTTATTTAACGTAAGAAACTTTTAAAAATCCACTGCAAATCTACTTTTATTTAACGTAAGAAACTTTTAAAAATCAACTGCAAATCCACTTTTATTTAACGTAAGAAACTTTTAAAATCAACTGCAAAATCCACTTTTATTTAACGTAAGAAATTATTTAAAAATCCACTGCAAATCTACTTTATTTAATTTAAGAAACTTTTAAAAATCCACTGAAATCACTTTTATTTAACGTAAGAAATTTTTAAAAATCCACTGCAAATGCACTTTTTTATTTAACGTAAGAAACTTTTAAAAATCCACTGCAAATCCACTTTTATTTAATTTAAGAAACTTTTAAAAATCCACCGCAAATCCACTTTTATTTAATCAAAGAAACTTTTAAAAAATCCACTGCAAATGCACTTTTTTTAAAAGAAACTTTTTAAAATCCACTGCAAATCCACTTTTATTTAATTTAAAAACTTTTAAAAACTTTTTAAAAAAAGAAACTTTTTAAAAATCCACTGCAAATCCACTTTTATTTAACGTAAGAAACTTTTAAAATCAACTGCAAATCCACTTTTATTTAACGTTTCAGAAAATTTTAAAATCCGGAACAATTGTTGAAATCCAAAAATTTATTTAATGTAAGAAACATTTCAAAATCCACTATTGCAAATGCACTTTTTTTATTAACGTAATTGTGAGTCATTATTTCAAAATCCACTGCAAATGCACTTTTATTTAACGTAAGAAACATTTAAAAATCCACCGCAAATGCACTTTTATTTAACGTAAGAAACATTTAAAAATCCACCGCAAATGCACTTTTATTTAACGTAAGAAACATTTAAAAATCCACCGCAAATGCACTTTTATTTAACGTAAGAAACTTTTAAAAATCCACTGCAAATCCACTTTTATTTAACGTAAGAAACTTTTAAAAATCCACTGCAAATCCACTTTTATTTAACGTAAGAAACTTTTAAAAATCCACTGCAAATCCACTTTTATTTAACGTAAGAAACATTTCAAAATCCACCGCAAATCCACTTTAACGTTTTTTATACGAGTTTTTCATCAAGGAATTTTGGGATATCCGGACAATTGTTGACGAGACAAGAAAATGTTTCATGTTGAAGAACAGCCCAAGATAATCAGACAGTGACAAAAACCGGAAAGTATATCGCGAGGGAAAGAACCTTCCATTTCCAACTAATTGCTGTCGTAGAAGGACTATAGAAGTGGATATTTTCCAGCAACAAAATCATCCCTTTATTTATTTATTTATTTTTTACCATACTTCATTCGAACCTGCCATTTTTCCACTGTAATGTTTGTCCAGCATCCAGAAATCTCCAACTGAAGAAGAATCAGTTTTCAATCGAAGAGTCTGTTTAGTTTGCAATATTAAGTTTGTGCTGCTGAATATAAACAATAGTTTCTCTGCTTTTAACTCTTTTTTATCTCCAATGTTTTGCTTGCGCCAAAGTCTGATATTTTTATTTAATTTTCAAGAAGTTTTTGTGTTAAATGACTTCCATACTTAAATTTTGGTGTTTTTTTTATATTAATTCATGTGGGATTTTTTTCGTTTTCAATTTCTTTTTTCCTTAAGACTTTGTAAAATTGTATCAACCTTTGATAAAATGAAAAGATGAGGTATACAATGTTAAGATTTCGTTAAGATTATTCAAAAGATAGCACTGTGAGCTTTAGCATCAGGCTAATGAGAAATATGCCAAATATATTGTTTGCAAAATATTTAGATAGGCACATAACGTTTGTAGAATATTTAGATAGGCAGAAATAGTTTGTAGAATATTTAGATGTCTGTTAGCCTTCCCAAATAAATTTCTGTTTGTATCTCCTTTAATATTTAGATTCTTTATCCCTTTCCTCACATATTTCTTTGTGTAATCTTTAATTTTGATATTTTTTTTCTCCTTTTTATACTGTTTTTTGTAATTTTTAGATAGGCACATCCATTCCTGGTTTTGTATAATATTTAGATAAACACATATCGTTTGTAGAATGTTTAGATAGAGTCATGTGGTTTGTAGAATATTTAGATCGTCACATATTGGATGTAGAATGTATAGACAGACACATATCATTTGTATAATATTTAGATAGGCACACATATTTTGTATAATATTTAGATAAACCCATATCATTTGTAGAATATTTAGATAGGCACATATCGTTTGTAGAATAATTAGATAGATACATATTTTGCAGAATATTAAGGTGTATATAAATGTAGCCAAGAGAACTTCGCGCCTGTTTGATACATGGAACCTGGTTTGATTTCTGTTTATTCAATTGCTTTATGAATAAGGCCTGCTTTTATCAACAAAGAAATTGTGATTTTTTCATTCTTCCTTTGTTTCATACATTCAATTTTTTTTTACGAGCAATAATGTCTGTTAGCCTTCAAATAAATTTTGTTAATCTCTTTTAACAAAACGTATTTTTTTCGTCTTCATCTTTTTTTCTCCTTTATTCTTTCATTATCATTATCACTATAGCAAAAGTGTTGTGACTGTTATACAGTTTTCTTTAACGGAAAACTGTGCATTTAATTTGCCACATGCAAACCCGATTCGTGTTACTACGAGAGGGTCGGTAATATGAACAAAATATGCTCAACCAGTGGTCAGCTGGAAATTACCAGAAATCAGTAGAAGTGTAATGAATTAAATCCTGATTAGAGGGCCCCAAAAGCGTGACCTTATGCCAGACATAATATACTTCAGATATTGGACGAAAAATATAAATGATTTGTTGAAATATTTATAATGTGTGGCAATTGATAGTTTGTTATTTCCACTTTGAAGCATTTTTTTCTTTGATTTCATTTCATATTCACCTATTTTATATTTTGATTTTGATAAGGCATTATATATACTTTATATTCCTCATCACTTCCGTTTCGTGTTAATGTTTCTGTATTCTCATTCCACTTATATCAAATTTCCGGCTTTATTTTTTTTGATCTCCTTTTAATTCCTCAACTGATTTTTTTACTGTTTTCAATTTCTGTTTTCTCATTAACAGAATAATTGTAAAAATTGAATCATTATTCCTGGTAATCTTTATCCCTTACGTAAAGAGTTAATATTCCCCACTTCTCTCAAGCAATAAAGTAACTCCGTTCTAACATTTTCATCAAATTTGACATTTTTTTCGTTTCTTATTAGTTAATAAACTGATTTTTTTCCTCGTCTTCATTTTCTACTTCAATCTTTTTTCTTTACCCCTTACAATCCTCATCCATTCCGTTTAGGGTTCATATTTCCCTATACTCACGAGCAATAATGTCTGTTAGCCTTCCAACTTATTATAAATTTCTGGGTTAATTATTTTATCTCCTTTTAATTCATCAACGTATTTTTTTTCGTCTTCAATTTCTTTTTCTCCCTTTATTCTTTATCCCTTACAATCCTCATCCATTCCTTTAGGGTTAATATTTCCCTATTCTTACGAGCAATAATGTCTGTTAGCCTTCCCACTTATTATAAATTTTTGGGTTAATTATTTTATCTCCTTTTAATTCATCAACGTATTTTTTTTTCGTCTTCAATTTCTTTTTCTCCCTTTATTCTTTATCCCTTACAATTCTCATCCATTCCTTTTTCTTTGGGTTAATATTTCCCTATTCTTACGAGCAATAATGTCTGTTAGCCTTCCCACTTATTATAAATTTCTGGGTTAATTATTTTATCTCCTTTTAATTCATCAACGTATTTTTTTTCGTCTTCAATTTCTTTTTCTCCCTTTATTCTTTATCCCTTACAATCCTCATCCATTCCTTTAGGGTTAATATTTCCCTATTCTTACGAGCAATAATGTCTGTTAGCCTTCCCACTTATTATAAATTTTTGGGTTATTTTTTCATCTCCTTTTAATTCATCAACGTATTTTTTTTCGTCTTCAATTTCTTTTTCTCCCTTTATTCTTTATCCCTTACAATCCTCATCCATTCCTTTAGGGTTAATATTTCCCTATTCTTACGAGCAATAATGTCTGTTAGCCTTCCCACTTATTATAAATTTCTGGGTTAATTATTTTATCTCCTTTTTATTCATCAACGTATTTTTTTTTTCGTCTTCAATTTCTTTTTTCTCCTTTATTCTTTATCCCTTACAATCCTCATCCATTCCTTTTTAGGGTTAATATTTCCCTATTCTTACGAGCAATAATGTCTGTTAGCCTTCCCACTTATTATAAATTTCTGGGTTAATTTTTTTATCTCCTTTTAATTCATCAACGTATTTTTTTTCGTCTTCATTTTCTATTTCTCCCTTTTTTCTTTATCCCTTACAATCCTCATCCATTCCTTTAGGGTTAATATTTCCCTATTCTTACGAGCAATAATGTCTGTTAGCCTTCCCACTTATTATAAATTTCTGGGTTATTTTTTTTATCTCCTTTTAATTCATCAACGTATTTTTTCGTCTTCAATTTCTTTTTCTCCTTTATTCTTTATCCCTTACAATCCTCATCCATTCCTTTAGGTTAATATTTCCCTATTCTTACGAGCAATAATGTCTGTTAGCCTTCCCACTTATTATAAATTTCTGGGTTAATTATTTTATCTCCTTTTAATTCATCAACGTATTTTTTTTTTCGTCTTCAATTTCTTTTTTTCTCCCTTTATTCTTTATCCTTTCTTACGGACAATCCTCATCCATTCCTTTAGGGTTAATATTTCCCTATTCTTACGAGCAATAATGTCTGTTAGCCTTCCCACTTATTATAAATTTCTGGGTTAATTATTTTATCTCCTTTTAATTCATCAACGTATTTTTTTTCGTCTTCAATTTCTTTTTCTCCCTTTATTCTTTATCCCTTACAATCCTCATCCATTCCTTTAGGGTTAATATTTCCCTATTCTTACGAGCAATAATGTCTGTTAGCCTTCCCACTTATTATAAATTTCTGGGTTAATTATTTTATCTCCTTTTAATTCATCAACGTATTTTTTTTCGTCTTCAATTTCTTTTTCTCCCTTTATTCTTTATCCCTTTATCCTCATCCATTCCTTTTTAGGGTTAATATTTCCCTATTCTTACGAGCAATTTTATGTCTGTTAGCCTTCCCACTTATTATAAATTTTTGGGTTAATTTTTTATCTCCTTTTAATTCATCAACGTATTTTTTTTTCGTCTTCAATTTCTTTTCTCTCCTTTATTCTTTATCCCTTATAATCCTCATCCATTCCTTTAGGGTTAATATTTCCCTATTCTTACGAGCAATAATGTCTGTTAGCCTTCCCACTTATTATAAATTTCTGGGTTAATTTTTTTATCTCCTTTTAATTCATCAACGTATTTTTTTTTCGTCTTCAATTTCTTTTCTCCCTTTATTCTTTATCCCTTACAATCCTCATCCATTCCTTTTTTAGGGTTAATATTTCCCTATTCTTACGAGCAATAATGTCTGTTAGCCTTCCCACTTATTATAAATTTTTGGGTTAATTTTTTTATCTCCTTTTAATTCATCAACGTATTTTTTTTTCGTCTTCAATTTCTTTTCTCCCTTTATTCTTTATCCTTACAATCCTCATCCATTCCTTTAGGGTTAATATTTCCCTATTCTTACGAGCAATAATGTCTGTTAGCCTTCCCACTTATTATAAATTTTCAATTTTTTCATCTCCTTTTAATTCATCAACGTATTTTTTTTCGTCTTCAATTTCTTTTTCTCCCTTTATTCTTTATCCCTTACAATCCTCATCCATTCCTTTAGGGTTAATATTTCCCTATTCTTACGAGCAATAATGTCTGTTAGCCTTCCCACTTATTATAAATTTTTGGGTTATTTTTTATCTCCTTTTAATTCATCAACGTATTTTTTTTTCGTCTTCAATTTCTTTTTCTCCCTTTATTCTTTATCCCTTACAATCCTCATCCATTCCTTTAGGGTTAATATTTCCCTATTCTTACGAGCAATAATGTCTGTTAGCCTTCCCACTTATTATAAATTTTTGGGTTATTTTTTCATCTCCTTTTAATTCATCAACGTATTTTTTTTTCGTCTTCAATTTCTTTTCTCCCTTTATTCTTTTATCCTTACAATCCTCATCCATTCCTTTTAGGTTAATATTTCCCTATTCTTACGAGCAATAATGTCTGTTAGCCTTCCCACTTATTATAAATTTTTGGGTTAATTTTTTATCTCCTTTTAATTCATCAACGTATTTTTTTTTCGTCTTCAATTTCTTTTTCTCCTTTATTCTTTATCCTTACAATCCTCATCCATTCCTTTAGGGTTAATATTTCCCTATTCTTACGAGCAATAATGTCTGTTAGCCTTCCCACTTATTATAAATTTTTTGGGTTATTTTTTTTATCTCCTTTTAATTCATCAACGTATTTTTTTTTCGTCTTCAATTTCTTTTCTCCCTTTATTCTTTATCCTTACAATCCTCATCCATTCCTTTAGGGTTAATATTTCCCTATTCTTACGAGCAATAATGTCTGTTAGCCTTCCAATTATAAAATTTTTGGGTTATTTTTCATCTCCTTTAATTCATCAACGTATTTTTTTTTTTCGTCTTCAATTTCTTTTTCTCCCTTTATTCTTTTATCCCTTAAATTTCCATTCCTTTTTTAGGTTAATATTTCCCTATTCTTACGAGCAATAATGTCTGTTAGCCTTCCCACTTATTATAAATTTTTGGGTTATTTTTTCATCTCCTTTTAATTCATCAACGTATTTTTTTTCGTCTTCAATTTCTTTTTCTCCCTTTATTCTTTATCCCTTACAATCCTCATCCATTCCTTTAGGGTTAATATTTCCCTATTCTTACGAGCAATAATGTCTGTTAGCCTTCCCACTTATTATAAATTTTTGGGTTATTTTTTCATCTCCTTTTAATTCATCAACGTATTTTTTTTCGTCTTCAATTTCTTTTTCTCCCTTTATTCTTTATCCCTTACAATCCTCATCCATTCCTTTAGGGTTAATATTTCCCTATTCTTACGAGCAATAATGTCTGTTAGCCTTCCCACTTATTATAAATTTCTGGGTTAATTATTTTATCTCCTTTTAATTCATCAACGTATTTTTTTTCGTCTTCAATTTCTTTTTCTCCCTTTATTCTTTATCCCTTACAATCCTCATCCATTCCTTTAGGGTTAATATTTCCCTATTCTTACGAGCAATAATGTCTGTTAGCCTTCCCACTTATTATAAATTTTTGGGTTTTTTTTATCTCCTTTTAATTCATCAACGTATTTTTTTCGTCTTCAATTTCTTTTTCTCCCTTTATTCTTTATCCTTATTCCTCATCCATTCCTTTAGGGTTAATTTTCCCTTTCTTACGAGCAATAATGTCTTTCCCACTTATTTCTTTTTTGGGTTAATTTTTCATCTCCTTTTAATTCATCAACGTATTTTTTTCGTCTTCAATTTTTTTTCTCCTTTATTCTTTATCCTCTCATCCATTCCTTTAGGGTTAATATTTCCCTATTCTTACGAGCAATAATGTCTGTTAGCCTTCCCACTTATTATAAATTTCTGGGGTTAATTTTTTTATCTCCTTTTAATTCATCAACGTATTTTTTTTCGTCTTCAATTTCTTTTTTCCCTTTATTCTTTATCCCTACAATCCTCATCCATTCCTTTTTAGGGTTAATATTTCCCTATTCTTACGAGCAATAATGTCTGTTAGCCTTCCCACTTATTATAAATTTTTTGGGTTAATTTTTCATCTCCTTTTAATTCATCAACGTATTTTTTTTTCGTCTTCAATTTCTTTTTTTTTCTCCCTTTATTCTTTATCCCTTACAATCCTCATCCATTCCTTTAGGGTTAATATTTCCCTATTCTTACGAGCAATAATGTCTGTTAGCCTTCCCACTTATTATAAATTTCTGGGTTAATTTTTTTATCTCCTTTTAATTCATCAACGTATTTTTTCGTCTTCAATTTCCATTTTTTTTTATTTCCCTTTATTCTTTATCCTTTTTGTTACAATCCTCATCCATTCCTTTATTCTTTTAGGGTTAATATTTCCCTATTCTTACGAGCAATAATGTCTGTTAGCCTTCCCACTTTTCGTATTTTTTTTTTTTTGGGTTAATTTTTTTCCTTCCCTTTTTTCCTTTAATTCATCAACGTATTTTTTATTTCCCTTTCTTACGAGCAATAATGTCTGTTAGCTTCCCACTATTATAAATTTTTTTATTTTTTTATCTCCTTTAATTCATCAACGTATTTTTTTTCGTCTTCAATTTTTTTCCTTTATTCTTTATCCCTTCCATCCATTCCTTTAGGGTTAATATTTCCCTATTCTTACGAGCAATAATGTCTGTTAGCCTTCCCACTTATTATAAATTTTTGGGTTATTTTTTCATCTCCTTTTAATTCATCAACGTATTTTTTTTCGTCTTCAATTTCTTTTTCTCCCTTTATTCTTTATCCCTTACAATCCTCATCCATTCCTTTAGGGTTAATATTTCCCTATTCTTACGAGCAATAATGTCTGTTAGCCTTCCCACTTATTATAAATTTTGGGGTTATTTTTTCATCTCCTTTTAATTCATCAACGTATTTTTTTCGTCTTCAATTTCTTTTTCTTTTATTCTTTATCCCAATTTCCATTCTTTATTAATATTTTTCCCTTACTAATGTCCTTTTTTCCATTCCTTTATTATTTTCATCTCTTTTTAATTCATCCATTCCCACTTTTATAAATTTTTTTGGGTTTTTTTTTATCTCCTTTTAATTCTTCAATTTTTTTCGTTTCAATTTCCTTTTCACCTTTATCCCTTACAATCCTCATCCATTCCTTTTTAATATTTCCCTTTCTTACGAGCAATTCATTAACTTATTATAAATTTTGGGGTTTTTTTCTTCTTTTAATTCATCAACGTATTTTTTTTTTCGTCTTCAATTTCTTTTCTCCCTTTATTCTTTATCCTCACAATCCTCATCCATTCCTTTAGGGTTAATATTTCCCTATTCTTACGAGCAATAATGTCTGTTAGCCTTCCCTTATTATAAATTTTGGGTTATTTTTTCATCTCCTTTTAATTCATCAACGTATTTTTTTTCGTCTTCAATTTCTTTTTCTCCTTTATTCTTTATCCCTTACAATCCTCATCCATTCCTTTTTCAGGGTTAATATTTCCCTATTCTTACGAGCAATAATGTCTGTTAGCCTTCCACTTATTATAAATTTTTTGGGTTATTTTTTCATCTCCTTTTAATTCATCAACGTATTTTTTTCGTCTTCAATTTCTTTTTTCTCCTTTATTCTTTATCCCTTACAATCCTCATCCATTCCTTTAGGGGTTAATATTTCCCTATTCTTACGAGCAATAATGTCTGTTAGCCTTCCCACTTATTATAAATTTTGGGTTATTTTTTTATCTCCTTTTAATTCATCAACGTATTTTTTTTCGTCTTCAATTTCTTTTTCTCCCTTTATTCTTTTATCCTTACAATCCTCATCCATTCCTTTTAGGTTAATATTTCCCTATTCTTACGAGCAATAATGTCTGTTAGCCTTCCCACTTATTATAAATTTTTGGGTTATTTTTTCATCTCCTTTTAATTCATCAACGTATTTTTTTTCGTCTTCAATTTCTTTTTCTCCCTTATTCTTTATCCTTACAATCCTCATCCATTCCTTTAGGGTTAATATTTCCCTATTCTTACGAGCAATAATGTCTGTTAGCCTTCCCACTTATTATAAATTTTGGGTTATTTTTTTTATCTCCTTTTAATTCATCAACGTATTTTTTTTCGTCTTCAATTTCTTTTTTTTTTTCTCCTTTATTCTTTATCCTTACAATCCTCATCCATTCCTTTTAGGGTTAATATTTCCCTATTCTTACGAGCAATAATGTCTGTTAGCCTTCCCAATTATTATAAATTTTGGGTTATTTTTTCATCTCCTTTTAATTCATCAACGTATTTTTTTTTCGTCTTCAATTTTTTTCCCTTTATTCTTTATCCCTTACAATCCTCATCCATTCCTTTAGGTTAATATTTCCCTATTCTTACGAGCAATAATGTCTGTTAGCCTTCCCACTTATTATAAATTTTTGGGTATTTTTTTCATCTCCTTTTAATTCATCAACGTATTTTTTTCGTCTTCAATTTCTTTTTCTCCTTTATTCTTTTTATCCCTTACAATCCTCATCCATTCCTTTAGGGTTAATATTTCCCTATTCTTACGAGCAATAATGTCTGTTAGCCTTCCCACTTATTATAAATTTTGGGTTATTTTTTATCTCCTTTTAATTCATCAACGTATTTTTTCGTCTTCAATTTCTTTTTCTCCCTTTATTCTTTATCCCTCACAATCCTCATCCATTCCTTTTAGGTTAATATTTCCCTATTCTTACGAGCAATAATGTCTGTTAGCCTTCCCACTTATTATAAATTTTTGGGTTATTTTTTCATCTCCTTTTAATTCATCAACGTATTTTTTTTTCGTCTTCAATTTCTTTTTCTCCTTTATTCTTTATCCTTATAATCCTCATCCATTCCTTTAGGGTTAATATTTCCCTATTCTTACGAGCAATAATGTCTGTTAGCCTTCCCACTTATTATAAATTTTTGGGTTATTTTTCCTTTTAATTCATCAACGTCGTCTTTAATTTTTCCCTTTATTCTTTATCCTTATCAACGTATTTTTTTTCTTACGAGCAATAATGTCGTCTTCAATTTAAATTTCTTTTTTTTAATTCATCAACGTATTTTTTCTTTCAATTTCTTTTCCCCTTTATTCTTTATCCATCCATTCCTTTAGGGTTAATATTTCCCTATTCTTACGAGCAATAATGTCTATTAGCCTTCCCACTTATTATAAATTTCTGGGTTAATTATTTCATCTCCTTTTAATTCATCAACGTATTTTTTTTCGTCTTCAATTTCTTTTTCTCCCTTTATTCTTTATCCCTTACAATCCTCATCCATTCCTTTAGGGTTAATATTTCCCTATTCTTACGAGCAATAATGTCTGTTAGCCTTCCCACTTATTATAAATTTTGGGGTTATTTTTTCATCTCCTTTTAATTCATCAACGTATTTTTTTTCGTCTTCAATTTCTTTTTCTCCCTTTATTCTTTATCCCTTACAATCCTCATCCATTCCTTTAGGGTTAATATTTCCCCCCCTATTCTTACGAGCAATAATGTCTGTTAGCCTTCCCACTTATTATAAATTTTTGGGTTATTTTTTTTCATCTCCTTTTAATTCATCAACGTATTTTTTCGTCTTCAATTTCTTTTTCTCCCTTTATTCTTTATCCTTACAATCCTCATCCATTCCTTTTAGGGTTAATATTTCCCTATTCTTACGAGCAATAATGTCTGTTAGCCTTCCCACTTATTATAAATTTTTGGGTTATTTTTTCATCTCCTTTTAATTCATCAACGTATTTTTTTTCGTCTTCAATTTCTTTTTCTCCCTTTATTCTTTATCCCTTACAATCCTCATCCATTCCTTTAGGGTTAATATTTCCCTATTCTTACGAGCAATAATGTCTGTTAGCCTTCCCACTTATTATAAATTTTTGGGTTATTTTTTCATCTCCTTTTAATTCATCAACGTATTTTTTTTCGTCTTCAATTTCTTTTTTTCCCTTTTATTCTTTATCCCTTACAATCCTCATCCATTCCTTTTAGGTTAATATTTCCCTATTCTTACGAGCAATAATGTCTGTTAGCCTTCCCACTTATTATAAATTTCTGGGTTATTTTTTCATCTCCTTTTAATTCATCAACGTATTTTTTTTCGTCTTCAATTTCTTTTTCTCCCTTTATTCTTTATCCCTTACAATCCTCATCCATTCCTTTAGGGTTAATATTTCCCTATTCTTACGAGCAATAATGTCTGTTAGCCTTCCCACTTATTATAAATTTTTTTCGGTTATTTTTTTCATCTCCTTTTAATTCATCAACGTATTTTTTTTTCGTCTTCAATTTCTTTTTTTTTCTCTCCTTTATTCTTTATCCTTACAATCCTCATCCATTCCTTTAGGTTAATATTTCCCTATTCTTACGAGCAATAATGTCTGTTAGCCTTCCCACTTATTATAAATTTTTGGGTTATTTTTTCATCTCCTTTTAATTCATCAACGTATTTTTTTTCGTCTTCAATTTTTTTTCTCCTTTATTCTTTATCCCTTACAATCCTCATCCATTCCTTTAGGTTAATATTTCCCTATTCTTACGAGCAATAATGTCTGTTAGCCTTCCACTTATTATAAATTTTTTGGGTTATTTTTTCATCTCCTTTTTTCTCCTTTAATTCATCAACGTATTTTTTTTTCGTCTTCAATTTCTTTTTTCTCCCTTTATTCTTTTTTTTCCCTTTTATCCCCTCATCCATTCCTTTAGGGTTAATATTTCCCTATTCTTACGAGCAATAATGTCTATTAGCCTTCCCACTTATTATAAATTTTTGGGTTATTTTTTCATCTCCTTTTAATTCATCAACGTATTTTTTTCGTCTTCAATTTCTTTTTCTCCTTTATTCTTTGTCCCTTACAATCCTCATCCATTCCTTTAGGGTTAATATTTCCCTATTCTTACGAGCAATAATGTCTGTTAGCCTTCCCACTTATTATAAATTTTGGGGTTATTTTTCATCTCCTTTTTAATTCATCAACGTATTTTTTTTTTCGTCTTCAATTTCTTTTTCTCCCTTTATTCTTTATCCCTTACAATCCTCATCCATTCCTTTAGGGTTAATATTTCCCTATTCTTACGAGCAATAATGTCTGTTAGCCTTCCCACTTATTATAAATTTTGGGGTTATTTTTTCATCTCCTTTTAATTCATCAACGTATTTTTTTTCGTCTTCAATTTCTTTTCTCCTTTATTCTTTTATCCCTTACAATCCTCATCCATTCCTTTAGGGTTAATATTTCCCTATTCTTACGAGCAATAATGTCCCCTTGTTAGCCTTCCCACTTTTTTATAAATTTTTTTTCTTCAATTTTTTTCTCCTTTATTTTTTTCCTCATCTCCTTTTAATTCATTCAACGTATTTTTTTTCTTCAATTTTTGGGTTTTTTTCTTTTTCATCCCTTTATTCTTTTCATCCTCTTTATTCTTTATCCCTTATAATCCTCATCCATTCCTTTAGGTTAATATTTCCCTATTCTTACGAGCAATAATGTCTGTTAGCCTTCCCACTTATTATAAATTTTGGGGTTATTTTTTCATCTCCTTTTAATTCATCAACGTATTTTTTTCGTCTTCAATTTCTTTTTTTTTCCCTTTATTCTTTATCCCTTACAATCCTCATCCATTCCTTTAGGGTTAATATTTCCCTATTCTTACGAGCAATAATGTCTGTTAGCCTTCCCACTTATTATAAATTTTGGGTTAATTTTTCATCTCCTTTTAATTCATCAACGTATTTTTTCGTCTTCAATTTCTTTTTTCCCTTTATTCTTTTATCCCTTACAATCCTCATCCATTCCTTTTAGGGTTAATATTTCCCTATTCTTACGAGCAATAATGTCTGTTAGCCTTCCCACTTATTATAAATTTTTTGGGTTATTTTTCATCTCCTTTTAATTCATCAACGTATTTTTTCGTCTTCAATTTCTTTTCTCCCTTTATTCTTTATCCTTTCCTCATCCATTCCTTTATTAATTTATTCTTACGAGCAATAATGTCTGTTATTCCCACTTATTATAAATTTTGGGTTATTTTTCATCTCCTTTTAATTCATCAACGTATTTTTTCGTCTTCAATTTCTTTTTTCCCTTTATTCTTTATCCCTTAAATCCTCATCCATTCCTTTAGGGTTAATATTTTTTATTCTTACGAGCAATAATGTCTAATTAGCCTTCCCACTTATTATAAATTTTGGGTTATTTTTCATCTCCTTTTAATTCATCAACGTATTTTTTTTTCGTCTTCAATTTCTTTTCTCCTTTATTCTTTATCCTTACAATCCTCATCCATTTCCTTTAGGGTTAATATTTCCCTATTCTTACGAGCAATAATGTCTGTTAGCCTTCCCACTTATTATAAATTTTTGAGTTATTTTTTTCATCTCCTTTTTAATTCATCAACGTATTTTTTTCGTCTTCAATTTCTTTTTTCTCCCTTTATTCTTTATCCCTTACAATCCTCATCCATTCCTTTAGGGTTAATATTTCCTATTCTTACGAGCAATAATGTCTGTTAGCCTTCCCACTTATTATAAATTTTTGGGTTATTTTTCATCATCTCCTTTTAATTCATCAACGTATTTTTTTTGTCGTCTTCAATTTCTTTTTTCTCCCTTTATTCTTTATCCTTACAATCCTCATCCATTCCTTTAGGGTTAATATTTCCCCTATTCTTACGAGCAATAATGTCTGTTAGCCTTCCCACTTATTATAAATTTTGGGGTTATTTTTCATCTCCTTTTAATTCATCAACGTATTTTTTTTTTCGTCTTCAATTTCTTTTTTCTCCTTTATTCTTTTTTTATCCTTACAATCCTCATCCATTCCTTTAGGGTTAATATTTCCCTATTCTTACGAGCAATAATGTCTGTTAGCCTTCCACTTATTATAAATTTTGGGTTATTTTTTTATCTCCTTTTAATTCATCAACGTATTTTTTCGTCTTCAATTTCTTTTTCTCCCTTTATTCTTTATCCCTTACAATCCTCATCCATTCCTTTAGGGTTAATATTTCCCTATTCTTACGAGCAATAATGTCTGTTAGCCTTCCCACTTATTATAAATTTTGGGGTTATTTTTTCATCTCCTTTTAATTCATCAACGTATTTTTTTCTTCGTCTTTTCTCCCTTTTTTTTTCTCCCATTTATTCTTTTTATCCCCCTTTCTTACAATCCTCATCCATTCCTTTAAATTTTTTGGGTTAATATTTCCCTTTTATTCTTATTTTTTCGAGCAATATCCATGTTAATATTTCCCTATTCTTACGAGTCTTCCCACTTATTATAAATTTTTTGGGTTATTTTTCATCTCCTTTTAATTCATCAACGTATTTTTTTCGTCTTCAATTTCTTTTTCTCCCTTTATTCTTTATCCTTACAATCCTCATCCATTCCTTTTTAGGGTTAATATTTCCCTATTCTTACGAGCAATAATGTCTGTTAGCCTTCCACTTATTATAAATTTTTTTTGGGTTATTTTTTCATCTCCTTTTAATTCATCAACGTATTTTTTTTCGTCTTCAATTTCTTTTTCTCCCTTTATTCTTTATCCCTTACAATCCTCATCCATTCCTTTAGGGTTAATATTTCCCTATTCTTACGAGCAATAATGTCTGTTAGCCTTCCCACTTATTATAAATTTTTGGGTTATTTTTCATCTCCTTTTAATTCATCAACGTATTTTTTTTTCGTCTTCAATTTCTTTTCTCCCTTTATTCTTTATCCCTTACAATCCTCATCCATTCCTTTTTTAGTTAATATTTCCCTATTCTTATGAGCAATAATGTCTGTTAGCCTTCCCACTTTATTATAAATTTTTTCGGGTTATTTTTTATCATCTCCTTTTAATTCATCAACGTATTTTTTTCGTCTTTTTTCAATTTCTTTTTTTTTCGTCTCCTTTATTCTTTATCCCTTACAATCCTCATCCATTCCTTTAGGGTTAATATTTCCCTATTCTTACGAGCAATAATGTCTGTTAGCCTTCCCACTTATTATAAATTTTGGGTTATTTTTTCATCTCCTTTTAATTCATCAACGTATTTTTTTTTTCGTCTTCAATTTCTTTTTTCTCCTTTTTATTCTTTATCCCTTACAACTCCTCATCCATTCCTTTAGGGTTAATATTTCCCTATTCTTACGAGCAATAATGTCTGTTAGCCTTCCCACTTATTATTAATTTTTTTTCGGTTATTTTTTTTCATCTCCTTTAATTCATCAACGTATTTTTTTCGTCTTCAATTTCTTTTTTCTCCCTTTATTCTTTATCCCTTATAATCCTCATCCATTCCTTTAGGTTAATATTTCCCTATTCTTACGAGCACAATGTCTGTTAGCCTTTATTTATTATAAATTTTGGGTTATTTTTTTCATCTTTATCCTTTTTCCTTTAATTCATCAACGTATTTTTTTTCGTCTTCAATTTTTTTTTTAATTCTCCCTTTATTCTTTTATCCCTTACAATCCTCATCCATTCCTTTAGGGTTAATATTTCCCTATTCTTACGAGCAATAATGTCTGTTAGCCTTCCCACTTATTATAAATTTTTGGGTTATTTTTTCATCTCCTTTTAATTCATCAACGTATTTTTTTTCGTCTTCAATTTCTTTTTCTCCCTTTATTCTTTATCCCTTACAATCCTCATCCATTCTTTTTAGGTTAATATTTCCCATTCTTACGAGCAATAATGTCTGTTAGCCTTCCCACTTATTATAAATTTTGGGGTTATTTTTTATCTCCTTTAATTCATCAACGTTTTTTTTTTCGTCTTCAATTTCTTTTTTCCCTTTATTCTTTATCCCTTACAATCCTCATCCATTCCTTTTTAGGGTTATATTCCTATTCTTACGAGAACAATAATGTCTGTTAGCCTTCCCACTTATTATAAATTTTTGGGTTATTTTTTCATCTCCTTTAATTCATCAACGTATTTTTTTTTGTCTTCAACTTTTTTTCTCCTTTATTCTTTATCCCTTTACAATCCTCATCCATTCCTTTAGGGTTAATATTTCCTATTCTTACGAGCAATAATGTCTGTTAGCCTTCCCACTTATTAATTTTAATTTTTTTTTTATTCCTTTTTCATCTCCTTTTAATTTCAGTTCTTTTCAACGTTTTTTTTCGCACAATCCTCGTCTTTCAATTTTTTTTTTAATCCTTTATTCTTTTATCTCTTGCATAAACGTATTTTTTCTCATCCATTCCATTTCAACTTTAGGGTTAATATTTCCTTATTCTTACGAGCAATAATGTCTTGTTAGCCTTCCCATTTATTATAAATTTTGAAGTTATTTTTTCATCTCCTTTTAATTCATCAACGTATTTTTTTTTTTTCGTCTTCAATTTCTTTTTTCTCCTTTATTCTTATCCTCATAATCCTCATCCATTCCTTTTAGGTTAATATTTCCCTATTCTTACGAGCAATAATGTCTGTTAGCCTTCCCACCTATTTTTTTATATTTAATTTCTTTTTTTCTTTTATTTTTTTCATATCATCCATTTTTAATTCATCAACGTATTTTTTTAATAATGTCGTCTTCAATTTTTTTTTCCTCTTTATTCTTTTTTTTCCCACAATCTCATCCATCCTCTTTTTGGGTTAATATTTCCCATTCTTACGAGCAATAATGTCTGTTAGCCTTTCCCACTTATTATAAATTTTTTTTTTCGGTTCTTTTTCTCCCTATCTCCTTTTAATTCATCAACGTATTTTTTTGTCGTCTTCAATTTTTTTTTTCTCCTTTATTCATCAACGTATCCCTTACAACTTGTCTCATCCATTCCTTTAGGTTAATATTTCCTATTCTACGAGCAATAATGTCTGTTAGCCTTCCCAATTTATTATAAATTTTTGCTATTTTTCATCTCCTTTAATTCATCAACGTATTTTTTTTTTCGTCTTCAATTTTTTTTTCCCTTTATTCTTTATCCTTACAATCCTCATCCATTCCTTTTTAGGGCTATTATTTCCTATTCTTACGAGCAATAATGTCTGTTAGCCTTCCCACTTATAAATTTTTGTTATTTTTTCATCTCCTTTTTAATTCATCAACGTATTTTTTTTTTCGTCTTCAATTTCTTTTTTTTCCTTTATTCTTTATCCCTTTACAATCCTCATCCATTCCTTTAGTTATTATTTCCTATTCTTACGAGCAATGTCTGTTAGTTTTCCCACTTATTTATAAATTTCTGGTTAATTTTTTTCTCCTTTTAATTCATCAACGGTTTTTTTTTTTCGTCTTCAATTTCTTTTTTCTCCTTTATTCTTTATCCTCATAATTTCATCCATTCCTAGGGTTATTTCCCATTTTACGAGCACAATGTTCATTAGCCTTCCCACTTATTATAAATTTGGGTTATTTTTCATCTACTTTTAATTCATCAACGTATTTTTTTCGTCTTCAATTTTTTTTTTTCCCTTTATTCTTTATCCCTTACAATCCTCATCCATTCCTTTTTAGTTATTATTTTATTCTACGAGTAATGTCTGTTAGCCTTCCACTTATTATAAAATTTGGGGTTAATTTTTTTATCTCCTTTAATTCATCAACGCATTTTTTTTCGTCTCAATTTTTTTTCTCCCTTTATTCTTTATCCCTTTACAATCCTCATCCATTTTTAGGGTTACTATTTCTCATTCTTACGAGCAATAATGTCTGTTAGCCTTCCCACTTATTATAAATTTTTGGGTTATTTTTTCATCTCCTTTTAATTCATCAACGTATTTTTTTCGTCTTCTAATTTCTTTTTTTCCCTTTATTCTTTTATCCCTTACAAACTCATCTGATTCCTTTTAGGTTAATATTTCCCTATTTCTTACGAGCACAATGTTCGTTAGCTCTTCCCACTTATTATAAATTTCTTGCTATTTTTCATCTCTTTAATTCATCAACGTATTTTTTTTCGTCTTCTTCAATTTCTTTTTCCCCTTTTTTCTTATCCCTTACAATCTCATCCATTCTTTTGGGGGTTAATATTTCCCTATTCTTACGAGCAATAATGTTCGTTAGCCTTCCCACTTATTATAAATTTTGGGTTAATTTTTCATCTCCTTTTAATTCATCAACGTATTTTTTTTCGTCTTCAATTTCTTTTTTCCTTATTCTTTATCCCTTACAATTTTCATCCATCCTTTAGGGTTAATATTCATTATTCTTACGAGCAATAATGTCTATTAGCCTTCCTACTTATTATAAATTTCTAAGGTTATTTTTCATCTCCTTTTAATTCATCAACGTATTTTTTTTCGTCTTCAATTTCTTTTTTCTCCCTTTATTCTTTATCCTCATAATCCTCATCCATTCCTTTTATAGGGTTACTATTTCCTATTCTTACGAGCAATAATGTCTGTTATTCTTCCCACTTATTATAAATTTTTGGGTTATTTTTTCATCTCTTTTAATTCATCAACGTATTTTTTTTGTCTTCACTTTTTTCTCCCTTTATTCTTTTTATCCCTTACAATCATCCATTCCTTTTAGGGTTAATATTTCCCTATTCTTACGAGCAATAATGTCTGTTAGCCTTCCCCACTTATTATAAATTTTTTGGGTTATTTTTTTTCATCTCCTTTTTAATTCATCAACGTATTTTTTTTTCGTCTTCAATTTCTTTTTTTCCCCTTTATTCTTTATCCTTACAATCCTCATCCATTCCTTTAGGGTTAATATTTCCCTATTCTTACGAGCAATAATGTCTGTTAGCCTTCCCACTTATTATAAATTTTGGGTTATTTTTCATCTCCTTTTAATTCATCAACGTATTTTTTTTCGTCTTCAATTTCTTTTTTCCCTTTATTCTTTATCCCTTTACAATCCTCATCCATTCCTTTAGGGTTAATATTTCCCTATTCTTACGAGCAATAATGTCTGTTAGCCTTCCCACTTATTATAAATTTCTGGGTTAATTTTTTCATCTCCTTTTAATTCATCAACGTATTTTTTTTTTCGTCTTCAATTTCTTTTTTCTCCTTTATTCTTTATCCCTCATAATCCTCATCCATTCCTTTAGGGTTATTATTTCCTATTCTTACGAGCAATAATGTCTGTTAGCCTCTCCCACTTATTATAAATTTTGGGTTATTTTTCATCTCCCTTTTAATTCATCAACGTATTTTTTTTCGTCTTCAATTTCTTTTTCCCCTATTATTTTTATCCCTTACAATCCTCATCCATTCCTTTTAGGGTTAATATTTCCTATTCTTACGAGCAATAATGTCTGTTAGCCTCCCACTTATTATAAATTTTTGGGTTATTTTTTCATCTCCTTTTAATTCATCAACGCATTTTTTTTTCGTCTTCAATTTTTTTTCCTTATTCTTTATCCCTTAAATCCTCATCCATTCTTTAGGTTAATATTTCCTATTCTTACGAGCAATAATGTCTGTTAGCCTTCCCACTTATTATAAATTTCTGGGTTAATTATTTTATCTCCTTTAATTCATCAACGTATTTTTTTTCGTTCCTCAATTTTTTTCCCTTTATTTTTATCCCTCATAATCCTCATCCATTCCTTTTTAGGTTAATATTCCTATTTTATGAGCAATAATGTCGTTAGGGGCCTTCCACTTATTATAAATTTTGCTATTTTTTTCATCTCTTTAATTCATCAACGTATTTTTTTTTCGTCTTCAATTTCTTTTTTCTCCCCTTTATTTCATCCTTACAATCCTCATCCATTCCTTTTAGGGTTATTATTTCCTATTCTACGAGAGCAATAATGTTAGCCTTCCCACTTATTATAAATTTTTGGGTTATTTTATCATCTTTTTTAATTCATCAACGTATTTTTTTCGTCTCAATTTTTTTTTCCCTTTATTCTTTTATCCTTACAATCCTTATCCATTCCTTTAGGGTTAATATTTCCTTATTCTTACGAGCAATAATGTCTGTTAGCCTTCCCACTTATTATAAATTTTAGTTAATTTTTCATCTCCTTTAATTCATCAACGTATTTTTTTCGTCTTCAATTTCTTTTTCTCCCTTTATTCTTTATCCCATAATTCATCCATTCCTTTAGGTTAATATTTCATTCTTACGAGCAATAATGTCTGTTAGCCTTCCCAATTTATTATAAATTTTAATTTTTTTTCATCTCCTTTTAATTCATCAACGTATTTTTTTCGTCTTCAATTTTTTTTCTCCCTTTATTCTTTTTTTATCCTTACTAACCTCATCCATTCCTTTAGGGTTAATATTTCATTCTTACGAGCAATAATGTCTGTTAGCCTTCCCACTTATTATAAATTTTGGGGTTATTTTTTATCTCCTTTTAATTCATCAACGTATTTTTTTCGTCTTCAATTTCTTTTCTCCCTTTATTCTTTATCCCTTTACAATCCTCATCCATTCCTTTAGGGTTAATATTTCCTCATTCTCACGAGAATAATGTCAATTAGCCTCCCCACTTATTATAAATTTTGGGGTTATTTTTTCATCTGTTTTAATTCATCAACGTATTTTTTTCGTCTTCAATTTTCTTTTCATGTCCTTTATTTATCTGTCCTTACAATCTCATCCATTCCTTTTAGGTTAATATTTCCTGTTCTTACGAGCAATAATGTCTGTTAGCCTATCCCGTCTTTATTACAATAAATTTTTCCCGTTATTTTTTTTCATCTCCTTTTTAATTCATCAACGTATTTTTTTTCGTCTTCAATTTCTTTTTTTTCTCCTTTATTCTTTATCCCGGACAATCCTCATCCATTCCTTTAGGGTTAATATTTCCTCTTTCTTACGAGCAATAATGTCTGTTACCCTTCCCATTTTATTATAAATTTCCTTAATTATTTTTTCATCTCCTTTTAATTCATCAACGTATTTTTTTCGTCTTCAATTTTTTTCTCCCTTTATTCTTATCCTGTACAATCCTTATCCATTTCTCTTTAGGGTTATATTTTATTTCCATTTTCTTACGAGCAATAATGTCTGTTCTCCTAATCCCACTTATTATAAATTTTTGGTTATTTTTCATCTCACGGACAATTCATCAACGTATTTTTTTTCGTCTTCAATTTCTTTTTCTCCCTTTATTCTTTATCCCTTACAATCCTCATCCATTCCTTTAGGGTTAATATTTATCTATTCTACGAGCAATAATGTCTGTTAGCCTCCCCATTTTTTATAAATTTCTGCTTATTTTTCATCTATCTCCTTTAATTCATCCTCGTATTTTTTTCGTCTTCAATTTCATCTTTTCTCCCTTTATTCTTTATCCTCATTATCCTCATCCATTCCTTTAGGGTTAATATTTCCCTATTCTCACCTGAGCAATAATGTCCCATTTAATGCGCAATTCTACCACCCGCTTATTATAAATTTTTTCCGTTATTTTTCATCTCCTTTTAATTCATCAACGTATTTTTTTTTCGTCTTCAATTTCCAATTCACCTTTATTCTTTATAACCTCCTGCTTATTTTTTCATTTCTTTAGGGTTAATATTTCATTCTCACGAGCAATAATGTCTGTTACCCTCCCCACTTATTTTAAATTTTTTGGGGTTAATTTTTTCATTCTCCTTTTTAATCATCAACGTATTTTTTTTATCTTCAATTTCTTCCCTTTATTCTTTATCCCTAATGTACAATCCTCATCCATTCCTTTTTTTTTAATATTTATTCTGTTCTTACGAGCAATAATGTCTGTTAGCCTCCCCATTTTTATTTTAAATTTTTTAGGGTTATTTTTTTCATTCTCCTTTTAATTCATCAACGTTTTTTTTTTCTCTTCAATTTCATCTGTTCTCCGGACAATTCTTTATCCCTTACAACCTTATCCATTTTAATTTCCTTTAGGGTTAATATTTCCTATTCTTACTGGCGTAATGTCCTGTTAGCCTTCCCATTTCTTATAAATTTTATTCATCTGTCTCTCACCTTTTTAATGTCATCAACCGCTTTTTTTATTTTCAATTTCCCTTTCTGTTCTTTATTCTTTTCCCTTACAATCCTCATTTATTTCTTTCTCTTAGGGTTAATATTTATCTGTTCTTCTTGTTCTCACGGACAATGCACAATGTATACCCTCCCTTATTTTTTATTTTCATTTCCCCTTTAGGTTAATATTTTATCTGTTCTCACGAGCAACTGTTATAACCACTTATTTTTATTTTTCATTTCTCTATAGGCTTAATATTCATCTGTTCTCACGGACAATGCACAATGTATACCCTCCCGCTTATTTTATTTTCATTTCCCATTAGGGTTAATATTTATCTGTTCTCACGGGCAACTATATAACCTCCCGCTTATTTTATTTTCATTTCTCTATAGGCTTAATATTCATCTGTTCTCACGGGCACAATGTCTACCCTCCCCTTATCTTTTTCATTTCCACTTATTTTATTTTCATTTTCATTCCGTCTATAGTTTAATATTTATCGGTTCTCACTGGCAATGTATACCCCCTTATTTTATTTTCATTTCCCTTTAGGGTTAATATTTATCTGTTCTCACGGGCAATGTGTATACCCCCCGCTTTTTTTATTTTCATTTCTCTTTAGGCTTAATATTCATCTGTTCTCACGGACAATGCACAATGTATACCCTCCCACTTATTTTTCATTTCCCATGGGTAGGGTTAATTTTATTTGTTCTCACTGGCAATTATACAATGTTCCTCCTGCTTATTTTTTTTTTCATCTTAGGGTTAATATTTATCTGTTCTCCCTTTATTTATATCCCTTTTTATTTCCATTTCTTTAGGGTTATATTTATCTGTTCTCACGGACAATGCACAATGTATACCCTCCCCCACTTATTTTATTTTCATTTCTCTTGGGTTAATATTTATATTTTCACGTTCTCACGGACAATTTTATTTTCATTTCCCTTTTTTTTATTTCTCTTCTGTTCTCACTTATTTTTTATTTTCATTTATTTATTTTATTTCATTTCCTTATTTAATATTTATATGTTCTCACGGACAATGCAACTGTATAACCTCCCTTATTTTATTTTCATTTCCCTTTAGGGTTAATATTTATCTGTTCTCACGGGCAACTGTATAACCTCCTGCTTATTTTTATTTTCATTTTCTCTATAGGCTTAATATTCATCTTTTCTCACGGACAATGCACAATGTATACCCTCCGCTTATTTTTTTTTCATTTCCTGTAGGGTTAATATTTATCTGTTCTCACGGGCAACTGTATAACCTCCCGCTTATTTTTTTTCATTTCTCTATAGGCTTAATATTCATCTGTTCTCACGGATAATGCACAATGTCTACCCTCCCGCTTATTTTATTTTCATTTCCGTCTAGGCTTAATCTGTTCAATACAATGTAATGTCCGGCTTATTTTTTTTCATTTCCCTTATTTTTATTTTCTTACTCCATTTCCATTTCTCTACTAGGGTTAATATTTATCTGTTCTCACGGACAATGCTGTATACCCTCCCGCTTATTTTATTTTCATTTCCTTTAGGGTTAATATTTATCTGTTCTCACGGGCAATACATAACCTCCTCCCGCTTTTTTTTCATTTTCTATTTAATATTCATCTGTTCTCACGGACAATGCAAATCTGTTCCCTCCCTTATTTTTTTTTCATTTCCCTGTATTTTATTTTTATCTGTTTCACCAGGCTATAGGCCCTTATTTTATTTTCATTTCTTAGGGTTAATTTTATCTGTTCTCACGGACAATCTGTTCTCACAATGTATACCCTCCCGCTTATTTTATTTTTCATTTCTCTATAGGGTTAATATTTATCTGTTCTCACGGACAATGCACAATGTATACCCTCCCGCTTATTTTATTTTCATTTCCTATAGGGTTAATATTTATCTGTTCTCACGGGCACAACACAATGTATATAACCCTTATTTATTTTATTTTTCATCTGTTCTCAGGGTTAATATTCATCTGTTCTCACTTACGATGCACAATTTTATTTTTTCATTTTATTTTCATTTTCGTCTGTTCTCACGGACAATACACAGTGTATACCCTCCCGCTTATTTTATTTTCATTTCCCTTTAGGGTTAATATTTATCTGTTCTCACTGGCGACTGTATAACCTCCCATTTATTTTTTTTCATTTCTCTATAGGCTTAATATTCATCTGTTCTCACGGACAATGCACAATGTATACCCTCCCGCTTATTTTATTTTCATTTCCCTGTAGGGTTAATATTTATCTGTTCTCACGGGCAACTGTATACCTCCCCGCTTATTTTATTTTCAATTTCTAGGCTTATATCTGTTCTCACGGACAATGCACAATGTATTCATCTTATTTTCTCACGTCTGTTTTTTATTTTACAATTGTATACCCTCCCGCTTATTTTATTTTCATTTCCGTCTGTTCTCACGGATCTGTTCACAGTGTATACCCTCCCCTTTATTTTTTATTTTCATTTCCTTTAGGGTTAATATTTATCTGTTCTCACGGGCAACTGTATAACCCTCCCGCTTATTTTTTTTTCATTTCTCTATAGGCTTAATATTCATCTGTTCTCACGGACAATGCACAATGTATTTTTTCCCTTAATATTTTATTTTCATTTCCCTGTATTTTTTAATATTTATCTGTTCTCACGGGCAATACTGTATACCCTCCCGCTTATTTTATTTTCATTTCTCTATAGGCTTAATATTCATCTGTTCTCACGGACAATGCACAATGTCTACCCTCCCGCTTATTTTATTTTCATTTCCGTCTGTTCTCACGGACAATACACAGTATACCCTCCGGCTTTTTTATTTTCATTTCCCTTTAGGGTTAATATTTATCTGTTCTCACGGGCAACTGTATACCCTCCCGCTTATTTTATTTTCATTTCTCTATAGGCTTAATATTCATCTGTTCTCACGGACAATGCACAATGTATACCCTCCCGCTTATTTTATTTTCATTTCCCTGTAGGGTTAATATTTATCTGTTCTCACGGGCAACTGTATACCCTCCCGCTTATTTTATTTTCATTTCTCTATAGGCTTAATATTCATCTGTTCTCACGGACAATGCACAATGTATACCCTCCCGCTTATTTTATTTTTTCATTTCCGTCTGTTCTCATTTACAATTCTCACGTGTATGTATACCCTCCCGCTTATTTTATTTTTCATTTCCTTTATAGGGTTAATATTTATCTGTTCTCACGGACAATGCACAATGTCTACCTCCCTTATTTTATTTTTTTCATTTCTCTCTTAATTTCTTCTGTTCTCACGGACAATGCACAATTATACCCTCCCGCTTATTTTATTTTCATTTCCTTTTAGGGTTAATATTTATCTGTTCTCACGGGCAACTGTATACCCTCCCATTATTTTATTTTCATTTCTCTATAGGCTTAATATTCATCTGTTCTCACGGACAATGCACAATGTATACCCTCCCGCTTATTTTATTTTCATTTCCCTGTTCTCAGGACAATACACAGTTCCGGCTTATTTTCATTTCTGTTCTCACGGGCAACTGTATACCCTCCCGCTTATTTTATTTTCATTTCTATAGGCTTAATATTCATCTGTTCTCATAAAAATGTATACCCTCCTGCTTATTTTATTTTCATTTCCCTCTGTTCTCATTTTCTCTGTTCTCACGTCAATGTATATTTATTTTCCATTCCCTTTAGGGTTAATATTTTCATTTCCCCTCCCAATATTTTATTTTCATTTCTCTATATTTATTATTCATCTGTTCTCACGGACAATGTATAACCTCCCGCTTATTTTTTTCATTTCCTTTAGGGTTAATATTTATCTGTTCTCACTGGCGACTGTATAACCTCCCATTTATTTTTTTTCATTTCTCTATAGGCTTAATATTCATCTGTTCTCACGGACAATGCACAATGTATACCCTCCCGCTTATTTTATTTTCATTTCCCTGTAGGGTTAATATTTATCTGTTCTCACGGGCAACTGTATAACCTCCTGCTTATTTTATTTTCATTTCTCTATAGGCTTAATATTCATCTGTTCTCACGGACAATGCACAATGTCTACCCTCCCGCTTATTTTATTTTCATTTCCGTCTGTTTTCACGGACAATACACAGTGTATACCCTCCGGCTTTTTTATTTTCATTTCCTTTAGGGGGATCTGTTCTCACGGGCTTATACCCTCCCTTTATTTTTTTTTCATTTCTCTATAGGCTTAATATTCATCTGTTCTCACGGACAATATGTATACCCTCCCTTATTTTATTTTTCATTTCCCTTAGGGTTAATATTTATCTGTTCTCACTTTAACTCCCTCCTTTATTTTATTTTCATTTTTCATTTCATCTGTTCTCACGGACAATACAATGTCATATTATTTTATTTTTTAATATCTGTTCTCACGGACAATGCACAATGTATACCCTCCCGCTTATTTTATTTTCATTTCCCTTTAGGGTTAATATTTATCTGTTCTCACGGGCAACTGTATAACCTCCTGCTTATTTTTTTTCATTTCTCTATAGGCTTAATATTCATCTGTTCTTCTCAATGACAATGCATCCCTTATTTTATTTTCATTTCCCTTATTTTATTTTCATTTCCCTTATTATTTTATTTTTATTTGTTCTCATTTCATCTGCAACTTTATATACCCTCCCGCTTATTTTTTTTTTCATTTTCCCTAGGCTTAATATTCATCTGTTTCACGGACAATTTATCCCTTTATACCTCCCTTATTTTATTTTCATTTCTTTTAGGTTAATATTTATCTGTTCTCACGGGCAATGCACTGTATACCCTCCCACTTATTTTATTTTCATTTCTCTATAGGCTTAATATTTATCTGTTCTCACGGACAATGCATAACCTACCCCTCCCGCTTATTTTTTTTTTATTTCTCTGTAGGGTTAATATTTATCTGTTCTCACGGGCAATGCACAATGTATACCTCCTTATTTATTTTATTTTTATTTCTCTATAGGCTTAATATTTATCTGTTCTCACTGGCAATTTTAAATTTAATTTTACGCTTATTTTATTATTTCACTTCTCTATTTATTTTCGTCTGTTCTCACGGACAATACAACAATATACCCTCCCGCTTGTTTTATTTTCATTTCCCTTAGGGTTAATATTTATCTGTTCTCACGGACTCCCTTTATTTTATTTTTACCTCCCGCTTATATTTTCTATTTTGCATTTAATATTTTCATCTGTTCTTCTCACGGACAATACACAATGTATACCCTCCCGCATATTTTATTTTCATTTCCCTTTAGGGTTAATATTTATCTGTTCTCACGGGCAACAGTATACCCTCCCGCTTATTTTATTTTCATTTCTCTATAGGCTTAATATTCATCTGTTCTCACGGACAATGCACAATGTAAATTCCCTCCCTTATTTTATTTTCATTTCCCTGTAGGGTTAATATTTATCTGTTCTCACGGGCAACTGTATAACCTCCTGCTTATTTTATTTTTATTTCTCTATAGGCTTAATATTCATCTGTTCTCACGTATAATGCACAATGTCTACCCTCACGCTTATTTTATTTTCATTTCCGTCTGTTCTCACGGACAATACACAGTGTATACCCTCCCGCTTGTTTTATTTTGTTTATCTGTTCTCGGACAATTTATTTTATTTTCATTTCCCTTTAGGGTTAATATTTATCTGTTCTCACGGACAATGCACAATGTATACCCTCCCGCTGCTTTATTTTCATTTCCTTGCAGGGTTAATATTCATCTGTTCTCACGGACAGTACACAATGTATACCCTCCCGCATATTTTATTTTCATTTCCCTGCAGGGTTAATATTTACCTGTTCTCACGGGCAACAGTATACCCTCCCGCTTATTTTATTTTCATTTCTCTATAGGCTCAATATTCATCTTTTCTCACGGACAATGCACAATGTATACCCTCCCGCTTATTTTATTTTCATTTCCCTTTAGGGTTAATATTTATCTGTTCTCACGGGCAACTGTATAGCCTCCAGCTTATTTTATTTTCATTTCTCTATAGGCTTAATATTCATCTTTTCTCGCGGACAATGCACAATGTATACCCTCCCGCTTATTTTATTTTCATTTCCCTGTAGGGTTAATATTTATCTGTTCTCACGGGCAACTGTATACCCTCCCGCTTATTTTATTTTCATTTCTCTATAGGCTTAATATTCATCTGTTTTCGCGGATAATACACAATGTCTACCCTCCCGCTTATTTTATTTTCATTTCCGTCTGTTCTCACGGACAATACACAGTGTATACCCTCCCGCTTATTTTATTTACATTTCCCTGTAGGGTTAATATTTATCTGTTCTCACGGGTAACTGTATACCCTCCCGCTTATTTTATTTTCATTTCTCTATAGGCTTAATATTCATCTGTTCTCACGGACAATGCACAATGTATACCCTCCCGCTTATTTTATTTTCATTTCTCTATAGGCTTAATATTCATCTGTTTTCACGGATAATACACAATGTCTACCCTCCCGCTTATTTTATTTTCATTTCCGTCTGTTCTCACGAACAATACACAGTGTATACCATCCCGATTATTTTATTTTCATTTCCCTGTAGAGTTAATTTTTATCTGTTCTCACGGGCAACTGTATACCCTCCCGATTATTTTATTTTCATTTCCGTGCAGGGTTAATATTCATCTGTTCTCGCGGACAGTACACAATGTATACCCTCCCGCTTATTTTATTTTCATTTCACTGTAGGGTTAATATTCATCTGTTCTCACGGACAATGCACAGTGTATACCCTCCCGCTTATTTCATTTTCATTTCCATCTGTTCTCTCGGTCTTTAAGCAGTGTATACCATCCCGATTATTTTATTTTCATTTCCGTGTAGGGTTAATATTTATCTGTTCTCTCGGACAATACACAGTGTATACCACCCCGCTTATTTGTTTGTTTGTTTGTTTTTTTTTCATTTCCGTACTGGGCTAATATTCATCTGTTCTTACGGACAACTGTATACCTTCCGGCTTATTTTATTTTCATTCCTGCACATGTTTCTTTTTCATCATTTTCTATTTCTCTTTTTTTTATGTTTTGATTTTATAAAAAGAAGCATTATCTCATCATCAAGTCAGTTAAGGCTTAATATATCCTCTTCTCTCAGAAAATAATGTGTCTGCATTCCGCTTAGATTAAATTGCTGGTTTATTTTCACCTAATTTTAAGTCCTGCACTTATTTTTCTTCGTCTTTATTTACTATTATTACTGTTGATGATTGGATTTTACATACATTTAAGAGCTAATGTATCCCCTCCTCACTGACAATAACGTATTTGCCATCCCGCTTATATTCAATTTCTGCTTCTATTTTCATCTCATTTTAATTCCAACATTATTATTTCTCGTCTTGATTTCCTAGTTCTCCCTTTTCTCTTTATCCCTTACAATCCTCATCCATTCCGTTTAGGGTTAATATTTCCCTATTATCACGAGCAATACTGACTGTTCGCCTTCCCGCTTATTACAAATTTCTGGGGGGGGGATCTAGTTTTAATTCCTAAACTTATTTTTTCTCGTCTCCATTTTCTATTTCTTTCTTTTATATTTTTAATTTACACAGTAAAGAATTATTCCTTACAATCATCTTCCCTTCTTTTTAGGGTTAATTCTTTCATGCCTTTCAATGCCAATACATTGTGCTTGACCTAAATGTGAAATGTTAGGTAATGGGTTAATATTTTCTTGTCCACACTAACAAGGAATTTTCTTTATTCTTACATCTTGTCCACATTTATCCCTTTTCGTCATAATTTTCCTGGCCTTTATTCCTGAAATATCCTATCGTAATTGCTGTATACTCACTTATGACGTTATATTACTAAACTTCAATTGTTAGCTACCAAGATTAATTCATTAAAGGCGGGTTGTAAAATGGAACGAGGTTGGGTCAAGATTTATTAGGAGGCTTAACTGATAACTCCGATTTGCTAAACAAAGTTTATATGGGTGAACTAAAAACAGAATTGAGTCAAAAGATCATGAATATCAATCCGAAATGAAATCATTTTGGAAGAGATAGTCATTATTGGTGACGTGACTTTTGACCTGCCATTGTCCTCGACGGTCTATAAAAACTGCCGTACCACTTGCATTGTCAGTCGACTGACTCAAGCCGTTACAAAACTGCTGACGTCCACATCGTTGGACAATATGGGTTTCACAACGGTGACTTTTTGCGCCGCTTTGCTGGTCTTGGCAAATGCTGGTAAGTTGCAATTTTTCTGTCTCTGAAACTTACACACAACCATTCTTACACAGAAGGTTTTAATATTTAGCATCTCAAATCAAGAAGACAAAATGAATGACTTCAAATATTCTCACTTCTGCCTTTTAGTTTTTGGTTTTCTTAATTTTTCTTTTATTCATGTTTTCAGCACTTTCAGATATTTCGGGACTGTAGGAATTACAAATACAATTATATTCGATGTTTATGAAACTGCACAGTACGATCTTAATTTCGCACGGGCCGTATAAGTCAAATGTGCACTTTTTCTCTATATATTATTTGACCAAGTTTATCGTGATGATTTTACGATGAATAACAAAGAAACGCTCTATAATTCGAATGCCTGACATTCGTATATACATATATATGCTATCGTTTATGTTTGCATCGGTATATATGTGTGCATGTGTTTACGCAGATTAAAGAAAACTATATATTATTTTAATTGTGATCATAATAAACAACATTTTTAAACATCACCAATTATCGGCAATTAATACTTTCAAATTCCACCAATGTTAATGATACAGTATGATGTTAGCATTATTATTATTCTATTGACTAGCTAAATTTTGACCTCCAAAATTATTACTAAACAAAAATAAACTTATAAAAAGTAAAATCTGGATAAATTTGAATGACACGAGACAAAAGCAGAGATGGTCTCCAAAGGCAGGTCCAACAATATTCAACAAGGAAGACAAATACCGTTGTAGAGGATTTACCAAATGCAATAAAAACACTATGGAGAAAAGCGATAAGAATCACATACTCGCGCACGCGCACTGCAATCAAAGCTTCAAATACTACCCTTCTGGGAACCCCACATGCCGCCGTGTTTGTTTGTATGTGTGCGTATTTTCGTGAACTTCTTTACATATGCATTCGATTTGAAGTCATAACAGTTTAACTCATTCGTGTTAGCAATGAACAAAACACTGAAAGGTTGTTGAGCGCCAAATCAGAATCAAATGTCATCCAAGAAACAGTCGAGAGCAATTCGTGCAGAAATAAAAAAAATGTAAAGATGACTATTTGATTAAATTTGATCTTGAATGAAGAACATTTCGAAGTGAATATCATAAAAAGGATTCTATCAAATGTGCATTTCTTTTTCTTTTTTATTTCATGCAATATAAACTTTAATCTTTCTTAAAGAAACTTTTCTGCTACTCCTATGACATGTTATGTTGCCAACGAAATATTTTTTAAATGATATCAATAAAGCCGAAAAAAAGGAAAACGTTTCGTGTGGTACTTAATTCTGTTTCGCTATCGTAGCTAAATTTTTTTAGTGAAATAATTAAAGGAATGCACTTGTCCCATAAAATAACTGATTTGCTATCTTGAATTTCAACATTTCGCAGCCAATTCACTGCTTATGAAATCTTGACAGAAAAATGCTGACCATTCTCTCAACAGTCACAGACCACACAGGCATTGGATGTAACAACTCATAAAAATATAACGGCATCTATTAATTTAAAATTTACTTTAAAAATATTGTATTCGTTTGAAAAATATGTTACAACCACAATTATATTCGAGGGTATTTTCATTGTGTCTATTTTCGCCGATTTTTTCAGGTCCAGTTTACAAACTCGCGGCTACAGAAGAAAGTGCATGTTCTTTAACATGTTCCGGTAAGAATCAGTTTTATTTATTCTTTCACGAAGTAATTCTTTTTTTTTTTTAAAGAAATTATAAGGTAACATCCGTCAGTATCAAGAGATACATGGATCTAAGTTTGTTGAGTGGCTTTTATTTCTTTTTCTTTTTTTGTCAATCGGCTGGTGATGGATAGTAACAAGGTGTTTTTCCCCAAAAAAATGAGAACAGGTGAGAAGACGTTTACACTCCAAACCTGCGCAGAATTTATTTTAATGGAAGCTCGATAATTGTCCATGCAACGCGTCTCCCGTTTCCACGACACTGGCGGCGCTCATGTGAAGGACAAAAGCACGATACTACGAAGCACCGGTGTCGTCAAAGAACAAGACTGCCTTGGGGGAGGGGGCATTCGTCTCCAGATTTTATCCTCAGGGTTTACACCCGAAGCCTTTCTCATGGTAATGGCCGCAAGTTAGAGGAGATTTAAAATTCGTTTATCATCCCTTTAGATGGATGAGTTCTATCTAGTCGATTTCAGGATTAACTAATCCCATTGAATGTCTATATCATGCATTTGGAGTATATTCATTAAAAATGGAATTTATTCCTTGTTTAAATAAAATGTCCGAATATTTTGTGTTTTTTTACTCCGAAACGCATTTTAAATTTTTAGTTCTGGATTCTTTTAAATGTAATCACTGAATACTTTGTGTCGTAGCCTCATAATTGCATTTTAAGAAAATCCGTCAAAAAATGATGTTTCTTTGTTTAAAAGAAAACATTATTATTTATATTTATACATATATATATATATATATGTGTGTGTGTGTGTGTGTGTGTGTGTGTGTGTGTGTGTTTAAATGAAGGCGAGTTAGATGTGTGCGTGAATATGAATGTATGTATATATTTATATAACAAATTGCACTTATATGCACACTACTCTCACTCCATTGCTGAAAAGAAAATGGTCAAACATTGACGAATATTAAATGGGATTTCAAAAACAGAAAATTGCTGGTAACTTGGGAAAAAACAATTTCAGTCAACTTTCTCTCTACCAATCTTAAAAATTAAAATTCATGAAATAACGTTGAGAAATTTGCGAACCAATAAAGAAGTAAGTTTTCTCAAAATGTATTTTGATTATTACCAATTTATCAGTTACTGAATTTAACAAAAGTTTTGCTGCTCACAAGAGGAATTGATTGTTTCTAAAATACTTATCAATTCTCAGAGAGATTCTGAAAAATCTCAAAACAGACGTCATGATTTCAAGAAAAAAAATAACATTCCCCTAGCCTATTGATGACATTGCTCATGTAATAATTTATTTTGCGTTAGTGGAAATAAGAAAATATTGTCTCTCTCTCGCATTTTCATGTAGATATATCATTGGTCAATTTGATCATCTGAAACGCTAGGTATCATCACAAATATCTCGATCAATCAGAAGAAAAAAATCAGGAAATATTCCAAGAAATAAGATTTTCATCTGAAATGGAATGAAACAGGTACTTCCAGTGATATTCTGTAACAAGATTAAAATTCTACAGACTTGATTTAATTTATGTTTTCAGACACCAACAAATTCGATTACCAACCAGGAACCGTCTACGAATTCTCTTACGATGCCAAAACAACAACAAAAATGAACGGTGCCTCCGAAGACTCTGCCATTATCAACATGAATGCCAATGTTGAGATTGAACCGATCACCAAATGCGACCTTGTCATGAGGGTAAGTTAAAAAATTGCAAAATATTTATATAAAGAAGTTCCGCTTTCGGACAAAGTACACCTTATCAATAAGAAAAAAATAAGAAAAAAATCAATGAATTCCATGTCATTTTCGTTAATTGCACATTATTCTTGAGGAGAATGCAAGCATATATCAGTTGAAATACCAACAAAGGCTTAATTACATATGAAACACGCACAACACTGGGAAATTCTATCGTCGTCTTTTGATATCTGTGTCTCTAATACTTGTGAGTGAAATTAAATTTAATAGAATTTGCTATAATAATCTACAAACTTTTAGTTAGTAGTTCTTTAATATTTTCCTTCCTCCCAAATTAGTTTTCTTTCTCTTCTATGAAAAACTCTCTTTCTCTTCTTCAGTTGCCTCCAGTTCTTTTGCCCTTTTTTCTTCTCCAGGTTATTATCACGATTGAAATAACTCTGTACATGGCCATGTATTTCGTCAATGTTATCGTAACAATGATCTTCATTTCTTATTGACTGGATTCGATAAATTGAAGCTATTAAATGTTTGATTTATTACCGTATAATCTTTGAAGTATTGATGTTTCCTTCCAGATAAAGGACGCTTCTCTTCGAGATTCTGAAGACCAACAGAATTCTCAGGCTTTCAAGGAAGCCATCATGAAACACGCCTTGAAGTTCTCATTCCAAGATGGCCGAATTGATCACATCTGTTCAACGGAAGGAGAATCAATATGGACTCTGAACATCAAAAGAGGCATCCTCTCCGCTTTCCAAAATTCAATGGACAGTTTCGATCGTGACCAAAATCTCACTGAGGTTCGTCTCAATCATTCTTTACATTTCGATTCAAAAAAGAATAAATGTTGTTTTAAAGAGAATTAATCACATTTTCACTGGAATAAAATAATTTAATTAAGGAATGTCTTCTTTTCAGACTGATGTTGTTGGTACTTGTCGTTCTGAATACAAAATTGTAAGCAGTAGTCGTAGGAATGAGAGAGTGGAGAAGACGAAAAATCTACTCAGCTGCAGTGACCGTGAAGGTTACCGCCTGGCTGTCCAATCTATCGGATACAATGTACCTTCAGTGAGTATTTTCTTACCTTACGTGAGTTTGTTTTGTTTTTTGTTTTTTCTAATAAATTCCATTTTATTTTGCCAGTTATCAGAATAATGGATTTATCATATTTGTTATTTCATTTCCAGTTTGTCAAATCTCTCCCACTGATGAAGAGTGAATATAAATGTACCCAGACACTGGATCTCGGCTCTAACATCCTGCAAAGTTCAACATGTTCAGAAGAACACGTTTTCAGACCATTCTCTTATGGAAAGAACGGTGCCATGACCAGCAGTGAACAAACTTTGACCTTCACCAACAAAAGAAGGGCTGGACGTCCATCTCGTGGTTAGTTTGTTTATTATTTGCTTATGGTTTTTATTGTCTTATGGCATTTAAGACGTGTTAAAAGCATTGACTAACATTTTATACTCTTTCGGAATCACATGGGAATTCATGTATTTGCTTGTGTTAAACTAAATTCTATCAACGTACAAAATTAATCATTGCCGTCATCATTTTCAGAAAACTTTAACCAGAGAAGTACGCTGCTGTTCCATCACCAAGATGACATTCCGAGTAAGCAAGATAAAGAGGATAAAATTGAGGCTAAATTGCAGGAACTCTGCCAGAAAGCAGCCGAAGATATTCGCCCTGAAGTTCCAGAAATGGTTAACCAATTGATTGGACATATGCGTCAGGTTGACCAAGATGTTCTTTCAAGAGTTTACAAGAAAATCAACCAAAGGACCATCTGTGCTCCCAATGCTGATCGTATCAAGTAAGAATTTCGTTTTTCACTTAAGTTTTACTACTTACTTTGATACGTTGCTAAGAATCAACCAATTTTCATCAAAGATTAGAACAAATGTTGGGTTACGAAATGACTTTTCTCTCCCGTCCAAATAGGCGACAGAACTCAAGCTTCAAACTCAATTGGTAATACATTAGTAGCAAAAATATCGTTTTATCTGCAAAGATTCAAAATAAAACCATCAAATTCATAGGTTGAATGAGTCAATTTCATATTCATTAACCAAATATTTATCAAAATAAAATTACTTTATTTTATTTTACAGGCAATATTTCCACGATGCCATTCCAATGGTAGGAACTGAAGCTTCAGTTGGCATGATCCAAGACCTCATCTCCAAGAAACGTGTCACCGGCAGCGAAGCTGAAATGTGGCTATTGTCATTATCATTTGTCCATCATCCTACAAAGGAAATGGTTGCAGCCGCTACGGTAAGGCACATGCATACACAAAAACATTCAATTTAATCAATACTTTGTATTCATATATCAAAACAACATTAAAATTATTGATCATAATTTGTTTCGGGATATTTTAATTGTTTTCTAGTTAAATATTTAAACATATAAATCAATATTTATTATCGTTTATATCTATCAATTTCACTTATTTATAGCCTTTGTTAGACGAACGTGATGTCTCTGGTAATACCCTACTCGCTGTGTCATCTTTGGCAAGCAGTTATTGCAATGCAAGACCTGACTGCGGAAAAGATTCCGAAATCACTACTCTCCTCAGAAAACTAATAGATCACACCCACGATTGCAATACCCAAAATGGTGATGCCAGAAGAATCATCTTTGCTCTTCGAGCAATTGGCAACATTGGTCATTCACATGAGACTGTGTCTCATTTGACTCGCTGTTTCACTCGACGAGATGTCCGTGAGGAAATAAGAATTGCAGCTATGGACGCCTTCCGAAGAATTCCATGTGATGCTATGGTAGGTTCACCCCAGTTTCGCTTCTCGTTCATTTCATACATTTAAATAATATAATAAAGGTTATTGAATTTAGAAAAAAACAAAATAATTCTTAAAGTTTATTTTAAGATTATTTATCTCTATGGATCTCAAAATAATTCTTTTTGAAATTTCTTTTATTATTAAAAGCTGGAAGTATGATGGAAATTACACAAAAAAAATAATTATAAATACATTTGTATTGTTTTATATGCTTGTAGGACTCAGCTCCATAAATAACTCTGTATGTTTGTATTAATTTGTATAGCGATCTGATTTGATGGGAGTCTTCCGTGATGAAGCTGAGGATTCTGAGCTCCGTCTCAACGCGTACATTGCCCTGATGAAGTGTCCAAGCCGAAACGTTTTGTCTGAAGTACGTCAAGTGTTAGAAAAAGAAAAGTCCAATCAAGTCGGATCGTTTGTGTGGTCTCATCTGACAAACCTGATGGAAACATCGGACCCACACATGCAGGACATTCGTAATATTGTCCAAGACGAAGAACTCAAGAAAGAATTTAACCTTGACCAAAGAAAATTCTCCAGAAACTACGAAGGATCCTTTTTCCTTGATTCAATCAACATGGGTGCCAAAGTAGATAGCAATGTCATCTTTTCACAGAAATCTTTCATACCAAGATCGGCCAACTTGAATCTTACCATTGACTTATTTGGTCATGCTATCAATTTCCTGGAGTTTGGAGGTAGAGTCCAAGGCGTTGAGAAAATTCTGGAGAACTTCTTTGGACCTGCTGGTACTAACACCCCTGCTTTAAAGTCGCGAGTTCCAATAAATGTAAGTAAAACGAATCTGAAAGTCACGCTAAAAATAAATATTGATAAGAGAACGAATAAAAACAAGAATTGAAATTGATCTTTCTCCCCCACCTTACCCAACATACTCTCTCTCTCTATCACTCTCTCAAACAATATATATATATATATATATATATATATGTGTGTGTGTGTGTGCGTGTGTGTGTGTGTGTGTGTGTGTATGGATTACAGTATTTATTATTTACATTAATGTTTTCACAATAAGAGTATCATTAACAAACATGCTATAATAAAATTTTAAGCTATACTTACAGTTAAGTGTGGAAATGTATCAGCTGATGTTTAGTTTGTAATTCATTCCCAAACATCAAGAGTATCATTTTCCAGTTCTTATTATTTGAACAAATTGTAATATAAATTCTTATTTTGAAAGAAATCCAAAAGATTCGATATCATATATTCGAATAAATAATTCTAATATTATAAATGCTAACAGTGGATCGCTGAAATTCATTCTTGTTAACTTTTCTACTTTATCAAATTTAACATGACTTGCAACAATTTGCTTTACGTCCCAAAGATTTTCATTCTTTCAATATTGTTTACAATTCTCATATGCATCTTTCTGTAGGCAATACATCATGTCTTTAGACAAGATTCTTGACACTCTCTATCTATTCTCTATGCTTTCATTCACAAGACTAGCGTCTTCAAACGATTTCAGGCTGCTCAATCCACTTATTTGTTTAAGTTTCTAATCTCTTTTTGTTAAATTCTTAAAACCAATGTTGATCTCTTTAACTTACTAAAATGTTCAGTTTCTTATTTATTGTTCTGGAATTTCAGAACTTTGCTTCTCTTTTGAGGTTACAACTTTCTTACAACTCATAGTAAAACTATCATATATATATATATATATATTTATATATATATATATATATAGAGAGAGAGTGAGAGAAAGGATTAATGCAAATATAAAATCTTTCACTTCTCTTTCTTGTTATTTTTTCGAGGGGCTCCACAACAATCGTTCCGTCAACTCGTCAGGAGATATATATAAATGATAGATAGATAGCAAAATATGTATGCATAAATATATATAAATGAGCAATTCGAATTTCATAAAATCTCACAGCAAATAATTTATAATAAATATTACTAATAAAACAGATAAATGGAACATCATATGACATATTTATCAGATAAATATATCTTGAAGATACTGCCAGCATCGCTTGGTTTAAAGTAATTTTATTGGTTAACATTAATATTCCATTCTTTCCTTGCAGTTTGATAAAAGTATGGATGCGTTCCGTGCTTCTGCTTATCTGAGAGTGTTTGGAAATGAACTTCGTTATTGGGATGATAAATCCCTGAATGAATTGCAGTCTTCCCTGAAGAGACTGATGTATATGCAATCGTTGTCATTCAGTAAAACTATGGCGCTTCTTGATAGCCGTATGATTATTCCCACCTGCGTCGGTCTTCCTCTCAACCTCACTATTTCTACCACAGGAAGTATTTCTCTTGATGCTAAGGCATCATTTCAACGACCAAAATATGAACTAAATATCGACTTCAGACCAAGGTAAATCATTTATCACATTTGAAAACATTTGTCGAAATAGGAACTTGGAAAATAATGATTTCGTCAAAATTTTTCGTTGAATGACATCGAATGCAATCTAATAATATTTGTAATCTTGATATTTACAGTGCTTCAATCCAAGTGAAAGGCGAAATGTCTGTAGATGCACATGTGTCTAGAGCTGGTCTAAAGATGGTGACAGTTGCCCACACAAGTACCGGAGCTAAACTGGATATTCGTAATAACAAATTTGATTTACAGATTCCTCAAAAGAAGATGGAAATTTTCAACCTCAAGTAAGTTCTTTGAAGAAACATTTCTTTTCAACATTTTGTCTTATATCAATTGCCTTTTTTTATTAATTCAATAATCATTTTGATTAAAAATGGACTTTTTTTTCTCCTTCAAAAGGACTGATTTTTACATCGTCCATCGAAATTCCGAAAAAAAACAGAGAATGATTGTCGATAACGTGAAAAAACACGAGGTTTGCACAGGCAAATTCATGAAGCAAGTAACTGGTCTTAGTTTCTGTCAAATTCTCAAGTTCCCAAATGCTTCACATCACAAAGAGGCTCCATTCTTTCCATTCACTGGTCCAGTTATCTACGATCTTTATATGATTAACGAAGATGTTCCCAACGGATACCAAATCGAAGGATTTACCAAGGTAAGATCAATCCTTCATGAAACTTCTTTTTATAACACTTTTACAGAACGAAATTTTTCACTTCTTCTGCTTGGCGGGATTTACACATAAGAATATATTAAACATTGTATATTTCCTTTATGGATGCCTCTCCGGGACAATAATCTACTAGCTTTTTCTTTTTGCCTTTAAAGCAATCACCCTACTCTTTCTACATTGACACTCCAAATTCCAAAGTTTCCCGGAGAATTGCTGTTGATACCGTCATGAAAAACAAAAAGGAAGCTCATATCACATTTAAGGCTCCATGGAAAAACATCAAAATTGAAGGTCAGTTCTTTCTTTTGTAAAATGTTCAGACAAATATATTAAAATATTCTTCCTCCATAAAACAAACGTACGCCGTTACGATGCAGATGGCTATAAAAATACTTTCTAAATGTCATAATGAAAATATTAGAATTACATCAACAAATTAAAACCTTAAAACTTACTCATCAAATTTCGCATCTTTTAAAACCTATTTTATACACTTTGGGTAAATATTAAATTCTTCTTAGATGAACTACTAAATATATGAAAGAAACCTGCTAATAAAAAATCAAATCACGGAAAACTTTACATAATTCTATTGGTATAATTTGTAACAGTGAACAATGATTTGTATTTTGGTGAATAATTACAGCAATGTTATTGTTTCACGTAAATCAATATCTCAAATTCACACAACTATTTTAATTGGCTACAATACTTTTTACAACAGGTACAGTCGTTAATATGCTCGAAATGAAGAAAATTACTGGAACAGTGTCTCTCAATGGACGCACAGAATATGCCTTAAATGCTCAGCTTGGAGTCAAAAATACGAAAGGTTTATTGAGCTTCACACCTAAATTTGACATCACTATTCCCCAAAAGAGAATGGAGTATGAAGGAATAATTGAAATGAAGCCGATGAAATCCTTACTCATCGATATGTCTGCCAAGGGATTTATTGCCAATGATATCAATTTGAAAGGTAAGCAAACAGACATTGCCTCACCTCTAAAAACAAAGATCATTCTGAATTTTCTTCTTTTTGTTTTAAATAATTTACGTTTCTATCCAGTTAACTGCTTCATTTTTAATTGTTCTTATCTTATCTGGGGAAAAGAACCTGGGATAAGATAACATCTAGGATAATAATAATAATAATAATAATAATAATAATAATAATAATAATAATAATCATCTCCTTTTTAAACGTGTACTTTTTTGTCTTTTCTCTTTGACACAATCCATTCTCTAAAATTTGAGTTTACCTTTTATTCAGTGTCTGGCGAAATTGTTCCGAAAGAAATTGGTCTCACCACTCAATTTAGAATCGGAAAGAAAGAATATTATATTGCTAGTCGTTTGGGAAGATTGGTATCAAAGTCTGGATTCAAATATACTCCATCACTGAAGATTACAACTCCAAACAGAGATCTTGTTGAATTCACCAGTGAAATTCTCTACGAGTCCAAGAAGAAAATGAGTTTTGACTTCAAACTTAACAAAATCTTTCCCAAGACAATCGCTATGAATGGTAAGTACTCAATCAACCTAACAAAAACCTAATCGCCCTGATTCTTAATGAAATTCTTCACTTAAACGTAAATCAATTAAAACGTAAATTAAATTAAATAATTAAAATGAATTATGGGTTATATTTTAACGTATCTTTATTACTGCAATCATATCTGTTGAAAGAAATCGTCCTATGACTAATATCTGTAACGTAATATTTCAGCCCTCGTCCTCTTAAACGCTGGAAGGACAAAGACAAAACATATCGTTAGAATATTATTCAAATCACCTCGTGGAAACTTCAAAATCATCGGCGACGTAGACAACAAAAAAACTGGAATCACTAGTCGAGTTAGTGGAAACTACAATTTTGGAAGGAATTATTCTGACCGACTCACTCTGTCAAGCAAAATCCGTGATCTCAGTGTCAAAAAGTCTGTTCGTTACATGGGCAATATGTAAGTATTTGTCGTTTCTATTAAACAAATATTTTACCAAATTTCAATAACTTATCCTCAAATGGATGAGAAAATCAAATCATTTATTCTAATTTTGCTTGGCATTGAAAATCATTAAAAGTTCCTTTGAACCCGATACTGGCAAACTCAAAAATATTCTTTGAATTGTTTTTTAGTGCATTGGAAAGCTATAAACATAAATCCATTAACTTCAATCTGAAGGGTGACTTCGCCAAGTCTAATAATCACCTGGAAACAAAATTTGATCTTCATCATGGAAATCCTAAAATCAAAACCAACAACCTTAAATTCGCTTTTGTGCTCAACAGAGCCCTGAAGACATACATCCACACCTATGACTACGCTATGATGATTCAACACCCGGAAAAGGTAATATTAGCATCATAACTTCATAATGGAACCAAAATATTTACGAAATAGTAAATTCTGTTTATATCATGATCATTTACTTTTATTCAGTAAGAAAAGACATCAAAGTTTAAACTACACTTTATTTCCCAGATATTTTAATATTTTGTTACTACTAATTAATTTAAAAACATCAAAACAGATTCAATTGATTATTTAGATAATTGAAATTTTCAATTAGCTTTAGATGACATCATTGGAATATAAAAAGACCTTTTAATAAAAAATTAATTTTGCTTTTTCTTGTTTCAGAAAATTAACTACAAAGTGGAGGCTAACCATGTGCAGTCTTCAAAATGGCCTTTCAAGAAATTTGAGAACAAAGTGATGATCCAAATGGCTCTTGGAAAAGTTGTCCAAACAAAGTTATCTTATATTAACTCCAAGGTAAAAAGCTTGCCAACTTATGAAAGTGAAATGGCCATTTCTTACCCAGGCCGAGATATGAAAATAACGAACAAATTGATGCAAGTGAATAAGAATATGTATGAAAACAATTTCTCCGTACAATGGCAAAAGGGACAAGAGGCAATGGTAAAAAGTATGTACACTAGAACTGGCAAAGATATACATAATATTGAGAATACTTTAATATTGCCCAATAAAAAAGAAGTTAAAGTAACTGCAATGCTGCAAGCAACATCTGGAGCCTACAAAGTCAAAACGCAATTTGCTGCCGATGAAGAAGTGATTCTTCGACAACCAATCAATTATAAGGCGGAAGGTGGTGTTACATATACTTTCAATGCCAGGCAAATGTCCAGTGATGTCAATGCTGAAATTATGTGGTCACCAAACAAGAAAATATCAACAAATATCAACTTTAATTATATGAGAAATGGTTTGTTTAACAGTAAACTTACTTTCTCAACACCATTTGCTGCAATGAGGAATTTTAACAGCCAAGTCAAATACACATGGGCCAATCGAAAATATACATCCATAATGTCTGTGTCTTGGAACAACGAAAATGAGCTGAAGCACGACTTTTCCTTCGTTTACCCTGACTTCCAACTTTCATATGATGCATCTGCTCTTCTCAATGGTAAAAATCTGAAGTAGGACTTGCCATGAAATATTCAGATATGTCTTTAAATGGTAATATAAAAGTTCATCATGATAAAACTACAATCATTGATGCTATCTTGAAGCACAGCACTCAGAGAATGAACAGTGAAAGCGAAATTTTGTTAGAATTTGATTTTCTGCGTACCAATGGAAAAATGAAAATCACCTCGAAATACGACAAACGAAAGGGTGAGCTCATGTCTAATGGGGAAGGTAAACTAAATCTTCCATTGCAGTATCTCCGACAAATCGGTGCTTCATATAACTTCAAACATAAAGACGATTTGTGTTCCATTGATATGAGTTATTCAAGCTCATTAAGAAATTACAGAAACGGAAAGATGTCGATTGAGATGAAAAGAAACTTGCCGAAAATGCTGAAGGCTAAAATGGACATGACACTTAATGGTAATCTAATGTTCAACATGGAAGCCAATTATGAAAGACAAAGAGACAACATCGATATGAAAGTTGATATTACAGACGCAAATGGTAAGATGGCAACAGTTTCAGGAAACATTAACTTCTCAGGTGATAGGAAGACAGCCAATATTAAAATCGATTCCAGATATACCGAATTTTCTGCTGATGGTGCTTTCGAATACAAAGGTATTCAATCTGCAGATGGTGAGCTGAAAGTAACAGCTGATGGTAAGAGTGTGATGATGAGAGCCAATTACAAGAAAGAGCGAACAACATACAAGATGAGTGGAACATTGGGATTACCAGATGGAAGATCACTGAAAATGGAAGGAAGTCTTGACTTGCAAAATATTGCTGCATCTTTCAAGACAATGAGTCCAGATTTTCCTGAACTCACTGAAATTGACATGTCTTTCTTTTTTAACGGTAACAATAGACTTTTTAGTAGTACAGCATCTTTGAAAGTGATGCCTTATTTTGATAGAACTCAAGTTGAAATGAAATTGACCAAAAAACTGTTTAGCATCGAAAATGAAGACACAATTTGAAACCATGAAGCAAGCAAAGGCCACTGTTATGTTTGACGGTGATTGGATTCGATCTCACAAAACAAAGATCGTTTTCCAATTGAATAACGAAGAAATGGTTGATTTGGACATTAACTACAATTTTAACAGCATGAGTGATTTCGGTATAAGCATCGCTGCACTTACATCTCACAGACGTTACAAAGATTTCCAGTTTGAATTGAAGAATAAAGGTCCTCTTAGTAGCATGCAATCGAGTCTGATACTGAAATTGGCCAATGTCCTGATGCTTGATGCAATGTTCCAGAACTCAAGAAAAGCCAGCAAAGCTTCGCTCGATGCCCAAATTTTAGATTTTGATGAATGGAAGAGCACGTTTGAATTGAAAGGTAATCTTGATTATATGACAGCAAACATTATCACAAGCATTGCTAAGAAAGAGGTTAACAGGATCGATGCCATCCTTAAAGAATACGGACGTTCGATTAACCTCAAGGTAAGCGGACCAAATCCTGTCAACTTTGATTTTAATATGAAGATCGATACAGAAAAAATCACTTTCGATATGTCATCAACATTGACCTTGAATAGCCGTCAAGTATACGACATGTCCGTGATGTATAAACATCTGTCGAAATTGCAAATCAAGACATCTATTCCATCATACCAAGATGAGTTGATTGTTACGTTTTCAGGAAACCTAAAAGCTTTCAAAGCACAAACCAAATTCAGTCATAATAATCAGATTTACGAATTAATGCTTTCCAATAAAGAATATTATCGTCAAATGAAAGCAATTCTTAACACTCCATACTTCCAAGATACAGCAAGCTTCAACTTTGATGGGGAACTTAGTGCAATGAATATTTTTGCCCAAGTTATGCATAACAAACAGAAATTCGAACTGACCTTCTCTAACAGCGGCTACTATCAACAGATTGATGCTAAAGTAGACACTCCTGTCTTTCAAGTGTCTTTAAAGGGAAATCCAAAAAAGTTTAACTTTGAGTCGATGATTCACTTTCACAAACAAATATACGAAATGAAAGCGTCCAACGAAGAATACTTCCGACAAATGAACTTCCTGCTAAACACACCATTTATGAACTGGGATTTTATGTTTGAAGGAGATTTAGATAATGCCAAAGGAACTTTCAGCGTTTTATATGGTAACAGGAAATATGAACTGACTTTTTCCAACAAGAATTTCTTTCAAGACTGCTCACTCGCTTTAACTATTCCAAAGCATGTGCTGAAAGTGAACGGCCAATTAAACATTAAGAAAAAAGCAACAAGCGGAGATTTCAATATTATCTACAACAAGAAAAAGCTGTCAGTGTCGGGTACTTACAAAGATTTTGGACGTAAGAAGATCATCAAAGGCGATTTGAATACTCCTTATTTTAAGGATACTTTCACAGTTTCCGTGACTGGAAAACCCAAGAAGTTCAATGCTGCAGTGAAAGTAGTTCACAAAGGAGACACTTACGAACTGACACTCTCTAACAAGAATTTTTACGAAATGATTGATTTGAATATTTATGCACCAGGAATAGAAGCCAAGCTTGATTTTGAAGGAGAATGGAAAAAGTTTAAATCTTTTGCCAGTGTTAAAATCGTGGATGATTCTTACCGCTTCGGATTATCCAACGATAATTACGTTCGAAATATCCACCTAGAAATGGCCAGTCCGCAAACTGGAAACATTATGTTTAGCTACGATCTCCGAGGCGACCTCAATAATTTTAATTTCACCGCTCAGTTTTCTCACAGACAAAACACGTATGAAATGAATGTATTGAGAAGTATGAAAACAGGAGAGCACCGACTGACAATTACCGGTCCCCAGATAAATATCGATGGACACTTCAATGGCGACTTGAAAAGCTTTTCATTCAATGCCAATGTTATTTTCAAGAAAGAGAAATATGAAATGATGGCTTCAACGAAAAACTATTTCCGAGATATCTCTGGCAAGCTGATTACTCCACAATTTGGAGAACAAAGTTTCTCGATGAAAATCAATGGACAACTAAGAGATTTTAATGGTTTCATCGAGGTAAAACACAACAAGGAACTCTACAGAAGTGAATTCTCATTGGCGAATCAGGAATTCCGCCTTTCCTTACCCAAAATGCTGGAAAAGCTTCAGGTAAAATTGAACGGCAACTGGAAAAACTTTGAATTCATCATGCAAATGATGGACTATGATGGTGAAAGAATTGAATTTAAAGCTAGCAACAAGAACTTCAAAGAAATGAAAGCCCACTTAGCCATTCCCAGTATAGACAATATTGATGTTTTAATTAAAACAAACGGTGACATACGAAACGGCGAAGCAACTATGAAAATGGCATTTGGCGAAAATGTTTTTGAAAATAAAGTCGAAATGAATTTTGACGGTAGCCAAGCAAATTTCGAAATTGAACCGCATTACAAGATTCTTGGTCGATCTGGAAAAGCAAAACTACAAATCGATCTCATGTTTGATGATCAATCGTACAAATATGAGTTGGAAGCTGACGTTGAAGATGTCCAATTCAAATCGATGGCGTCTGTGAAAATCTCTTCAGAAATTAGTGTCTTGATGACAGTCAATATTCCAACATTTTATGCAAGCGAGATGAAATTGCGTCTCGTGTCGGAAGGATTTCGGAAGACCGATATGATGCTTAACTTGAAATCTTCGAGGACAGGAATGATTAAGATCTTTTACGAACATAATGGTCAAATGGGAAATTCATTTGTCACAAAAGGTTACATCGAACAAGATGGATCCAGATTAACTGGCTATTCTCTTGATTCGTATTTTGCTGATGACTACAGCTTCGATTTCAAATGTGACTATGACAATTTCAAAAATAAAATTGAAACACAAGGTGATCTGAAGTTTCAAGGACGTAAAACAACTGCTACACTCAGTCTGACAACTCCATTCCAGATTCTCAAAGAATTTCTGATTTCTGCTGAAACTAAAATGCAACGTGATTCTGTGAAAGCTGATGTCAATGTCAAACTTCCAAATCAAGAATACAGCATGAATATCGACGTAAACAGCAGCAACCTTAACGCTTTATTGAATGTGAATGTGGATAACAGAAGGAAGGATAGAAAATATCAATTCCAAACATCCTACAAGAACACAGACCGAGGCGATGACGTCTCTCGTAGCTTCAATTTGAAAATGGTCCTCCCTGAAAGAACTGTATCTTTCGATTCCCGTCTTGAGAACAACAGACGCTCTCTACTCTTGTCTTCCCATCTCATGTGGGATGAGATTAGAGATCAAAAGGCTGGATTCGAATTGATGGTTCAGAAGGGCGAAAACAAGGAAGGCAAACTCAGAATAATTACACCACGCCGTACCATGGAATTATATAGCAGGGTTGAAGTGAATGGGAATCATTGTACCACAATGGGTCACATTATGATGGACGTGGACAATAAAGACCAAAAGGTAGATATCAAGGCAGACATGATGGCATCAAACGACAGAGCAGACATCGACGTCACCATCAAATTCCCCAACCAGAGAAAGGTTAGTCGAATTTCTTTTATCTAAATTAATTGATTATCTATCTTCAAATATCGTGGTTCTAAATTGAAATGAAAGATGAAAATTTCATTAACAATTCGTAGACTGAAAAATCCTATTCTGATGTTTTTCATCCCAAATTCTTTTTGTTTATTTACCAATATTTTAGGAATGAATCTGAAGACAACCGTCAATCTTCCCAAGGGCGACATTATCTTCAGCAGCACTTCTGAGTTCAGCATAGATCAGGATCCCCAAAAGACCTTCAAGATGTCCACAAAATTAATGTCGGAAAGAAGGGGTCAACATAAAATGTACACTATGCAGATGGACGCTGGACACGACCACACTGGTTTTGCTACTGAGGTGATCGGCCGAGTAAGCAGCAGCCCAGAAAAGTACAATGCCGATGTCGAGATGGGATATTTAACCTTAAAACGTCAACAGCAAAAGTTTGCCATTCGTGGAGAAATTCACACACTCAACCGTGAAGCTAATTTGAAGGTAAATATTTTTTTAATACTTTGTCTTAATCTATCGTAATTGATGAAGGTAATAATGTCTGATAGAAGCATTTGGCTTTGTAATGTTTGTCTGAAATGGCAGGAACTTTGAACGAGATTCTTTAGCGTCTCCGACAACAAAATTCAAACACATCTCTAGTGTTCATTGCTTTTCATCACCTATAAAATAGTTTGTTCTTGTTTCTGCCATTTTGTTTAAAATACCGACAATTATTTTTCTTCGTTTTGTTATCTGTTAGTATTTGACCTCATTTATGTTCCGTTTATTATTGAACCTAAGCTTTTAGCCACAGAAACCATTGATGATTTCGAAAAGGATTCTTTCTTATTTCTTTTTTGTTTCGTATACTTGTTTTCTAGCTGGAAGCCCCATCAAAGACCATTGAATTGGATGGATCTATACGTACCGGAAACAGATTCATGATGTCCGCTTTAAAGAAAGAAAGTGGTAAAGAAAACATGGAAGCTCTCTTCAAATTGAACCCAAATTCCAAGAGAATGAACATCATCTTCAATTATGACGAAGGTAAGATCCATTTGGATTGGCATCCCTTATTTCCCTTGGCTGAATCCTTACTAATCTATATACAATCTGGATTTGCTGGTTGCGTAAATGTTATCCTACGTAAAGCGGAATCGCTGAAACGACTTCATGTTACGGCCACGTCTCTTGCATTCACTTCATACTAATGCTCCTGGAAAGAGTGTGATTCTATTTCATCTCTTCTTAGCTATGGTTAACTAGCAGCGTAGAATGGACAACGTCGAATTGAAAACAGTGGAGAAAAAAGGGGAAATCAACCCAGCACTATTTCCAAAAGTTCAGTGTAATTTTTACTTAATAAAATAAAAAGAATCTAGTAAGAGCCATGATCGGCCAAAAAAGATCCATTTCGTCTGGCATTGCTTATTTCAGTTATTTTTAAGATGGTCATCTTTTAAAGGATATGCTTTGAATACATTGGTAGTTTTCTGATATAATTTGCAAACAATGATAACTACAAATGATTTATAACCAATGTTGGCATTTAGAATTTTAGAATGTTTATATATTGTAGATTTAAACTTTTAGGACTATGGTTCTTATTTCTGCAAAGACTCGAAAGATTTCTCCAAACTTGTCGATTGTTTTCATTCTTGTCATTTCTGTATCCTTCAGAAATTCAATTTTTAGACATCCTTAGAAATACTGATGTTAAAAACTATTTTCTTCGTTCTTATGAAAATCTGATTGTTTCTTATTATTTTACAGCCGATCCTAACAAGCTATACCGCATTGACGCCGATCTGATGAAGACTAAGGCCAACTTGAAAGCTTATCGGACCAACAAACAAAGGAAACAATTCACTGATGGAAGAGTTACAGTTGAACTCAAAACAAACAATCTTTTCCAATCGCACATCAAGTGGAATCCAGATTTTCTTGAAGAACTCAACGTAAGAGAAAAAAAGCTATTAAAATATATTTATAAAATAACAATTGGCTTTTCATATAGCAACATCACAGGATTAATAGAAATTTAAAGAAAATACCTCTCGTTACAGAAAAAAGATAAGAAAATTCAAAGAGAGATTGAAATAGTTCCCTCTATATTGATGCATTATGGCTCAGTAATCATTGCAGAGTAATTGCCCTTTAGTTCAAAAAATCACCTACTCCAAAGGAACTGGTATGAAATTATCTCCCTTTGCCCAACCCGATATAGTCTATTGAAATTAGATTAAAACAATCCAGACAATTGATTACATTTTTTATATTCTGTTTCTTGCAGATGTTTGGTTACAAGAAATTGACCATGTACGGAAAGGAATTGAAATCATTTGGAGACTCTGTGATTCATGTGCTGAACGATGAAGTTTCCATGAAATTCGCTCTTGCCAAACGATCATTTAGCGAGGAGATGGAACCCATAAGAGATTATTTTGCAACTGAGTACAACAGTATGGCTGAGGATATCACCAGAGTCATGCGCCATATGAATCGGATGTTCGAACAGGATTTTCTCTACGTAAAGACTGCAATAACAGCCATCAACAATGAATGGCATGAAATGTGGCTTTCCTTCAACAGATTTCTTAAAGGAATGAAGCAGATGATTGAAGACTTCAATTGGGATATGAAACATAGAATGGATGAAGCAAAGAAACAATTCGACTACTACTATGGCCAATACAGTATGCAGCTTAAGGTAAGTAAATTTCATTTTATTCACCGCCGCTAAATCAAACATTAAAAATTCCTTATTCCAGCGAATCTGAAATCTTGTTTACTATAACTGAATCTTCGGTGTAACCTTTTTTTTCTTTTAACAGAACAAAGTCAACGAATTCCACGAGTATTGTAAACAAAAGTGCGAAATGTTGTATGAACGTGCAATGGAAATGAAAACTGAAATTGTTTCTTTTCTGAAAGATTATCCAATCACAATTAAAGGTGAGATACTTTCGCTTTCATTCTTACTTTTAGAATGAAACTTGGTTTTCAATAAATCGCGTGTAACATTAAAACCAAATTCTACTCTTTCGACTGGGCTGAGTTAAATGTAAATTCTATGCAAATTAAATTCACAATTAATGTTTATGTTGTCAATTAATATATTACATCTAAGAATATATATTTTTTATTATTGATCTGCTTTGAATAAAACAGATTATTGACACGACTTAATAGAAACATTGATGAATTCACTTCAAGAATATTTGATTTGTATCTATGCTTTCAGATCTTATGGATCGGATGCGCAGAAATACGTACGGAGAGAAATTGATCGATTTCCTAATGACAATGTATGAAGAAGCTAATAAAAAGACAGTACAAGCCAAAGAGCATATGCAGACTTTAACATCTGCCATTTATTCGGCCCATGCCACACTCAACCGTCATATTGCCAGAGTGAGACGTTATCCAATCGTTGATGCTATCATGGAGGCAATTAATGAAATCTACCAGCAGGTAACATAAAGCTTTGATTTTACAACTCTCTAATTAATTAGACGCTTTCCTCAATGAAGGAAATTGTGTTCAGTTGTCATCATCTAAACTTTTGTCTATCGTTATTTCTTTATTGTCTCTTGTAGGCTTTGTGGGCGTACAATTACTGGGATGTTAGAGACAACGTGTTGGGACTGAAGAAGACCTTGTACAAATTTGGTGCTGAGAAAATCAAGGAAATCAAGGACATCGTCACTGATGTTGGCATGAATACTTTGATTTTCGACCCGAAACGTGGAGAGATCATTGTTGAGATTCGCTTTGGTGCTGCCAAATACGCCTACAACCACTTCATGTCGAGTGTGGAAGATCTAGAACGGGCTGTGATGAAATTGAGCAACCTTATGCCAAATATCGACTTGAATGTTTGGGATATTTACTACATGATGAAACCTTCTTCCGACCTCTACGATTATATTCCTCCATTCAAAGGTACGTCACATTTCCAGATGTTTTTTTTTCCATCATAATTGCTTTTTCTTTTTCCAATTGACAACAAATATAATTATTGATATTTGAAGACTTCCATTATCATCGCATTTAATTCCTATGATGATGAATAAAAAAAGAAGATCTGGTTTAATACAAGGAAGAGTTCTCTTATGTTTGGTCATTGAAATACTGACTTTATGAAATGGACCGAGCCGAGAATTTTCCAGTATATTCTGCTCATTTTAGCCACTATCAAAGGTAGAGAATCCGACTGACTTTCCAACATTTACTTTTTGAACAAATCGAAGCCTTTGACCGAGCTATATCGCTCTTAATGACCTGTAGAGACGCTGATATTTGCAAAGACAGTCTGACTTTATATGTGCGGAATGTTAGTTCTTTGTTATTTTCTTTACTGATGAGAAAGTTTCCTGGTTTATTTTTAGCTGAGGCCACTCTGTTCGCTGGTCAGCACATCACTACATTTGATGGACGTCATCTCAATTACAAGGCTACATGCAGCTACCTCTTGGCACGTGACTTTGTCGATGGTAATTTCAGTGTTGTGGCCAACTTTGACGCAGACCGTAGAGCAAAAACATTGAAATCGCTCAGCCTGACAACGGCTCATAATGAACAATTGGAAATATTCCCAAACAACAAGGTAGACATCTATTCTTCGCCTTTCATCATTATTCTCAGTAAAAGACTTATCCATTCTCTTCATTCTTCTTATTATTATTATTCGATATAAATGGCTACTATTCTTTGTCTTGAAAGGTATTCTACAATCGTCAGATGGTGAAATTGCCGCTGAAACTTACCGATGCCACAGTCACTCGTCAAGACAACTTGATCGTTGTGGAAAGCAAGCGAGGCTACAAAGTAATGTGTGACCACGATATCCAACTGTACACCGTGCAAATCAGCGGTTGGTATTTCAATAAAATGGCTGGTCTTTTCGGTAACTACAACAACGAACCCGAAGACGACATGCTCATGTCTAATAACAGATACACCAACGATTTGGAAAAGTTTGCCCAGTCGTGGTCAGTTTCCAGACAATGTAGATCTCATCGTAACTTTGCCCCCAGCCACATGGTTCCAGAGAACAGAGATTGTGCACACTTTTCTTACAATCTGATTCGCCATTCCGTTACTGTTTCAAACAGGTAAATAGCTACCATCTTTTTTTTTTTTTTAAGAAAGATTTGTGGACATTACGATTTCCAAATATATAATCTCTTCTAATATTTCCAACAAATTCTTCTCATTTAGAAAATACAACAAAATCTATAATTGTTGAAAGATTCCCAAGTGTTCAACATTTTCTTTGTTTCTCATCATCAAGTCGTAAATATCATCAGAAACATTCTTTTTATTTCCATAAAAAATGATTAATAGATTTCCTAACAATTCGCTTATATTTTATTGCCATACCAGTGACCATGTTAGATTTTACAAGTATACAGACGTAATGATAAAAATTTTCAAGGTTTAAAGCTACAACATTTCAATAATTGTTGTGGCTTCAGTTTGTGTGCAACAAATAGGTTTTACAAAATGGAGTTTTGCTTGACAAACATCAATTGATTACTGACGGTGTAGTAACAAATTGCACCAGTTTTCAATATGGACGTCAGGTGAGTGTCATGAAATTCTCAGAATTTCTTAGATTCCAATTATACTTTGGCTTAATCCACATTTAATGATCGTTTTATGGCTTAATGCTATAAATTCCGTTACAAAATCTCTTATCTATTGAACAAGTAAAAATATGTTAAACTAATTTTATGTTTAGGTAAATCCAGACCAATTCTACAAGACTTGTGCCATGCAGTTGTCATTTTCAAAGGCCACATCAATCGACTTATGCTATGTAACATCCTTCTATATGAGAAAATGTGAGAACAAAGGAGTTTATATGTCAATGCCAGTCATGTGTCCCAGGAATATCTGAACGACCCAAATCCAAATCCAACCAAGAAGGTAAATCGTATTTCCTTGATGATACTCAATTGAACACGATTTCATTTCCTCTGTCTTTATTTAGTCTTGAAGTTTACAATACAAATCGTTCGATCCTCTATTTCATTTGTCAATGATAATATTAATCGTTTCCTTATAAGGAAATATTCGGCCATGCATCACAGCTACATAAAAGTTTCGATCTGACGACATTATTTAAGAACATAACTTGCCTTTGTAAAGTTGATTTATTTAACTTTTTTTCATATTTTTATTTCATTTTTATAAGTCCATCGATATATGGATATACCTGATTGTTCTCCTCCTGGTAGATAGATAGATAGATAGATAGATAGATAGATAGATAGATAGATAGACTCTAAAAAGACAAAAAAATTATCTTTCAGTCGTAACAAAGATGTATTGTAATTTTCCCAAAAATGTTATGTTTTTTTTTCCTTTCAGACAAGGCTGAATATTGATATTCATCTTGAACCATAAAAGGATCTTAATTTCTTCCCTGTGATTATATTTCTTGTGAAATAAAATCTAATCTAAGCAAACTAAATTTGTTTTTTAGTTTTTTTTTCTTCTTCTTGGAATCAAGCGACTCCATTTTTTTTTCTCAAAGTGTTGATAAAAACAAACAAAAAAACGTTCCTTTGCAACCCCCAATCCACCCCACAAATTTCTCTTCAACTTACAATATTATATTAATTTCTCTCCTATCGATATAAAAATCTTTTGAAATTTCTCTAAAAGCTAACTTTTATCATTTTTATTTAGTTACATTTGTCACTTGGTAATTAGATAATCTTTTTTTTAATAGCAATAAATATTTGAAAATTAATTAATTTCTGAAAGTTGATTATATTTTAAATATACGCGTCTTTTTTTGAAAGATTGACAATTCCATTATATATACGTCCATATAACTCTGTATATTTTTGCTTGGTTGGTTTGTTTTTTTTTTTGGAGGGTGGGTTATTTGTTTCTTTTTTTAATAATGAAAAACAAATTGTTATTACTGACTTCAAATTATTTCACTCAAACTTGACAAAGGATTTAAATGCACGTTTTGGATTAAACTTCCATTTCTAATTCAGTGCTTTATAGCATTCAGTCATAAAGTAACAATTAAAAAGACAATCTAATTGAGAATGATCCAAGATATGTAACCTCGTGTCATTTTACAATTTATGGTAAACTTTCTATAACGCTATTTTGACTAGACTTAGTGTGTCAAGAGAAGGAAAATAATTACAGAAAGAAAATGGAACATTTCAACATTAGTACTGATTTCGTTAAAATTCATTGACACACCTACCAACCTATATATATATATATGAAGAAATATACTCTTAAGGTGTGCTACATTTATGGGATAAAGTGCTCAATATCAGAGATAGAGCATGTGTAAATATAAAAGTGAACATTGAAGTCAATACTTAGAAGCGACAGGCTGTTTCATACTAGACACAATCGTCAGGCCACCTGTCATATATATATATATATATATATATATATATATATATATATATATATATATATATATATATATATATATATATATATATATATATATATATATATATATATATATATATATATATATATATATATATATATATATATATATATATATATATATATATATATATATATATATATATATATATACATATATATATATATATATATATACACATATATATATATATATATATATATATATATATATATATATATATATATATATATATATATGGCATGTTCGAACAGCTTTTTCCGTCCGGTCACCGAAGTTAAGCAACGTCGTGCATGGTCACTACATAGCTGGTTGAGAATACAAGGTGTTGTAAGTTTAGACGTCCGTGTGGTGTACTGGATAATCGCTCGGAATTGTTAATCAGGGAGCCGAGTTCTAATTCACGCTGGGTTCATTATATTCACTTAATTCGCAAATACCCTTGAGAAAGGTATGACTACACTTCTTCTCTCCCCAACTATGGGTTAATTAGTAAGACTTATATCACTAAAACCATTATCTGCAAAAATAAAAATATAAAATTTGAGTGCACAATATTTATATTTCGGCGTTAAATAACCCATAGTGGTGTTGATATGCCGCTAAACAAAAACAACTAGTTGAAATATTTATATAACATTAGTACTTGTCAGAGAATCAAGAATTGACAGATAGTCTTGTGTACCATGGATTCAAATCTTCACTGCAGCATTTTGCCGACTAAACCATACTTCGTAAATATCTACGTACATATAGTAAAATTATACAAATATACATGTTACAAATGTACACTCGATTTCTAACTGATAAAAACATACAACGCAGCCGAAGCGAGTTTTTCACTGACAGACCAATGACTACTCCACATTGCATCGTCATTCTCGTTCGTGTTGCTGTGAATAAAAACCAGTAAGAGGCTCTCGTTGTGAGCTGACAAGGAAATGAAAATGAAAACAAACGCCACAGGGAAGAATTCTATTTTTAGCTGTTTTATACAGAGCTTCACTTGTTCGGTTTGAGTGGGTGAGCAGGTAGGTAACATTTGGAACAACTTCTGCCATGTCCATCTTTTTCCGTCAACAACCCTTACCAACTCTATGTCCATCTCAGCATCTCGACGTGTGGCTGGCAACACGATTGGGCCGCATCAATTTGTTGTCGTCGCTTGACTTCAAAAGCTCCCATTTGCTTAGAAAACCCAACCTCAAAGACCCCCCTCCCATACATCGGCAATAAAACAGCAAAACTTGAGATCGAGATAAAAACTATATGTTCCGTTTCTATGAGGTTATCTCAGTCAGTTTCAGACTATGAAAAATAAGCATGGAAAAAATCAAGTCCACAGCTAATCGAAATCTATTACATTTTATTACAAAGTTTCTTTTTTTTTTAAATTTGACTAGATATAACACGACAGCAAACGCCTTGTAGGGATTTACTCAGTGGAATCAGTTACAAAGCGTTTATTGAGGCATAATCTATACGTATGAAACTATCTTTACTAGCAATGGTCTTCTCGTTTAGCATTCTTACTATATAGATCTTCTGCAAGAGCCTTGCAGACGTTCACTCGGCGATGCCAATCACAAGAACCAAAGAATCAGGAAAATATCGTACTTAGGATACTAATAATGGTGTTCGATTTTAGAGTACATACTATATAGCTCTATTGTTAGTGTCTTTCGGATATTATATTTACTAAATGCAGTACACGATCAAATACGGTCAGAAGATTTTGCTTTTTTTGCCCTTTCACCTCAAACAACGAGATAATGCCACTAAGTCTAAGATGGGGTTAGTGAGAGTGAATAAAACTGGGAGAACGTTACAAAAAATAAAGTACAATAAAACAGCTTTCAAGAAGTCAGAAGATGGCCATTGGCGTTGCATTTTTTTGCGGGGGGGGGATCCTATTTGCAGGAATGGCCAGTTGAGGATTCTGGGACATATAATGAGAAAGGAGGGCTTGGAAAATCTAATACTCACGGGACTGATAGAAAGCAATAGAGGAAAACAACGCATAACGTAGTGAGCTTAAGTAAATGGATGGCGAAACAGGATTTAGAAGCAATAACAGATAGACAAAGTGCTACAAGGGACAGGAAGTTGTGGAGAGTCATGATCGCTTATGTTCTGAGGGGAACATGCCACATAAAGCAGTTGACAGGATAGCAAGAAGCCTGAAGATAGTCCCAAATTTGAGAAGTGCGAGAGAAAAAACAGTCATGGGATTATTCACTTTAAATATTATTCCCTTTCCATGCTTTGAAAATCAATAATCAATAATCAATGATTCAAATATCAACCTGTGAATCTTGTGGGGAATTTAAAACTGTGTCTGCCACTAAACACGTGATCACAGCAAGTGATCTGTTATTGTAAGTTAAATTCGAAAATCTAAAAATATTGCCTATCAGCATTATTCATTCTATAATCTTGGCACCAAAATCTGGATAGAATTTTAATTTTGTTGTTAATACGAAAAATATAGGATATTACATATTTTTGCAACGTGTTTGCTTTTGGCTTTCAATAGACGCGTGTGGAAATCCTCACAGTATTGTTGAAGTTATCGCTAACATTTTTATCAAGATTTACAAAATCTATGTTTTGTTCAATTTCGGAAGCCAATCGATGAAATTTGAATAAGCTGATTAGTTTGGGAAATATTTTGACAAAAACCCTACTTTGCGGTTTAATAATTTTTTTAAATTTAATCTATAGATCTTCAGGGTAAACTGTATTTTTTAAGAAAATTTACTTTTTCCTTTTTAACAGCGAAGAAGGATTTCTTACTCTTGAGCATGCAATATACAACTGGCTGTGCGTAAATATTTCTCTCTGGATCCAAATTTCAAGTTTTTGAAGCATTTGGCCTTATGATTTGCTCATAGTTCTCGCAAACACATGGCGAACTGAAAACTGGATTCTTGTATATATAAAAACGTAAAGAATATATATGTAAAAAACAATATTGTATTTTTATTAAATAAGTGTTTTTTCTTTATTTTAATCATTACATGTTTTATGTTAAATAATAAGACTCTTAATTTTTCCCCCCCAAAATAGTGAAAATTTATTGTAAGCTACGCAGCCTAGTAAAACCAACTGTACTTTGTACCCCATTATCTGTTTTCACTTCTCCCTCAAACTTGGATTCGATTGGTCAATGTATAGCTATTTTAGAGACTGTGAGAAACGGACGGACTAATGGAAGTCACAGAAATTTATATATTGATTAATCTGAATTGGTTCAGCATCACACCTCCCAGGTTTTTTGGGTTTTTTTTTCAAATAAGCACTATTTATGAGTTCAAGCCAAGAACGTGTAGTTTAGACTTTGATTCAGTGAAAATAATTGAGCAGTATTAAAAAGAACAAAACAAGATACCCTGATACATGTACAGCGGAGTAATCTGCAGCGTAGTTTCCAATCAACTCTGAATTGCTTAAGTATCCACCTCACAGTGTCTTCTTTCAGATAAGCAATATGGCTTTCGCTTCTCTAGGTCAACTGCTGATGTATTAACGATTATTGCTGAAAGAGTCTATCAAGCTTTAGATAAGAATGATAAAGCTCAAGAAGTTGCTTTAAATATCTCAAAGGCATTTGACAGAATTTGGCATGCTGGCCTTTTTCACAAGTGGAATGATTATGGTCTTCTTTCAGATAAGCAATATGGCTTTCGCTTCACTTGGTCTACAGCTTTGGATATGTCGAAGGCATTTTACAGAGTTTGGCAGATCGGTTCTCTTCACATGTTAGAAGATTACGGTATTTCTGAACGGATTTTGAAATTGGAAGAATCGTATAAAGACAAAAAAGGAAAATATTTTAAATAAATGTGAATTTTCTTACATTTATCGCAATTCTTGTTTTCCTGCTTGTTGAAAATCCTGTTCTGTAGTTTCAGTCTTTAAGAACTCAGGCTGTGACACTATTTGGCTTGCTAGAAAGAAAGAAGAAAAAAAGAAAAGGCGTGAATTAAATTTAGGCGATAAGAAGCCATCACGAACAGGACACTAAGCGATGTTATTTTTCTAACAAAGAAAAGTGGTAAAATTTTTATTTCCATTGTCGAGAAAGGAAGATACTGGATTTAATTTGATTTATGTTACGAGGCGGAGAATAAGATATAGCCAATCTGCCCATGGCAATGGTGAAAATTCCAGGTTGGTCAAATGACCTGCGAGACAGAATTCTAAAGAGATAAAAATTAATTAAGCACGCTCTGACCGAAAAACAAAATGTCGCTGGACCACACAGAGTTACAAAAAACAAAAGACTAAACCATTAGTTATCTACGGAAAGGTCGTTTGGAAAAAGCATCTGTTTATTGTCAGGGCTGGCTATGATAGCAAAATTATTTTTGTCAGAACGAATAATTGGCACCAAGGTGCGATACGTCGAATTGACCACCCACTTGTTTGGCGAAGGTCCCGGGTTATAAAGTGACATTTGGCTAAGATAAGAGTCCAGGGGTTCGTTGTCGGGCAGAAGGAAAGAAAGAGAAAGAAAAGAAAAAGAAAAAAAGAAAAAGGAAGATATTTTTTTTCTTTGAGCAAGATTTTTTAAACCAAGGCTAGTCTGGCCACACCCACACAGCTGAGCGCCCATTGGCTGAATGGTGGCGTGAGCGTTAGGCGGAGGTAATCGTGTGAAGAAGGAGGGGAGGCTTGTTGCGCCCTCTGAAGGGATAGGTGTGAGATGCCACTGTGAGAGAGAGGGGAAACTCGTTGACACCCTCTGAGGGTATGGTGAGATACCAATATGAGAACAGAAGAAGGTGGGAGGACGAAAAGACTTTCAAAAATGGAAAATAATAAATTTTCCTGACCGAAAACAAAGAAGTGGATTGTGGATTTAGAATTATCAAGGAACCTCAAACCCCGACAAGCCCACCTCGGCTTTGGTCGGACTTCCATATAAGCAGAATCACAGCGAGTGAAAAGCAGTTGAGTTCCAGTTCCAGTTAAGTTCCAGTTAGTTGCAGTGAGCTGAGAGCTCTGAAGGCCCGCCTCGCAGATAGCTGACTTGAAAGATTCACGCAATTCCGAAATCAACTTCTAACCAAGAACAATTTATTTTTGAAGAACGACTTAGACTCACACCACCAAAACAAGTTTTACGAATATCGCCTGAAGATACACCAAGAACCAGTTTCTTAAAGAACAAACAACTTAAGATGTTAAGACCCGCCTAACAAACACAAAGTGTCACGAATCCATATAGCGGATTGGGAAGAAGAAGCAGTCCTGTATTCAGCAACCAGATATAAAGTATTGTTATCCTTTTTTAACACATTTGAACGTTTCGAGTTATTATTTTATTTTCTTTTACATATACTTGTGCGATATCACCCTTTTTCGGACTCGACTTGCATTACCGCCCGGCGACTGATTGATTTCGTCTACCTAAGATCAAATCACAACGTGGGTAGGTTAGACTAGAAATCAAAACAGTTACTTCGGTACCCAGACGTTGGTGGCGAGCTGGGAACGACAAGGTTGATACCGAATCTAACCAGATTCCCATCCGAATCAGCAAAAGGTTAGAACGTCACATTTGGTGCCGCGACCAATACCAAGTCACATTGGTCGTCACGGGACAGGATAGGACGGCGACGGCGCGGAGACAGAGGGGTGACGTCACAACTGGCACCGTGGACAGCACAGCACGGCGGCGTGGCCAGGCAGACGTCACGATTGGCGGAGCGACACCGGGGGACGTTCACAAGGCGAATCATTTGATCCTTCTAACTGTTGGTCTATTAACCTTCTACCTCTCTTTGGTTATGTACTAGAGGCTCTGATCAACTCTGAACTGGTTGAGCATCTTACCTCACAAGGTTTTCTATCATATAAACAATATGGCTTTCGTTTCTCTAGCTCAACTGCTGATGTATTGATAGTTATCACTGAAAGAGTTTATTAAGCTTTAGAAAAGAATCGTGAAGCTCGGGTTGTTGTTTCAAACAAATCGAAGGCGATTAACAGGTTTTAGTATGCTTCTCCAGTTAAAAGGTTGTTATTTCCGAATCAATTTTTAATATGATACCATCTTTCCTATCAAAGCGTGAAATAAAAATGACCTTGAACGGACACTTTTCTAGTTCTTACCTAATACACTCCCTAACATCTCATTACAGTAGTGAAGACAAAATTTCAGCAAAATTTGACTGGAATAAAATTCCAAATTTTGCTGTAAAATATGTATTAATTTTGTTGATCTGTGATTGAACTGAACTTACAGTAAAGACATTTTTGATTGCTTAATAAATTTTCGTAAATTGTGCATTGTTGATTAGCTAAATGATCGTTTGGAGAATTGAATGAGTTGATGTTTTTTATTAAATTCAATCGACAAGATTTGCCTGTTTAATAATTTATTGTATTTTTACGATTTTCGAATAAGTTGTTGTATATCAGGGTCATAATTTCGTTTAAAATGCCCAATGTTTCTATTTTTGTTATACAGTCCAAAATTCTTTTTTTTTTTTCTTTTTTTTTTCGAGTACTTTCGACCACCTCGGTCATTATCAAGAACGAAATGTTGTCAATGTCGTAAGTTTTATTCTCTACATCCTGACATTTTTTTGTATAATATTTTGCATGTGTATATATACGTGTATGGTATAAGTGACGTCATGTGTAGAACGGTTTTCCTGTGTCTAGCATGAAAGGAATGTTTTGAATATTTTATGTCACATAATTATTTTATACTCATTTTAAAATGCCGTATCCTGAGGTGAAAATACTTGCTTTGAGCATTTCGGATATTTGGAGTATTTCCTTGCTTCTTGATGTCAACGAAAACTCGTTGCCACGTTCGTAATGCTCGTTGTAGTAGAGACTTTGTAATCGCAGAAACAACTATAATAACACCGTTGAACAATACTGGTGTCAGACGCCTTCGAATATCACTCGCACTAATAGTAACCACCGTATAGTGATTCGAGTAGAGGAATAGTATAGTGAGATATTCACTGACCGCCCCACGCGGTCGGACGCGGCACAAGGCCAAGTTTATTGTGGGGTATCTGGCCCTGAAGGCTCGCACAAAAATTCCCCGTAGACCCCGTAAAAAAACGGGGTCGGGTAGCTGTCAACCACCCGAGACGAGCCTATGCTGAAGGGCATAGTCTCGCCTGGCTTCCTCTCTGACCGGAGGCAGAGAGTTATATATATATTCCCTTTACCATCACGTGATCTACTTATTCAAAATAGAATCGCCTGTGTTCAAACTCCAGTGTCGGCAGAGACACTTTATTGCTATATAACACCTTGCAATGAGTGTTGCATAATATTTTGCTATTATCTACTAATATCTGGCATATATAATTAATCGATGTAACCAGGTTGTTTGTGATGTGATGATCGATATGTGTATGAATTGCAACAACATTCAATAAGTTCCAAGTTAACCGACTAGAAAGTGTGATGCATGTGTGGCCAATATAAGAATTTCGTGTTTTATCATTGTTACTATTATTATTATTATTAGTAGTAGTAGTAGTAGTAGTGTTTGATCTGTTATCCTCTTCAAATATGAGATGTTTTGACCGAGTGATGATCATCATATCTCAGCTTCTACTGTCAGCAACAAACTCAGCCTGTATCAAATGTATGTGCTATCCCCTCTTTTGGTTTTTCCTCTGAGACATGAACCACGTACCACCGTCACATTATAGGTTGGGCGCAATTTGGGTACCTCGTCGTCGTGTAATGGTTAGCAAGTTGTCTCACTAGAACAGTTACGACCGATTAGTAAGTTCGATCCCTACTTTCGGCCTTGTGCCACGTCTAAGCTACACTTGGAAAATCACTATAGCTTGAGCGAGATTAAGGCCTTGAGTTACATTCTACCGCTTGTGAGGAGGTGAATAAATACCTTATTTAATAAACGTTTTATTTTGTTTACTATGTGTGTGTGTGTGTGTGTGTGTGTGTGTGTGTGTGTGTGTGTGTGTGTAGGATGTTTAATAGAACGCCCATTCGTTCTAAATGCGGATATTTAATGACTTTACACGTTTTCAGTGCACACTCGCTTATTAGGACGGCTGGCTAATCCCCGTTGCGGACGCCTACTCAGGCACATTTCTGCTTTTTTTACACCTACAAAGCTCTCTTGGATTTATACTGCAACTATGTGGAGCAGACGTTAGTTACAGTTTCTGGGGGAGAGCGTAATCAGTAGTTTGAACAAGGCTCAAACTCTCGGTCTACAGTAATGACTAAATCTGTCGATCTACAGTATTTATCGAGTTTAATATGGGGTCCAGTTTTTAATTCAGTTTTAAAGTCTACGGTCTACTGAAACGACGGCATCCATTTTAAAATCTTTAAACCTATTTGATTTGAGTTGTTCTTCCATCCTTAATTGGGTCATCCATTTGTTTTTGATTATTATTGTTAGCGATACACGACAGAAATCTGTTTGAAACACAAGAAATCTAAAATCTAAATTATAAGAGAGGCTTTTCACAACTAACCTTGTCTCAAAATAAAGAATTTTGGCAATCATACTCGAAAAAAAATTACGGTGTGTCAAAAGATGTTTTTTTTTCCCATGAGCTAAAAATTTTTAGGTTTTATTCCAATTCTAATTATCCCTTTTTAAAACAATAAACATTGCCGAGGGAGGGAAGGAAGTTAAAATAATAGCGGTGTCATTCAGCTACAGTTTATAAGAAATTAAAACTAACACAAGTTAATAATTGATGTTCTAGTTCTACTGTATGTTTTCTTCTTTGAATGCATTCTCTGTGCTAATGACAGAGTTATGTTTAAAGATACAAATCTAAAGATTGCATCAAATAATCTGAAGTTGTCAGTCTACTTGGTAAAAATTAGAAGGCGCTCGATTGTATTTCTTCTAACAGTAACTGATCATCGAAAAAGGTTGGCGAACTTAAAGAGTCATTTCGTTATGTCATCATAAGAGGAAAGAGTTCACAAAAAGAGAATTACGAGTTGGAAATAAGATTTCGATAACCAGCGAGGTCTTTTTCTTCTTCTGTGTGACGCGTCGCTCCAAGGTATGGACGATTATGGTTCTTCACAACTTCCTCCTATCCTTGTAGCTCTTAGCAGTGTTTGTCTTTTTACTATCTCTTCTAATCTCTGTGCTACCAACCATTTTCCGCAAGCTCGTGACGTTATTTTCGCGCTTTGTGCTGTTTCTCTTGCCTTCAATATGTCCTGGAAGGCTCAGATTTTCTAAATAATAATCGGTATTTGAGTGAAATTAATGTTTTGTCACCAGAGGGCTAGGCACCTTCTGCTTCTGGTCATGTTTACTATTTTATTTTCTACGCCGCATATGATTGGCGTCTGGCATTTCTAAAGGTCACTTGGTATGAGGTTAAAGGTCACTTCATAACAATCGGTTATAAATTGGCCTGTGGATGCTGTCTGTCGTTTGTTGGGTAATAAATTTTTATCTCTGACAGTATTTTAATCCGACGCTAGGTAAAAGTGTACAGACGTTGTTCATTTCAAAAGTTCTGTATAGTTACCTTTGGTGTGTGTGTGTGGGGGGGAGGGAGTCGATGTTATTTTTAATTTAAAGTTTGAAACAATTTTCACATCCTAAATTCCTTCACTTAGATTGTTGAACATCGCCTCATATTTCGAGCATACAAAAATGAATATTGGGGATTTTGTGATGTGGCCTTTCTTTCACTCACTTCACCTAACAAAACGATTTACACTTAAAATGATATTCGCCTTGTAAAGGGCCCAAGAGCCATTCGAGGTAGAGGGTTACAGAAGGAAAAGACTTTAGAAGGAACCAGAAACCCAATCCTAAACAGGGAACAAGGTATAAAACTCTACTCTTGTTCAAAATATTGAGGAGGAGTGTGAACAGGGCGATAAGCGAACCTAGTAAAAATAGAATTCAGCATTTGTGACTTAAAATTTGTAAAACGACCATCAATAATTCGAATAAAAGAAGTCAACACCACGCCTCCTTTCGATATGAAAAATCTTGCATCAGAAATAAAAAGAAAACTAATGCAACATGTTTTCATCTATAACAACAAGTCAATAATTGTAAAACACACACACACACACATACGGATATTTTTTTTTCTAGAGTTCAACGAATATCTAGGATGAGGTTAACAGAATGAGGCGTGTGATATGAATGTAAAAGAAAATGACAGTGAAAATTATGAGGATAAGTAGGATAGATACAGATTGAATAACCAAGCGATGGTAACTGGTGATTAGAACCACAAGTTACTTACCATCGCCTGAAGAAGTACAATCAAAGTATTGAAACATGAAAGCTTTTGTGTAGTGATTTCAACGTTTTTATTATAATCTCTTATAATAAAAATTATATATATATATATATATATATATATATATATCATTTGGTCTTTATTTATTTTTTACACGTACGCTACATATTTTAATGGTTAAATTGTAAATATTACTACAATAAATGAAGAAAATATGAACAATTTTCTATAGAAAGGCTTGTGTAAGTTGATTCTGTGGCTGTATGGCTTTATCATAGCAAACAGTCTTATTATTTGTAATGATTGTAGAAATGACCATTTTCTGAAATAGAGGAAGTTCTTACATTTTATTAAATGTCATTACTTACGGCTTACAGGGAAAAGGAAGTGTACAAGTTTATTGATTTCTGCGTGCGTATCTTATCCGAGTAAACGGTCCAATTTGAAATGTCCGCAGAAATGGACATGTGTCTGATATAGAGAAAATTTTAAAAGGGCATTTAATAAATGTCAGAGCTTACGATCTGCAAGAGAAAAGGAAGTAAAAGCGAATTAAAGAAACTACCGTGTTTCAGTTGTTAGTGAGTCGTATGGTCTATAACCACTTATCTCTTTGGATAAAGGGAGTTACTTGGCATCGATTAGTATGGACTATCTCGCATTAAGTTGTAAACTCTCATGGTTATCTTTTTTCAGGAGATTTAAACTCGGAGATTTTATTTATTTATTTAAAAATCAAGTGAGTGGTTGAAAATTCCCTTTTTATTTCTTGTGATCGTAAATTCTTAATTTTCTTTGACATTTTACCTTTTTAGCGGCTTTCAGACGTTTTGGTTTACTGATTGTCGTTTTGTAATGATCATCATCATCACACACATTCAAACATACTTACACAAATTCAAATTATACAACAACAAGCATTCATTGGATAATAAATCAACACTACTTTGTAATAGACAATTTATAAATTGCGGCTATGCGACAATATTATAATCGTTATATTTTCATGTAGTCGATTTTGTGCACTTTTGGGAGAAACGGATCCCAAGAGCCTTCTCAGCTTAGTAAATATTTTTCGGGAAATATCAGCTTCTAATTGGTCAATAAACACACAAGTGGACGTTGCAATCCACCCACGCACAATATATTTTTCCAGCGCGTGACTAAGTCAAGCTTCCCGCCAAGGTGCTGTGAGCCTGTCACGTGATTACATTATATAAAAAAAAACAAACACGAGTTTGGCTCTCTCTCTTTTCTTCTCTATTCTTGTTGCAAATGTAGTACCAGAAAATTATCGTCTTGACCTTGCGGTCAGACGTTAAAGAACACTACCAACACGCTTTCACGTACGTACGAACTCTTACGAACATTCACCAAAGAACTCTTACAAACGTTCACACACACATGTTCACACACAAACACAATGTTAACTATGTACTTTGTAAAATGTTTTGTTTAATACATATATTTGTTTATATATATATATCGGTCTTGTTTGTTTGTCTTCCTGATCTTCAGTTGGACTTAATCCAAGTCCAACATTCTATTGTACTGGACCTTTTTCTAGCAGGAAATATAAACACATGTTTTCTTTACATCTTCACCCCTCCCGGTCCTCTACATAATGGTGACCACCGACCTGATTTTGCGAAGGAAAGCCAATAGTCTACATAATGGTCCACTACAGTTTTGTGTGACTTTTTGACGCTGTTTACAGCACGTTAGCTATTTTAATTATTAAATTTTGAATATTACTACAGAAATTGTGATGCAATATTCAGATATTTTTTAATTTCCTAAAACCAAATTCTATATTTGAAATATGATACATTATTTCTTACTTATCGGAAATGTTTGCACGTCAGTCTAAGTAATCCATCTAAAGATGTATTAAAATTCAATAACAGGTTTTCAAGTTCCACCTAACATCAAATTACCACACACACCCCCAGCAAAAAATACGAAGAGAAACATTTAAGATAATGCCTACACAGTTAAAGTTCTTTGAATTTATCAAAAGGTAAAAAGTCTAGAATCGGGACTATAAAACAGGAGCTAAAAATTCATGTTAAAATTCATTATTTGCTGTTTTTTATATATTTTCAAATACATTTTTTTTTTCAAAATATATATTCACTATTCACATATATATTCCCATTCGTGCGTCTGCTTGTTGTTTCCTTTTTCTCTGAGAAAACGGTTTAGTAATGAAGCCAGCTATTCTCTATAGTTTGAGTATGAACTAAAGATTCATGTCAACAAAATTATTTTAATGAATTATAACTTCATAATGATTGTACCCCAGATAATTTTTACACCATTATAAGCGGGCCAACCATCACTAATTATCGTAGAACCTTGGATACCTTTGTATGACGGCTTCTTGAACTCTCATGGACAAATTCTACAAAGTAATTAATTTCTTCAGCCATTGTTGATGAAGCACACAGTCACGATTATATTTTCTTTTTACAGTTGCTTAAGACATATCCAACTCTGCCAGAACAACTTTTGTATACCAAGATCATATTGCAGCAACAATTTTCACAAGTTCTTTGTTCTTTCAAAAAGTTGTGCATGTTTTAAAAAAAATTCTAGCAATTTTTCTTTCATTTTTGTACATACGAATTATGGCCCCCTTTTGATGGTTGATTGTAGATGTTTTTACCTTATTACTGTTTTTGTCAAGAATAAATTAAATCATCTTTTAAATAGATAATTAAAAGTAAAACGTATCTCAGTCAGAAGTGTGTCGGTTAGAGTTATGTCCCTTGTCGCCACGAGAAGTCGCCCTCAATATATGCTGTGATCACTTCCGGAATCAAAGCAACCACGCGATTTTCCTCTGTTAGAAGGTAAAAAAAAAATCGAACATCTCTGTTGATTTTTTACTAAAAGCCATTATCCAGTGACCCAAAATGTCAGAAGCTCTTAAGGATCATAAAATCCAACGATTTTTGGAGGCTGAAACGCAAAAACAACGCTTCCAGCAACTTGTTCACACACTGACAGACCAATGCTGGGAAACGTGTGTCGATCGTGCCGGACAAAAACTAGACAGCAAAACCGAGACTTGCATTGTTAATTGTGTGGAAAGGTTTATAGACACAACGAACTTTGTTGTTAATCGTTTAGAAAATGTTCAGGTCAATCACCATGGCTCAGAAGAAAACGATATCATCTTATCATGACATGGATAGAAAGAAAAAACAAAAGGTCAGACGAAACTGTAGTTTATGGATTTTAGAAACAAGTATGAGAAAGTACCTTTATTTTCCCCACCCTGTCTGGGGACTTCCCTATCATTTTCAGGACATTCTAAGATGCACAAGTATATAACCAAAAAAAAAAAAAGACAAAACTAATAAGCCTACGTTGTTATGAAGAGGATTGTTTGTTTTATGAACAGTATCTTGACTTTATTTAGAAAGGTCATTATAAAAAATCTCTAAACAAAGGTGAAGCTTTCGTTTCTTCCTCAAATCCAAGAAGAATAAAGTAAACTTTGCTATTTGTTTATTTTGTCGAAAAGACGTTAAGTCTCTCTTTCAGAATTTGTCTTTTTCTATTGCAGCTGAAGGTTTTTCCTATTTTTATTAATAGAGTAAAGTAAAGACAAAAATTTCATATGAGGCAGCTTAAAAATGTATTTTCCCAGATTGGCAGTAACAGAAAGTAAACTTTTTCGTTGCTGTTTAATTGAAGTGGGCAGAGACTTGATTACAAAAATTCGTTTAAAAAAAAAAAAAAAATGACAAAAATCATCATTACATTTTTTTGTGGGTTTGTTTGAAAAATGACGAAAAAGTCACCCTTTTTGTGTAATTAATTAATTAATAAATACTCAAAAAAAAGTTATTAGATTTCTTTGAAGACGTTTTTATTTTACCGCTCCAAACTGAATTATTTCTTTTGCAACTTTTTCCTTTTTTTTTTTTTAACTAGCTTCATATTCTGAGCTCTGCTTTTGGATTATAACAAAACGAAATATTGAAATTCAATCATAAGTTAAGAAGCGAATCAATGTTTTTAAGAAAAAAATCAGATATTTTATTCTACTTTATTTCTTTTTTTCCCCCCCTCCTAAAGAGTAAAAAGAAAAAAAAAACTGATCATTCGTTACCAAATAAAAACTTTGCATCAGATTCAAAATTGTTTTTTCCAAATTCTGAAACTCATTGGTCAGACAGAAATGTTTAATTAAATTTCAGGTTTTTATTCATGGAAAAAAAAATTGTTTATATGGCTTTTTTTTTTATTTTATTCTTTTCATGTTTTCGAATCCATACGGAAACTCGGAATATGAGACCCGCTGAGTCACTAGTTATAAAATAAGTTTTTTATCAGAAAAATAAATGGAAAATATCAAATAAAAAAACTCCAAAGAAAGGATTCTATTCTTTTTTTAATCTAAGATAAAATTAAAAAAAACACTTAATACTCAAGTTGATGAACGATTCTTATGTTGTTGAAAACATTTCCAACTTTTAAATTCGAGGTTTATTATTTTATTTTTAAATCTAAATTTATTCACGCGTCAATCTGCTTTGATTTGAAAAAAGGTATCACAGATCTTTTAGTGCAAATGAAAATGTGAAGAATTCCTTATTTAATTAGTAAATTTATTATTTTAAAAAAGCAAAACACTTTATTTCTTTTTATGGGTATTTATTTTAATTCTACCCTAATATTTAAAATTAAGTAATTTAATAAATACTTTTAAAACCGATATTATTTTTTTTTTTTTTTTACGTTAAATTTTTGTATTGTATTGTGATATTTCTGAGGAAGTCAAAAGGGATTTATTTTTTATTGAGAAATATTGGACAGTAGTAAAAAAAGTGTATTGTAAAAGTAGAAATTTATTGTAATATAAAAAAAAAAATCATTTTTTTAGTTGTTACTCCATTGCAGGGATGTCATGTAACGACTTTTGTCGAAGGTTCGATCGTAGCCTGCAAAAAAAAAAAAAAAAAAAAAATTGGAGTTGAGGGTGAAAATTTAAAATAATTTCTTATTCAAATTTTTAAGTGCAGCATTTCAATCAGATTTTCCAAGCCAAACACTGAGTTACCTACTTTACACTTCCCTGTTCTCTATTTTTTAAGTAGACTCATATTTTGAGCCATTTTTTAAAACTTTTTTATTTAAAAGGAAAATAGCAATTTCAACTACTTTTTTCCTCAAGTAAAAATTGAAGTATAATTTTTAATGAGTTATTCCCACTATTTGACATTGTTTTTTTCCCAAAATCTTCTATACCTCCTTTCTGAATTCTAAAAAAAAAAAAAAAAAAAATTAAATAAGGTTCTGGTAAGTTTTGCAAAAAAACTCACAGTAAACAAATATAACTACATGTGTGTGTAAAAGAGGAAAATAGTCGCAGTTTTTCCGAAATTGTAGTTGCAGAATTATCTTAATCTGCAACTGACACTGTGTTGATGGCAGACACAGAAGGTAGAAAAAAAGGAAAGCAAGAAGAAAGGACTAACCATCAATGTTAAAAAGACAATGCATGTTTGTGAGCAAGAGAACAAGTGCAAAGATACAAATTATGAACTGGAGATGTCAACATCAAACAAGCAGAGAAGTTTAAATATCTGAGAAGTGTTTGAACAGAAGATGCAAAATCTGAATGTGCATTGGAATAGCAAAAGATGCCTTCCAAAAGCTAAGTGTTTTTTTTGTTTTTTTTTTTTTTTTAAGAAAAAAAGGAAAATTTTCTTAGAAACAAAGTATTGAATTATGTCATATCAGTCCTATATGGCAGTGAAGGCTTTTTTTTTTTTTTTTTTTACAATAAGGTCCACTCTGTACAAGGCACAGGGGCCACTCAAGGTAGAGGGTTAGGTTAAGGGGTGGGTAATTTATATAAATAGGAGGGGAAGGTAATGGTTGACTCTAGATTGTAGTGATTGGGGAAACATCCTCTTGGGAGTCTGTTCCCCTGGGCAGTAGTCCATGGGAAAAAGCTGTTTGAGTGGAGCTTCTCCATTGAAAGACACAGAGGGAATAGTTGGTGGTATACTACTATGTAAGTGGCATAGCAGGTCCTAGCCATGAATGTCTGACCTGGTGAAACCAGGTGATGCAGCTCGTCCGAGCCCTTTCCATGGTAGTAGTAGTGATAGAGCAGTGAGAGACTCACCTGTGAGAGAAAGAGAGAGGTTGGATGAGGGGGAAAATAATTCTTCTCAAACAAGCCATCGGAGACGTTTTTTAACTCTACCAAGACTGGAAAGTTAGGTCTGGGCAGCTCCCACCCAAATATGGCAACAGTTCTCCATTTTTTGCCTGATCTGGCTCTTGTAAAGGTAGAGGATAGCATGTGCAGAGTCAGCTGTACAATCTCCTCACAGATGAAGAAAAGTTGGCGGCAGCAGAAATGTTCTACAGAAGGATGCTGAGAATACCATGAATAAAGCACGTAAGTAACAAGTCAGAAAGTAATAACAAACAAATGGACACTTCTATTCAGAAATAGAAAGAGACTACTAAAATGTCAGATACATAATGAGGAAAGAAGACTTGAAGAATTTGATACACTCAGGACATATTGAAAGCAAAAAGGGAGGGGAATGCAGCAGGTGTGAATGGATGACTGAACAAGTTTGGAGGTGGCTTGTCAAAAATGTAAATGTTACTAAGAGCTACAAGTGATGGGAAGTTGTGGAGTGTCATGATCCTGAAGGGACACAGCACATGGAAGGCAGCTGGGTTCATGCTGACTGAACATACTGTAGAAATAGTATATATTTTAAGTTCTCCTGCACTGAACCAATAGTAATTGGATTAGCTGAAACTATTCAATGTTGCATTTAATCTTTTTTGAATTCTTAAAAGCTTTGTGTCTAAAGAATGTAATGTTTTTTGGAACTTACATATCAGCTTTTTACATGATACACAAAATGACCTCCCCCCTCCCTCTGATGTAGACAATTTTAATTTAAATCAGAACCTGGTAAACCTTATGCAAAGATTGTAAAACTTCACATCCTTATGCTGAAAGAAAAGCCAAAAATGTAATGGAAAGACAAAACAAAATGGATTTTTGGGATACTTACCAAATGGAAAATATCGTACCACCATGTTTATGGTGGTGTTGATTTTTAAGATTTTTACCGCCTGTTAAAAAAAAATGGAAAGGTTTTAAGAAATTAATAAAATTAGTTTTTATTGGAGTTGAATTCAAAATGTGAAAATGAAGTCCTGAGTTTTAAATATTTTTTAACTTCATCTTTGTTGATTTTATCATGTTTTAGATAATGCATCTTTGGACTTTTCTACGCTGTCTGGAAGTCAGGGTGCGATGGATAAATTGTCTTCTAAATTAAGCACAAATGAAAATAACACTGACATCTCATTTTAACAGATATATTTACTGAAATTCCACAAAAATATCTTGAAATGCTAAACAGTAAATTTCTCCAATAAAATCACCATTGGCTTCAACCACAGCCTCCAGACGACTTCAGAATCTCTTGCAACTGTTCTGGATTGTCTCTTTGTTTAAGTTGGTGAATGCTGCCATAATCCTTGCATTCAGTTCATCTTTGGTGTTACAAGTTCTGTTGGGCTCTCGCTCAACTGCGCCCCACATATAACAACCAAGGGGTTTGCAGTCTGGGAAGTTAGGTGGCCAGATGTAAGGTTGATGTGATCATAGAAATTGCCTGACAGCCATGACTGGGTTCTTCTGCTTGTGTGGCATGGTGCAGAGTCCTGTTGTCAGACACAGTATTTTCCAGTAGCCACCCTCTTGACCCTTGGCAGTACTACCTCCTCAAGTCACTTGATGTAGGTCTCCGTGTTGAGTCTGAGGCCCTGTGGGAAGATGAATGGAGGCGTAATGTTGCTATCACTAGTGATCACTCCAAACCCCTTCGTAATCACCATTAGGCTCATCCAACTCTTTCCAAATCCTCTGCATTGTTCTCAAATTGAAATCTGAAATGTTCAAATTGGAGATTCCAGCATGAATGCCAAGCAGTACAACATGCAGTTTCTAAATTTCTGGCAGACTGAATTGTGTCATGGTGCTCTTTTTCTCATAGACGGTGCCCAACTGACCCTACACTACTATGTAGCCAACAAAAACAACATGTATGTGCAAAATAAAATAAAATAAAAAAAATAAAATGGCGACAATATACCCATCGCACCCGGTATTTCAAAATCATTGAGTACTTTTTCTTTACTAAATCAGCTTTTAAAGACTATGGTGTGTAACATCCATGGTGTATCAACAGAAAATTGTGACAGTGATGTGATTCTGTCCAAATATCCGCCACGGAGACACTTGTCTTTAAGATAACAAACCATGCTCTTCTATTATTAATTATTTAATTAACAAGCCATACATGACAATTATTATTGCTCCCCCCACCTCTTGCCTCCACTGATGAAAAAACTGGTCTTTTTTTTTTCTAACCTCAGTCAAGCAAGATCACAATCAAATGTGAAAGTATTAGTTGGAATTATTTACAAACGAACAGTGTTTTGATCATTATGTCCTCCGCTTTTTATCAGGTGTCTGTTCATCCGGGTATCCTACAGGGGATTCTGGACTCAATCCTTTATTTAATCTATGGGGGTAGACTGTTCTCATTCCACTACCCATATCTAGGGATACCTCATTTAGTTCTTATTTTTAGTACAGCTCAGTTTTTGCTTTGCCCTGTATCTACCAAGTCCAAGTACACACTGCGCAGGGTTTGAAATTCATAATTACAATGTCACCAATTCACAAACCAACGCTTTCATTCACTCAGCTATTGTTCCATGGTGACAGTGGGAATAGGGTGAGGAAAGATAGAAAAAAAAACATATCAGTGATGCTGTTTGGCTTCACTGAGAAAAAGAAAGAAAGAGAAAATAGAGGAGGTGATAATGCTCTTATGTTTTTAGTGTCTGCTTCAAGGAAATGGAAGAAATTGTCAAGTTTAAAAATATTTTTATTTGTATCCTCTTACTTCTTTAAATGATGTCCTACATGCATACTTATGATTGCTAATACAATATTTGGTTAAAGTTGTTCAACTCAAATACTTGACAATGAAATAGAGGGATTTCTACAGATGTTCTGAAGTCATTTCTCTTGCAATGGATTTATTTATTCATTATATATTATGACACATCAGAAAGTTCAAATACAAAAACTATGAATACTTTCTTTTTTTTTTTTTTAAGCTTTTGACCCCAAGCAATGCGGGAAGCCACTAGCACGTAAGGGGTTACAGAGAGTTGGATCGAGAGCAAATAGGAGTGATAGAGGAAAGGATGAAGAGAAGGATAGGGGATAGATCAAGGCATCAGGAGACATCGATTGACATTACATTTGAATATTTGGAGATTATCGCTATCAGGGAAACAAGAAAAAGGCAGGGAGTTCCACAGGCGAGAGGTGCGAGACATGAAGCTATTGGAGTAGAAGAGATGTCTACATTTAACAGTTTCGACAGTGAAATGGTGTGAGCGAGATGCCAGCCTAGTAGAATGCTTCAATTCATGAAGTTTGGGAACCAGTGAAAGCAGCTTCTTGGAGCAGTTACCATGAAAGTATTTGTAAAAAAGACAGAAGGAGGCGACGGCACGTCTGTGAGAGAGCGACTGCAAACAAGATGCCAGATCAGGGCCAATTACGTTGCATATCCGTCTCTGGATCTTATAAAGAACCTTGAGACAAACAGAAGGGGCACAAGACCATATATGGCAGCAATACCCCATACAAGGGCGAATGGTTGATCCAGCGAGAAAGATTTCCTGGCGCAGCACAGGGAGCCAACTTTCCTAGCGGTGGACGAAGCTATTGACACAATGTATTTGTTCCATCTTAGGTCAGCAGGGATAGCTCTCTGCGGTGAGTAATAGAGAGCAGTTTTGTTTTTGAGACATTAAATTTAACCAGCCAATTCATGCCCCAGTTCACAACCAATTGGAGGTCCTTTTCAAGACGAACGACCAGGTTAGTTTTGTCAACGACACTAGTTTTGTTTTTGAGGCAGGTGTAAATTGTAGTGTCGTCTGCGTAGATGCCTACTTGGGAATCTATGACGCCAGGAGGATCGTTGATGAAGATAAGGAAAAGAGTGGGGCCAAGGAAGGAGCCTTGGGGAACACCTGCGTTCATAGGATAGGAACTGGAGGAGAATCCGTTGAGAATGACCTTCAATGCACGGTTTGACAGGAATTATTGTATTAAGTCAAACAATCGACCTGAAATTCCATAACTCTGAAGCTTGCAAAGAAGGCCAGCATGCCAAACCCTATCAAATGCTTTGGAGATATCTAGAGCCATGGAACGGGCTTCTCCGTTATTATGAAGACCTTGGTAAAAAATTTCAGTGATGGCTGTAAGCACATCAGCTGTAGAATGGGCAAAGTGGAAACCATATTGCTTGTCGGAGAGCAGATTATGGGCTGTAAGGTGCTTAACCACTTCGGTGTTGATTAAAGCTTCAAAGACTTTGCCGAAGAGGGGTAGGAGACTGATAGGACGGTAATTAGAAGGGTCACGAGAGTTCTTAAAGACAGGACAATGGATGAGGACTTCCAACAGTCTGGAAAACAAGATTCATTGAGGCAGTAATTATATAATTTGGAGAGGGCAGGGGCCAGTTCAGGCACACATTTCTTCAGGACAATGGCTGGTATCCCATCTCCACCAATAACCTTGTGGGGGTCTAATTTAGAGATAATGCCTAATACCGATGACAGGGTTATGTGCAGCTCACTCAATAGAGCCTCAGTTATAAGGGGGAAAATTGGGTGTGGGTACACTGGAAGAGTTGAGCGTTGAATTGAATGAGAATTTCCGAGCAAAGCATTCAGCCTTGTTGGCAGAAGAGGTCAGAACCTCAAACTGGTTGAACAAAGAAGGTATAGAGGGTTTGCTATTGTTAAGTACGTTCTTGCTAGATGCCAATAATCCTTGGAGCTGAATTTGCAAGATGCAATATGTTCTTTCATTCGAGCAGCAAATAGTGACTTTGCTTCATTGAGGACACACTTACACTCGTTACGAGCAGAGACAAAGAGATGTCTATTGCAGTCGGACATGTCGCTATGATATAGGTGGAAGAAGTGGTTCCTATGGGCAATGGCAGCTGAGCAAGCAACGGAGAACCAAGGGGATGAGTGCGATTTGACCTTATATTTCCTTGAGGGGATGAAAGCTTTGATTCCAGCTTTAACCCAGGAGGAGACCTCAAAAGCACATTCTTGAATGGGGAGCGTAAAGACAACATCCCAGGGGACATCGCGAAGGAAATCTCGGAGCATGTCCCAGTCTGCTCGTTGATAGCAGAACGAGGTCCTAGTGGTAGGAGGTTCATTGCAGGGGGTGGAGTTGAAGGAGATGTTGATAGACACTACAGCATGATCAGAATTGCCAAGAGAGCAGAGCTGCATGGCACTACAGGACTTGGGAATGGTGGTAAAACATGGATCAAGAGGAGAAGCCTTACTGTCCCGGTTGTAGGGAAATTGTGTGGGGGAAGTCAACTATCTGTGTGAGGGATTGAGAAATTGAAAAATTAAGGGTTTGAATGCCTGCAAGGTCAGTAGTAGCATTTTTAAGCCACTTGGTATGATTGAAGTTAAGCAATGTCAAACCTGGTCAGTACATAGAGGCGGGTACTGTAAGTGACGTTCTACAATACGAAATATATTTCAGCATTTAAACAACCCTCAAAGGATCAGTAAGCCATAAAAAAACATCAGTCAATGGTGTCTTTAAAAAAGGGGATGTATTTTAATTTTTATATCTAATACTAAAAAGAAATTAATCCTATTGTATATACTCAAGTATAGGGCGAGTTTTTATGATCAAAAATTAAGAGGTCACACTATACACAGGTAATTTGTTTTTGAGCAGGTTAAAAATTATGCATTTTTGGTGACCTGTTGCACTATATGCAGGAAAGTTTTTTTCTGGAGGGTTTAAAATTCATGCCAAAAAATTTAGGGGTCACGCTATACATGAAGTTGTCTTATACACAAGTATATACAGTATTTTCTATTTAATCAGCAAATTAGCCACTTTCAACAGTTTGAAAAACAATCTTCTTACATGTCAGTTGTATTTTGTTTTATTTTAGTTTCATAAACAACAAATAGTGCAATAAATTTCAGTCCAAATCCAACAATGAAATTCACAAGATGACATTCACTGCTGTCTGTTTTTTCAAAGATTTTACTTTTTGCAACTCTGTGTTACACGCATTTGCTTTAATAGAGTTAGTTTACTAAGTTTAGTCTGGTACAAGGTTACACACGTTAATCATCTAGAAAGGATTAATTTGTTATCCTATCAATGATCTGAAAGACAAGTTTATTAACATCTTACTCTATGGGAGGCAGCCTTCTTTATTCTCTGAAATCTTACCTCATTGTGTTCAATGCTTTCAAAATTGATTCCATTGACAGAAATTATCTGCAAAGAAATATAAACAAAATTAATTTGATTGGCTAAAGTTTTTTTTTTCTTTTTAAGGAAGCATAAATATTTATATTACTTTAATATTTTAAGGCTCATGATTGAAAATTAACTCCCCATTTTAAAATACTTATAATTTATTTATTAACAATAATTTTTACAAGAAATGGATATGAGAGGAAAGAATTTAGCATGATGTTTTATTTAAAAATTGATATGGTCACCAGATTTTGCTACCAGCTTCTTAAGCAGCCCAGGAATTGCATCAACAGATTTCACCAGGATCTCTTGTGGTATGAAAGACAACTTCTTGCAGTCACCCTTCAAGTTCTTCCAAAGTCTTCATTTGATAACCAAACCCAAAGAAAAAAGTCAAAGGGTGTTAAGTCAGGACTCCTGGCTGGCCATTCATATATAAAATAAGGGTTTATTTTTAAATCACTAGATATATTTTAATTCTTAAAAGCATTGTAACTGGTTGATTCTCCATCAACCTATTCTCTCTCCTCAGTCATGGTCATAGATTTTATTGAGATTTCCTTTGAAAATTTGTGACATAGAGAGAGAGAGAGAGAGAGACCTCCCACCCCGAGGTGGATTTAGTAATCAACAGTGCTAAAGAATTAGGATGAAGGTGTTAATTACTTGGGTAGTAGGGATTCCGGAGTAATTCCAGAAATAAGTTTGTTTTTTTTTTTCTCTTGTTTTTTTTTTCTTAATAATTGTTTCTGGGGTTGAGTTATTAGTTAATTAAATGTAATAATTCCAAAGTGATTAAGAGACAGATTCGTTAAAGTAAAGTTTGTGATGAATGGCGAATTGGACTTTTGAGTGGTCTGAATGGCAGAATTCAACAAGACGGGAGTAGTAGTTTTGGAAAAACTTAAGTATACGTTGTCTGCGGAAGACCCAGCAGGAGGTCCCAATCTGATTTTAGTACCTCTTGAAAACTGGGTTCCCGTTGAGTTTCGGGGACCAGAAAAGCTTGCATGGTGGTCAAAGGCGATTTGCATATTAAAATTCAGGGGCGGTGCCTAAAGATGGTTTAGCTCCACCTGTCTCTATATAAGCTGCCTGCACACTTGAGTTAACCAGAATGAAGATCAGAACGTGGCAGAACATGGAAGAGACGGCTTGTTGGAATTTGCTGGTCTGGTCTGTTGCTTGTCCTGCGTCAAGAAGACCGATCCGAACCAAGAGATAGAAATAGAACCCGTACGAATCCAGATAATTTCGTCAACAAAGCTGTGAGAAAGCAGACTGCTATATCGTAGGATGCAGACGAAGATCCACGAATTACTTCCTTTAGATCAGCCAAAATTGTTTAGGCAGAAATTTTCCTACTCTCTCTCTCCGACCCCAAATGAGTGAACCTCGTTACGACATTTTGTACTCGTGTAAATTCTTTGGTAGTGACATAAAAACAGTGGCCTAAAAAGGGCTCTTTTTACAGGAACCAAAAGAGTTGCTTATTTTTTCTTTTTCATGTCTTTGCAGCTACAACAAGAAACTTTTTTTTGCATGAATAGTGAGTTCCTTTCAGCGTAATACTTAGCCATTTAATTCATCCTACCTCCGGATCGTTCTGAGGGATCGAAATACTGCTGTTCAGATCAAAAATTCACAACGTGGCGGATAGTGGTGGTTCCTTCAGTTCACCGGAGGGGGACTGGGTGGTTTACTTTTCGGCCAGAACCACCGGAGAGACTTTTTGATCCATAAGAATCTGTTTCCATAACTAAACGACGAGGAATTTTGAGCGGCCAGTTTTCATCCTGAAATCAATCTTATTTTAACTTAAAAGCCAAGTGAAACATTTTATCATCAAAATGTTATATTAAGAATGACTTTAAATAGACAAATCACTTTAGAGTAAATTTCATTAAAAAAACAAAAACTGACAATTCAAAAATAGAAAAGTAAGATTTAAAATATGTCTATTTCTAAGATCAGATATTGTAACTATTTACACTTTATATTGTTCAGACTGTTGTCCTCATCTTTATTGTCGTATTAACGTTTCGGCCATTGTACACTCCAGCCTTCTTCAGGTGATATATGTTGAAATTTCAAACTGAACCCTTTATTCCATCCACTGGGGTAGCTTGTTCTAGTTCCATGTGCCATTCCTGTGGTGTGACCGGCATAAATATTATTTAATCTGTTGGAGATACAATTTCCCAAAGGGCACTTGAATTTGTAAACTATGTTGGTTTTTTACAAATCGCTAATGGGATGGAGTGGGGACAATCATTGCAAATAATTGAGTTGGATATACTAGATTTAGTGTACTATATGATTAACTTAATTTTTTTGCTAGGATCTGTTGTAGATATATTAGTATTTACTAATTTTTTTAGTATGATTTCATTGTTGGGTTTTTCACTTTTTAGGATTTGGATTACTTCTAATGTTGACTGTATTAATAAAAACCTAACAATGAAATCATAGCTTCACTGATGTTGAAAACTTATTTATCAATGTCCCCATTAGCAAAACTATTGACATAATTATAAGAAATATATACAGTAACTCATTTTTACTCCCACTTAAAATTAATCCTAATATATTACAGAAACTATTATTACTGAAGTCCCTTTCTTAGATCATAATCATATATATATATATATATATATATATACACACATACACACAATGTGATGGTGTCTCCATGGGTTCAGTACTGGGTTTGAGATTTAGCAATTTCTACATGTCTAACACTTTCACCCCAGCCCCTCAACCTCCAACGACTTACTGTCTGGGTTGAGGTGTCAACTCGGTCTTAACCAAACTTAAGGGAGTGACCGTAGGTCCCCGGAGCATCCATAGATCATTCGACCGGTCGACTGGTTTAATCCTACATCCTGCCCATGTTGTGTTTAGTTTGATCCAGAAAGCAGAAGTGATATTCATCCGTTCACGGTCAACTGGAGATATAGACACGGCTGGAGAGTCTGTGCTAAGAAATTTAGGATGAACAAAAAAAAAAAATATATATCTGCAGTAAGCCAAACAAACAACTATTCAATGGTCGAATTATTAATGTCTTTTATATAGCAGAAAAGAATAGTATAGAAAAGAAACGGGTTACAGAAAAGAAAATTATTTGACGTAAAAAGAAAAAAAAATTCATACACTGGATTCTAGACAGAGCAAAAGTGGGTTGTGATTAGCTTGTTGTGAAGTCGTCTCAGAATGATATACCACACTTGCGATGGAGAGATAAAGATTTCTGTGCATGGCTTAAAGTTTATAGTTGCGTACCTCCTTGGCAGTAGTAACAGTAGTAGTAATCTTCATGGTAGCAGAAGCATCGGTACTTATATTAACAGTACATGCTAGCAGGGGTTTTGTTCTAATCCCTGATGTCACTTCCAATCTCCAATATCTCTCCACCCAGCTTGACTGCACCCGACAACAGACAAGCCCAAAAACAACCTTTTGATTATTGTAGCTTGTTCGACGTTTCTGTTTCCAGTGGTAGTAATAATAGTAGCAGTAGCAGTCTTAGATTGTTGGAGGAGTAATTCGCTTCTTCGTACTTATATCAACAAAATATGTTAGCGGGCGTTTGGTTCCAATCTGACGTCACTTTCAATGTTCGACCTCTCTCCACCCAGCTCGACTGCACTCGACAGCAGATGAGCCAACCACTCTTTTGCGTAGCAGTCACCTGTAGGTATCCACACACGTGATGACATGCAGCAACGACGATGTACTGACCGATTGTGGCCTCTTCCATCTGCCTCACTACGCGTTTATATAGATAAATCTGGCTGATCATAAATCAACCCTTGGCCCACAAGCGATTATCACAAGTGCTGCCTTCAACCCAAAATCATGTGAATTTCAAAGTTCCTCATAGCCTATAATCAATAGAATTATTTCGATCATCTTCCATTGTCTTCCTAATGACCCAATTCCAAATGGGCTAGATCAGATTCCCATCGGTAAACAAAATTGTTCTGATATAATTTCTCTGTTCAAATCTACTCCAATTTCAATAAAAAAAATATACGTGTGTGTGTGTGTTTCCCAAACTCTCTCTCTCTTACATTTGTTGAACCTCAAAAATAAGATATTTACAGATTTTAAAAACCCATCCATCTACCTAAGATATGTTGATGATATCCTTATGTTAGTTAAAAATACAGATGAAATACTTCAACTTTAAAAACATTTAAAAAAGAAGGCTGGAGTGTACAATGGCCGTCCTTAAATTAACATATGAACTCAATAATAACATTCCCCTCCTTGACATATTGATAAACACAAATAATAACAAATTTACTATTTCACCATACAAAAAACCTACCAGCATAAATTCATGTACACCTAACTACAAGAGTGAATGTCCATATCACTACAAAATAGCAATTATAAAAAACCTAATACATTGTGCAGAAACTAATTCATCCACAAAACAGATTTTTTTTTTTTACAGTGAACTAAAAAATATAAAACAAACACTTATTAATATTAGCTTTCCAAACTATATAGTTGAACAAATAAAATGCTTTCTTAGAATATTAAGGAAATAATACATAATACTGCTTCTACTAATTTCAAACATATATTGTAATCAAATGCATACTAATTATAAAAAAATTAGTAAATACTAATATATCTACGACAAATCCTAGCAAAAAAATTAAATTAATCATATACTACACTAAATCTAGTATATCCAACTCAATTATTCGCAATGATTCTTCTCCCCCAGTTAGTGATTTGCAAAAAACCAACATAGTTTACAAAAGTGCCCTTTGGGAGATTGTATCTCCAATGGATTAAATAATATTTATATTGGTCACACCACAAACTTGCTTTCGCGTCGCTTGACTTTACATTTGAATGATAACTAACATTTTTAGGCATTTAAAACATGCCTCGCCGCATGCACAATTCTGGAAAATCCTCGTTGAAAACACAGCTATACTTAAACATGAAAACAATAAACAAAAACTAAAAATTCTTGAGGCTATAGACATAAAACTGTTGAAACCTAACCTGAACAAAATAAACTATGAAATCTCCACAAATATTCTTAATTGCCTATAATTGATAACAGAAGCCATTGCTTTATACTAACAGCTTCCCATACTTAATACTTCTCGTTTTCACTCTTGCATGGTCATGTGTGATGTCATGAGTTATAATGCGATTTTCGCTTCCAAAGTGTTATATGCATGAGTTTGTCGTTGCTTGGAAATCTTCCATGTAAACATAAACAGACTATCATTATTATTTTGTCCATATATTGCTTAATATATTGTAATGTAATTCTCATCTTTGATAATGGCTTATGTAAGCCGAAAGCTTAGATAGGATTAAAAAATATGTATCGATAATGTGATTTTCTTTCTACTTTTAATGATAATGTTATTAAGCTTATCAGACGATATGAAAAGAATTTACATAAAATAGAGAAAACTTGTCTATAATATTTAATGAAACATGCATGAATGAAAAAAAATGCTGCCTAAATACATAATGGATTAAAGTGCTCAATATCAGGGATAGAATGTATATAAATATAAAAGTAGACAGTGAAATCAACACTCAGTCGCAACAGTCTATTTAATACTTAAAAGCAATCTTCAGGCCATGTTTTCGCTTGACTATATATGTTGATCAATGCTGTATTATAGGTCAGAAGGTCTATTGTATTATCCTAAACTGAACTCATTCCAGCTGCATTTTACCCAAGGAGGATAAGCAGTAATTTACACCCGCCTCCACTGCTCATACCCTAATGATCTACACACAGAGGAAATGTTGACATTTGACAATTTAGTACTTCCTCAGGGGAAATTAAGTGATCTTGGTTTTTGCCTTAAAAAGACCAAAATGGATAGAAAACATTTCAGAATTTCATATAAAAAGAAAACAATTTGGAAGAATTTTTTCTTTTCTTTTAGCCTGAAGATGAATGACTTTTTTTTATTCCAGCTGGGAATTGAAACTGACCTGATCTCCTTTGTTCAGTCCTCTGCGGTCTGGCTCACTACCTGCCATTACCTGCAAAAAAATACAAACAAAATTATGGGACAAATCCACTCAGCTGGGCAGCAGCCTGAGCAGCAGTGCAAACAGTTAGCAGCAGCCTAGAGTAAAAGTAAAAAGTTGACTTCAAACCGAGTGTAACTTCTATTTCAAGCTACCTGCATATCTTTATCTGTTCATGTCCTTAGAAAAGGCATGGACCCAATTTTCTCCCATTGTATATCTTGAGAAAAGATTTCACCACTATCATTTCATGTTTATTTTGTATTAATGCTTTTTGGAAAGACATGAATCTACTTTTCACTCAATTATTTTTCATTAAATTGATTAAACAAAATATTCAGAATTTTGTTTCATTATTTTTCTCACCTTTTTTTTTTTTTTACTTCTCTGGAAGTTTCTGATAGAAGACATTCCATTCCCCATCCTACATTAGCATCACCCGCCTGGCATAAAGTCTCATCTTTTCTACACTTGGTGACATCTATTTCACTTGTCTCACAGAAGATTTTTTTTTTCACGTTATTGTAAATCATCCACTTTTCATTGCTTGTCCCAATTTGTTAGGAAAAAAAACCCAAACATTTTTGTTACATTTACCAAATCACACAAGAGCCAGTCAAGTATTAAAAGACTAATAATAATGAAACTGGTGCAAATGATTTTTAATGTTTCATTTGAATATTTTGTTTATATCCTGACAGAGCTCAAGTCTCTTTTTTTTTTTTTAACCTTGTTTCAGAATCTCCTGAAATACAACTTTAATTTTGCCCCTAAAATTTAAAAATTCCCAAAATAAAAATGTTGTTAGTAGTACAATAAGAACATTAAAATGTTTAAGAAATAAATTAAAAAAGCTAAAATATTAATTTTAAAAGTGAATATAAAGAAAAAGCAGTTAAGTTTTACTTTAATTTTTATAAAAAAAAAAAAAAATCTCATTTTTATTTAAACATGTCAGTTAAATTGCCTTGAATAATTTTACACTGTAATGTTTTTAATTTTCATGCTCAGATTAACTTTCCTCAGACTTGAAGAATTGTTTTCTCTCTGCATTCATTTTGAATATAAAGGATATTAACATATTTCAACTTTTGAGAAACAAAATGTTTTTAAAGTTTCAATAAAAATTTCCATACAATTACCAGCCACGCATTGTGACTAAATTTTCTATCTTTGTTTACCATTTTTTAAATTCTTTTTATTTTCAATTTAGTTTACGATAAGCAGAAAACATAACAAATATTTGTTAAAAGGTTCATTCAAGTTTTTAACTAAAAATTGACAGAAAAAAAAAATATGATTTTCTTGTTTTGTTATTAAGCAAAATTAGTTTTATAATCAGATTCTAATGTTTTGCACATTTAGAAATAAATAATAAATTTATTTTTAAGTCCTTCAACCATCATTTTACATTTGGGTTTTATTAAAGAGTTTAGTTTAAAGAATACAAAAGGTTTTTGTTTATTTTTGTTGTCGTTTGTTTGTGTGTGAATGTTTTCTTTCTTAAAAGTGCACAACTGTTTTGTTTTTATTTTAAGAAATGAATTACTTTTAGAATTGATGTGATAGAATTTTAATTAGAAATTTTCTATCATCCCCACCAAAATCTACGCATTCATTCTAAATTAATGTCATCTCATCCCTGACATGAATCTCAATTGCTGCTTATTCTGTGCTAATCTCACTTCAGTTGGTTAATATCAACCTCAACTAGTCAACCGCAAAAAGAAGCATCAATCAGTAGGAAATCTTTCACACACAATGTCACAAACAACTTTTAAAACACTTGATGTGCCACAATGCCTTTTGCCATAAAATTCACAAATCTGGTTTTTATGTTTGGGTAGCAATTTTATTTTTCTAAAAACTAAAAAGAAAAAAAAAAATTTTTAAAATGTTGCTTATTTGTTTTTCATCAAGAAAAATATTCCAATTTTGACAAAATATTATAAAAATGCATGCTGTCATAATAGACTCAAAATGATCTTTTTGAATAAAGTTAACATTAAATAATCCTATAAAGAACTTTTGAGCCAACAGGCCTTTGAATGTTTATGACAATATCGGTAGTCTCTATGGATTTGTGATTTTTAATGTCTTAAATGCAGATAATTTATTTCTGTTTCTATTAAAGAACTGAGAACTTGTCAATAGAGTTAAATTGTTTCAAGTTTTAAGGCGTTATTGGGTGACAAATTAATTCTGGTTTAGATCATCTGCCTCCATAGATGACAATAATCTGCACCCTGACCCCCAAAAACTCGTAGTTGTCCAGAAGCTCTTGTTTGGAAGTGTACATTATTTTGATTAAAAAGCAATCAAAGTATTTATTTTTCAGTGTACCCATATCACTACCGAATATGACACAAGGTCAAGGTTTAAAGTGGGTTTAACATAGGGACCTCCACGAGATCGCTAAAAAAAGAGTATAGCATGATGAAAAAGACGCCAAACTTTTATCATCTAAATGTTTGTTATTATTAAGAGGAAAGATCAAAGTATTTTGGGGGTATTTTTTTCCATTTTTTAATCGTTCCTAGCACGTCCAAAATTTTCGTTAAAAATCTAGTTTTTTTTGAGTCAGCAAAATTGACGAATTTTTTCTATTTTAAAAAAAAATGGAAATCTCACTTTGAAATTCTTTTAAATATCAATTATCATTTTTTCAAAACTTATTTTAAGAAAATCAGAAATTATAATGTTTATTTAAAATATTTTGAACCAAACTTAACTTAGCTTTTGTGCCAAAAAAGATGTAATTTGAAAATAAAACAAAGCAGGTCATAAACTTTTGCGTCTCTTGACAGGTGATGAATGACATATTTACGAATTCCATGAGGCTAATTTGTTCTATGGAAGGAGAAAAGTGAAATAATTTACATTTAAGTGAACAAATTATTTACCTAGTTATTTTTAACGAAAACTTTCAGCGGTCTAATTTTTTTTTTTTTGTACTTAGCTTTCACCTTTACGTTTATGATGCTTTATGGAAAATATATTCTAAAGAAATTAAAATAAGACTGTTAAGAGTGACATTAAATTTCATATTTCCTAAGAAAGGTATTTAATTAATTTATAGGTACCTTTCTTTTGAAATTTTATCAGAACTGTACATAAAATACTATAATTTTATGTACATTTATAACATTTTACTGTTATCTGTATTTGCATTCATTTTATTATTAATTTTGATATTTCATTTATGGAAAAATGTCATAACTGAGATTAATATAAAAATAAGATCATATAAATTTCATAAGATGATACTGATACTTGTAGGTACCCTTCTCAGTTGAAATTGAAAAATCAAATTAACTTCTCCACACGTGTTTCGCAAAAGTAAAGGCCTTAACAGCGGAGAACAATGCTTAACTCAAATAACGCAACTTAATTATATTCTGGTTGGTCTTCCGTACTTTATAATTACAGCCCAGTTATAATCACAAAATTACATTTCTTAATTACTGCAGATCTTCTGATTAGTCAAAATGATACAATTTACAACGCACTACAACTATCTCATAAGGACACTTAGGAAAGCCGATGCAGCTTTTAACTAATTTTATAATATTTTAACAACTTAAATGTAAAATCTATTATAAAGAAATAACAAATAATTGTATTAAAAATTCATTTTTCATTGTAAAAAAAATTTTGCTTTCAGAAAATATTGTCCATATTCTTAAAAACAACTAAAAGCAAATAAAAGCATTTGAAATTAAATAATATCTTTGTTTTATTGAGTTTTGTATGTTACAATTCAGAGCTGATTTTCAGGTACTGCGGATCCAATTAAAAACAAAAAAAAAACATGATTTGCATTCCTCAAAGCCCTGTGCTTTTAATTATTGTAATCACTAAACCCGATGCAATCGAATTTCTAGCGTTTTCATAAAATTAGTTATGGGGGGGGGGTAATAAATATTTAAAAAAATATTTCTACCATGACTTTAATAAAAAAAAACATATTTATAATAATTTCGATCATCTGTGAATAGTTCCTGAAAGTTTCATTAATATCCGACAATTATTTATATTTTTGCAAGGTTTTCCAAATTAATGTGTGTCATACCAAAAAAAAACTTGCTAAAAATTGTCTATGTTATTTACTAGTTCTGCTGATACAAATAGAAATAGTTTTTTTTAATCAAAATTTAGAATGTTCTAAAAAGAAGGAAAAAATTTTTAAAATACTTAAAAAAAAACTTTGGTCTTTCCTCTTAATAATAACATAAGCAGTTAGACAATAAATTTTGTTTTCGGCAAGGTTGGCGTCTTTTTCATCAAGCTATGCTCTTTTTTTAGCAATTTCATGGAGGTACCTAGTTTAACAGCAATATAGTGGAAAAATTGCCCAAGCCCCCCTTGAAACTTCCCCTTTCAGGGATGCCTCAGGAATCAGGCAATAAACCTTTCCTGAAGGGAGTGTTACTGCCTGGGGGTAAGGACTCCTGGGGCTTGGGCTTAATATTGTTTATGCTTTCGCAACTCTAAAAAGGTTTCAACAAATAGCAGTGCTTTTTTTTTTCTCTAGATATTTACAAAGACTGACATGAGTGACAGTGAATAAATGAAGCGGGTAGAGTGTGTGTTGCATGATTCTTCTGATTGGAAAAGGTTTGCTTGCCTTGAAAATTGGTTTTTAACTGGACTTAAACCTCAACTGCTGCTGGGAAAGATGCAGCAGCCATCTTAACCACTGAACAGTTGTTATAAATAGAAAAACAAAATTTCTTCTCAATGGCATTTTTTTTTTCTTTTGTGGAGGTTGTTACAGAATGTTGGTTTTTGCATTCAAAATGAACGTCAAATGAACATTGTTTTGGAAGGTTTATTTTTTTTTTATATACAAATGCAAACTTGTGTCCTTCTTGCATGATAGAGTTCATAGCTTGCAGTATTTTAGAACAGAGAGAGAGAGAGAGAGAGATCCCTCCTCCTTTGTAGTTGTCCTGATTAGTTCTTTCATGGTTAATGAAGTGGGCCAACCTGTCCCATTTCCAGATGAAAATGTAGTGAAGACTGACATCAAAGCCCTATTTTTTTCCTGAGTTTGTATTGAAGTTGCTAAGAAATCAGAAAGTGCAGTGAATGTTTATGGGATTTTGTCTTATGCTTTTGGGTCTTTGAGATTTTCTTTCACTCATCCAAGTATCTGGTTTGAAGCTATCTGATTGACCCCTCCTCAAGAATGTCTGGTGTTGGCATCAGTGCAGTGTGAAGGAGATGATAAGCCAATATTTTTCAGGGGATTTAAGAAATATTTTTATTTTATTTATGTTATGGTCCAGGTTAGGACTGTTATAAAATAAAATAAGACATATCTTGGCTGATTTACAGGCAAATACTCAAGAGCGAGAACCGGATGTGAACGGGACAAAACCCCGTCACAAAATGACCATTATCTTTCTTCACAAATGTTTCCGACACAAAAAAAATCCGTCGAAAAATAAAATAATATTTAAAGTGCTCTATTTTTCGTCCAATAAAAATGCTTCCTCCTAATTATACTCGCTTGTTTCTCGAGCCTGTTAAGCCATAAAAAACGCTATAAAAGGGGTCACAGGGAAGTTCAGCAGCAGTCAACAGGTGGCCACAAAGGAGACCGGTCACGTTTAGCAGCTGTCAGCAGGAGAGCGTCAACCACCGTCAACATGTGGGAACTACTATGAGAGATCGACCTAGATCCGAAAGCCGGCTTATGAACTTTACCACACCAAGGTAGCTGTCCTAAACCCTTACGTTCCTGTTGAAATAAACCACGTAAATCTATTTCTGCTGTTGTTGTGTTTCTTTCTTGCAACCATACGTTTGTCTATAACAGGACCAAGGAAGAACAACACAAACACAAGAGTAGAAATAACGAAGGTATATTACACGAAACAATAATACAAGATGTGGAAGGTGTTAGTATGATTGTAAGTCTGGTTTGGAGTGAAATACTATTGGCTCGACTCAATTCGTCCCACTCTCTTGAGAGACGTAGTATACATAGTGTTAGGAAGACTTCATTCTGTAGTTATAGGTAAGGACCCGTGACAATTTATTAAACTTTGTCTGCTACAATAAGAGAGATATTTTTATTTTATTTATATTTTTATTTTATTTATTAAACTTTGTCTGCTAGAATAAAAAACAAATCAAGCAAAATAATTTATTTGCACAGCAATTAATTTTGTGGAGAAAAAGTTAATTATTTCAAAAGTTGCCCCACTTTGTAAAATATAAACGTTTGCCTCTGATTAAACAAACTGGTATTAATGAATCTCAGCATGGATGAAGCTATAATTACAATCCTTTTCTTTATTATTTGTGAATTAGCATGATAACTTAGGAAAGATAGTGGAGTGGTTGCCTTCTCAATGTTTTTAGAATTTAGAGCTAGAGAGCCCTGTCTATCGTAAGACATTGATGAGGCAAGGAGAAGTGATGGATTCATGCCTTTCCCAAGGAGATTTGTGCAAAAGTGAATGCAACAGACCAGGCTGGTATTTGAACTCTGTTTACCAATTCTCCTTTCCACACTACCAGTTAAAGCACCCACACATCTACTCATTCAATATTTGATACAAATTATGAATGTAGTTAAAGTTTATAAAATCTTCTCAGTCAATGTGTTAAAATTGTCAATGCATCTCTAAATCGATCGGCAGCATAGATAACATTCTGATTTCAATTAAACCAAAACAAAGATGTTACATTGTAATATTTAGATTTTTGGTAAAGATTGAAATAACTGAAAATATTTGCCAGAAAAATGGCTTATCATTGTCTTACCTTGGAAACAAATATTCCATAATGATGTTCCTTGCCACCACGAATGTTAAACCCAAGCTGTAGGCAAAAAGAAAAGTATGTGAGCCCAGTTGAATGATGACAGCTTTTGTAGCTTAAATGGTTAAGGCTTCATCCATGAAAGACGAGCTCATGAGGGGGTGGAATGTTGAAGGTAACTTCTTTATCCATAATTTTTGCAACTGAAAAATATCTTGATCAAAAATGTGTGGGATTACCTTCACCTTGTCTGCCAATGGACATCACTTAACACTGCTAGATGGTGTGACAATCAGTGATATAAAACAAAAGGACTCACTCTTTCTTTAATTTTTATTTTGCACTGGAATATAGTCACAACTCCCTTGGCACTTGTTTCCCCCAGAAGCAATTTCTTGTAATATTGTCTTTCAAAATAAATGAATTTAACACAAGGAGGATTTTAGATATATATTTATATAAACAAGCTTGTAAAAATGAAAAAAGAGAATTATATTTATGTGTAAAGTGATAGTTCTAAAAAATTGTAGTGATTGATTGTGTGTCCTGTTTTAATGGAATATCAACCCTGTTGGGCATTTAATGCTGAAAAGTAAAAAAAAAAAAAGGTGGGGGGGGGAGAAAAACATTTACGAGATTAGCAGTAGGGTGTATTTTGTACATGTGCCACATGGCTTGGTGAAATTAAATAGTTAATTTTCCCAGGTAAAAACATCCCCACCCAGTGGAAACAAGTCTTCTGGATCACAAAAGAGAAAGAATGAGTCCTTTCCTTTTATACTGCTGATTGCTGTGTCACCTAGGGGGTGTTAAGTGATATTGTTTGGCAGACAAGCTGGAGTAATCCCATAAATTCAATAAAAATCTAGAGAAAAATACAAAGTAACTCATAAAAACTAAGAATAAAATGGAAAATAATGAATGCAATTACCGCATAATTTTTTGGTCAACTAAACCAATTTTTTTGTTTGTATATTAACTGTCTCTTGTAAAGGTAAGAAGATGGCAGGAGGCATCAGATACTTACTAAAGAGGATGGCAGGAGGCGTCAGATACTTACTAAAGTTCTACAGGGAACTGACCATTTTTTTAGCAATGTATGAGTTGCACTTGAAGTCTGCATGAGCTTAGGTTCCAATAGGCACTTTTAAAGATTTTTTATGACTGAATATCCACTCCCCCCAACACTATTATTTTAAGTTCCTGGAAGAAAGGAGTTTTATTTCCCCACCCCTCATGTAACAGACCTGATCAAGATGGATTATTTTTTTTATGGTATATCAACCCTGTGTGAGTTATTTAAGGCTGATTGTAGTGAGGTTGTTATAGTCTGGTGTTCCTAAGTGGTCCCCATTCTAAGTACTGATCGTGCTCAACACTGCTTAACTTTGGTGATTGAACAAGAGCCATTGTCTTCAGTGTAATTTGACCACATGCAATGACGATGGAAGAATGGATCATTAGTTGTTTCAACAATACTGGACATCAGCTGTCTATATTTCTGAAATGAGGTATTGTAACTGCTTACATGATTTACATTGTTTGGACAGTTGTCCTCATCTTTATTGTTATATTCTGAATTTTTTGGCTGTTGTACACTCTGGCCTTTTTCATTGACCTGACAGAAATAGTTGGGAGTTCAATACCTGGCTACATCAGAGGTGAACAAAAAAAAAACTTAGGGAGTTGAGTTACTAAAGGAAAAATAACTGAAACTGAGAAAAGGCATGGCATGTGGAACTAGAACAATCTATCCCGGTGGATGAAATAAAGGCTTTGGTTTGAAATATCAATGTATATCACCAGAAGAAGGCCGGAGTGTGCAACGGCTGAAATGTTGTGAATATGACAAGAAAGATGAGGACAACAGTCTGACCCATGTAAATAGTGTAAATACTTGACATCTTAATGATGCTTTTCAAAGTTATCTACAATAAAGATTATTTATTTCAATCTTATAATTACTCCAAGGTAGTCAAGAAAATGGTATGGAATAAAGTTGCAAGAGACAATGACATATTTCCGTGTACATCTCTGCATTGATATGGCAACAAATTTTCCAAAAGTCCATAATAGAGGAACACAGAAATTAAGATTTGATAAGGATTTAGTCTAATTTCATTTTTATCTACTCTGAAGATCAAAGACGACAATTTTTTTTTTATCCTATAAATATTGATGTTTTTGAAGATTTGGATCAATCAGTTCATATATGAAAATAAAAGAAAGTCATGTTTCAGGATGAAGAATTAACTAAACATCAATCAACAAAGTTGAAGAAATCTGAAACTCCATGAAAATCAGACAGAATTTCAAAATCTGTGACAAAAGAAAATTAATAATTTATTTTATTTATTTACCTTAGGACTAATATCTTCATTCTTGTTGTTATTATCAAGGCTTGCAATGGGAAATCAGAGAGATGTTCAAATTTCAGTCGAGTTTGTTCCATTCACTTACACGTAAATAACCTTGGGAAAGGTTTGAATCCATCACTTCTTCCCTTCAGCTATGGGTTAAATAGTAAGACTTGTATCTAGAAAAATCATTATCTCCAAAAGCTGATCATGCAATATTCACTTGCAGAAAAAAAAATTATTATTCTTGTAATTCCCAAAAATATGTTTAAATAACTCACAAAGGGTTGATAAGTCTTGAAAAAACAAATCAATTTCTATTATCAGAAAATAACAACAAAGATGAAGAGACTAGTCCAAATGTGAATAATTCCTCATCACTGAAATACAAACAGAAATTACTTGTTTTATTCCATCTTCTTATGTATTTTTTTTTTATCTCAATGCTTTCACTTGATACACTTTTTAGTCTTCCTTTTATTTTTGTGGTTTTATTTTTGTTTTCCATCTTTTATCTAAACATGTTGCGTATGATATGATTTCCAGATCCAAAAGCAAACACTGCAAAATCAAAAATTGTTAAAATTATCATCAGTTTTTAAAGATTTTAAAAGAATTTCTTTTTTTTGGATCTGGAGATCAGAATGAAGAGAATTTATGTTTGTTGTTTAAGTTTGTTTCAATATGGATCTAAAGATCTGCTAACCTGTTCGGATGCGTTACTTCTGTGAAGTTGAATTGTTCGAGGCAGAAACTGTTTGAGGTTGTTGTCATAATCGGGATGTTTCTTTCGCTGAAAAAAGAAAACAATTTTCAGAAACAATCATGAATATCAACACAATGCCAACAATTCTTTTAGCATGATTAATAAAAATAAGGTTGGGTTTTGTTTCTAGAACTGATTAAAAATTTGTTCTTTCTATCATCAAAACTGACTTGAAAGGTTGATCAGGCTTTGCATGGTTCATCTTTGAAGATGTATTTTCATGTAATTGTTATAGTGAAATTGTCAGGCAAAAGAATTTAAACCAAAATGTCCATCTAGAAGGTATTTCTCAAAAGTCAGTTAACTTTTCTTTATGGTGGGTGGGAGAGGTTATCTATTCCCACCAGATATCGGCATAATTGATATGGGTCTATATTGGCCTTGTGTAATGATTCAAATATAATGGACAAAGTGTTGATGAGTAGAAAATAAATCTTTATATAAGACAATGTAATAATATAGAAGGATAAGATGAGACTTGAAGTTTCAAGAGTTCAAATGTAAAAATTCTGGCATATAAGAGAAAGAGAGAGTCTAAGAGTAAGTAAATATATATATATGCATATATATGTATTTTAAGACATTTTTATGTTTATACATTCTTTTTATAGATACAAATAAGTAAATGCTCTGAAGTTTAATGGCAGTAAATTCGACCTTGCTAATCGAACGATCCTCTGTGACTCAATCAGTTAAGAGCACATCAGGCTAAATGACAGTTCTGTATAGGATACAGGTTCGAATCCTGTCGGAGGACAAATATTTTCTATGAAAATTTCTCGGACATTCAGGCCGGTAAATGTTATAAATACTGTTTATTATAAAACAGAGCATTTACTTAAATATTTGTATCTATAAAAAGAATGTATAAACATAAAAATGTCTTAAAATAATTGTCGGACTTTGCCCATTTCATAATATATATGTATCCAAATGTAATAGCAGCCTGCTTAACAATGTGGGTGAAGGATGGTATGTCTGTTTTCAAATGTATCAATAGGCTGCTTAAAAAGGTACAGAAAGAATGGTTGTATATTTTAAGTGGAGCAGGATGGTTTATTTATCTCAGGTCACCAGCTGATCGAATTTCCACTCTGGTTACATTACAATGACTGCAGCATTGGATAATAGCAAAAATTTATGTATCAATTCTGGTTTAGGCTGATTTTCCAGGCTGTTATATACATATTTAGAGATTCACTTCATATGTGTCATTTTGCTTTTCATTGGCTAGTGTCTTTATATCCTGCTTGTGAAAGCTTTCTGATTGGTTGATTGAACTATAGCTTTTTGGCCTTGCAATTTCTGATTATACATCTATTTATACAGATGGTGAAATATTGGTCTCCCTATTGCTATTTATTTATTTTTCAATCACCACACCTTATCTGTATTTGTCAGTTTGTCACTGAATTGCAGGTGAATCACTTCTAATTATAGAACTGATATTCTTCATGATATTTCAAAATTTTTTTACCTAATATTATTAAAGAAAAAGTAATATAAAATTTATTATTTCAAATTAATAACATCTTCCAATATGGTCTACAGGTCTTTGGAAATATCATAGCAGACTAGAGTTTGCCAACCCCCAGAAAAATTTAATGTTTATAAAGCTGATTCAAAGGAAGAGTATTAAAAAAATTATTGCATTCCATTCTTTTAGGTGCTTAACAAATCTCCACAAAAATAATTATCTCATGTGAAGGTTCTTATTAACTCTATAAATAAATAAATCATGCCTATTAAACCAGATTTTCTTTTCATTATTCTCATATTCTTAAGGCTAAACCATTTAAATAACATTTATTGGTGTTTTTGTCAGTTTGCACAAACTTACTGATACATGTATATTTGCCTTCTCTATACGTTATTGGCGCAACACAATTTTCCAACTTAAATTTCGTGTGAACTGAATGTGATATCTGGTTAGCGTTACCTAAGACAGTAAAATGCGACACAATATTTTTTAGATGTTGGACCCTACACGTTTTGCATGGGGTGGGTTTTTGCTACAGGTGTCGAGGAGTACCCTGCATCTACACAGTTGAGTGAAATAAGTGCGATCGAGTTACTTCCCTTGAATTACTACTTTTTTTTCAGTTCGAAAGGAAAATAATTACTAACAATTTAGTTTTAGTTCAATATAGGCTAATAATTGATAGCGTTAATGTAAATATACTAAGTATGGCTCAGGGCAACAACACTGAGGTACCTGGTAACAATTCCAGGTCCAATATTTCTTATCAATGTTTAAATTATGCCAAAAGTTTTTTTAGCCTAAAAAAAGTAAAACTTAAGAACAAAGAATGATTATGCTTTTTGCCCACTCTGAAATTCTCATTACTAAAAAGTTTGTTTTTTTCTCCAAAATCTTTGGTAAAAAAAAAGTAAACGTAAAATTATACTTTTTTTAATCGATCGTTTAAATAAAGAAAAATTACTACAACTCTGTAATAGGCGCAGTTTAAAAAGTAAACATTTACAAATAAATAACACTAACAGTTTTTCTTCATAAACTCCTTTCTTTGAAGTGCGTGAGTAAACTAGGATTTTCAGTCTTCAAAAATCATTGGTTTATTAATAATATTATTATTCCACGCTATAAATTCATTGGTTTTATATTAAAAAATAATAAATCCTAACAATAATTCAGCATTAAATACCTCGGCTTTTTTAATTTCATTTTAAAATCGCAATCAACGTGACGACAGGTGAGATTTTGTTGTAACAGTTTTTTACCTGATTTTTTGGTACCCAATACGGAGGAAGCTCATATGGTGGAAGCTGGGCTTGGATGGGCTCGGGTTTCGGTGAAGACATGTTAAGGAAGGTCTATCACTCGTGGCAAGAGAATTAAAAAGAAAATGTTGAGGAACAAAAAAATCCAGTAGATGACACGATGTTTGCACTTTTAAAATCAACCGGAAGTTATTCTCTTCATTCCAACAGGTTGGTCTTGCTTGACTTAAATGGCAAAGCAAAATGCGACGGGAATTATTTTCTATGCACAAAAAGTCAAATACTAACAGAATTATTTACATTCATATTTTGCTCTTTTTTTTTTTAAAGTTATAAGAAATTACGTTTTAAATTATTTCTAAATATGAATCACAATGCGTGTTAAGTCGAGGTTAATATTTTTTTTATTGAACAAAGGGGAGATCACTTGATGATTTTTTAGAAGTTAAGCAAAAAAGAAAAAAAACACGAAACAAAAAAGTTTAATTACAAAAATGTCATATACGTTGACATAGTGTGATGGTTAACGAACCAATCTCGATAGTTTGTTCGCTTTTAGATTCTCTTGGCAAACTCCACCCCTTGTAGCACTGTGCATAGAACACATCCCCGTGGTATCGTGTTTTTACTGATTTTAGTAAGTTTGTTTTCTATGAGCACGATATACTCAAACAAAAGTCAAAACGTTTCAAGGTACCGCTAAAGAACTATATACGTAAGGTTTAAAAAATAAAATTCATTTTTAAAAATGAAAAATCTTTCTTGAAGTTTTTATTTTAGTTCTAATTTCAGGTTTAAAATTTAATCCTCCCAATAAGTAAAAAAATACATCACTGTATTTCAAACTGAATTTAAATTGATAGGAATTTCTTTTATTTAAATAAAATCATCTATATTAATAAATCTGGCAACACAACATAATCATGTTTTATTAAAAATCTTTTAAAAATAAACTGAAACTTTACTTTAAGAGATGAAAAAAATATTTTTACTAAGATTTTCTAAAAATTAAAAAATATTCAGAAATAAATTAATTCATAAGTGCTGAAAGTTTAATTAAAATCTAACAATTATCTGATTTTTGCAAGAATTTTGAATTCAGTGTATTTTGCACCACAAAAAGACGCTAAAATTTCCCATACTAGTTTATGGTCACCCGCTGACGCAAGACAAATAAAATTTTTAACAAAAATTTGAAGATTGTAAAAAGGATCGGAAAATATAATTTAATAATCAAAAAATCCTTTGGTCTGTCCTCTTAATAATAACATAAATATTTTTACAATTTTTTTACTCTTTTTTTTCATCATCTATGGTTATTTATTTAGCAGCTAATCTTTGGAGGTACTTACTTACTTTAAGCCTCGTGTCAGAATTAATAGAGCTTAGGAAAATCCCTATAACAATAAAATATATAAACAAAATTAAAAAGAATTCAAATTAAAATAATGCATTTGCGCTTTCCTTTAAACCAGTATCTCTCTCTTTCTCTAAACTTCTCTTTCTATTCTTCTCTCATCTAACGAGAAGGTAACCCTCAAAAAAAAAAGAGGAAGAACAAGAAAAGACCGGAAGTTTGTAGGATCAGAGCCTACTTATTTGTGATTGAAAAATACCCAAAATCAGGGCGGCTCCACGCATAACTTCCATTGTAAAAAAAATGAAAAAGAAAGGAACGCCGGAAAATAATATAATTTTGACCAATCAAAACAATTTAAGCAAAGAAACCAATGTTCTCGGAGCCTGGTCAAAAGGATATAAACTGATACCTCTGAGCTAGAAGCAAAAAGGACGGCGAGAACTGTGAACAGAGATGCGACTGCTAGACAAACCATCCACGCGCGAAGAAGTATTTAAGAGGTCATCTGCTAATGATATTGATGCCCTTCTTAGGGCCCAGAAGAACACAGTAGATTGGCACTGATACTGACTTATTTCTAATATCACTACTACCCCTACCATGGTCAGGCTTCGAAACATCACCACCGGACATTTCTCCAGACTGCTAACAATATCCGCCTTATAAACAAACATTTTGCTACACCAAATACGAAAAGAATCACTCTAAAGAAAATAAATAAAAATATATTATTTATTTTATACCCTTGAGTCACTTCGTTTTATTCCAAAGTTTCCAGGAAAGAAAATCTTACCGCCTGGCCACACATTCCTAATCTAAAATCTAATCAACAATTTCATAAGTACATTTTTTTTTCATTTTATCTGTTTATTCTTTGCGGACATGTTGAATATTTTGAGAGGTTCAAATTTCACTCTCACAACCTCATAAATGGGTTGACAAGACCCTTACATAGATTCTTACGATAAGATCACTCCACCTTGATATCACCCCCATTCTTGTTGTCAGTCCCCCACCCAATGTCATATTTGGCCAAGGTTAGTAAATACTCTGTCATCTTGCCATGGAGCAATGGTTAGCAAACTTGTGCAAGAAACTGGTAAATGTAAAAGTTTCATTCCTCACTGTGATCTCTATTCTTATGGTTTTATTTGGGATAAGGCTACGGTGGTTAAATAACAAAGAGTGCCTTGATGTAGAGTAAGGCTTAACAGTCTTATCTTTTTTCTTTTTCTTTTTCTTTTTTTTTTTTGATCCTTCATAAACGCTTTCAGTTGTTTTTCTTGTTATTTTTGTATCTGTTGTATAGAAAAGATAAATCCAGTGGATTACTATCGTCTTCAGAAAACTTTCACAGCCTGATCAAGAACATTGTGTGTGAAGAAAAACCTCACTGAAGTGAGCTGAATAAAAATAAACGTTTCTTTTAAATCATATAAAAATCCCCAAGTTGATTTCGATACCTCTTCTCAATCTTATGTTCTTTACATCGGCAACTTGTTGCTGATTAATCTGTGAGCTATCAGTTCTTCTGTAAGCCTTACTTAGTCTGACACAAGGACACAGCATTATGCGACCCACTGATGATTGAACCCACTGCAGTCAGTAATGAATTTGCAAAACTGTCCATTAAGCATTGACGATGTATTCTTCAGTTCTTGACAAAACTTAGTTTAATCTGGCACAAGATTGCAGTCATGTGGCACTTGGTGAAGATAAAAATCCTAGGCAAGTGAATGTTCTGAGAGACAATTTTGGTACTTGTCAAAAGGCTCTGATTTGGACAGGTGTGCCTTGAAGACAACATAAAAAATAAGGTGACTTTAGATAACGATGAAGCCAGTTAATGAGAGGACAATGATACAACATTATCAATTTACACAAGAATAAGACTTAATTCATTGACGAAAAATGGACATTGATTTCAACTTTCATAAAAAGTGGAAGCAAGATTGTTAGAAATGGAGAACATATAAAAAGCTGAGAAACAACCACATTGAAGACAAGAATTTATTACAAGAAAGGAAAAGAAAAATAGTTTATTGACAAACTTATTTTTTATAAAGAGTTCAGTACAATATGAGTCCCATGTTGTTTTTTTTTTCTTTTTTGGAAGAAAGAAAATCGCCATATAATCATTGTTTATGGGTCAATATGATCAAAGGCTATAAAAACTGACTAAAGAAATGTTACCAAAAGATAAACAGTTTTGTGCCACAAAGAGAAAGATCAAGAAAAGATAACATTAAATGAATCCAGAATTTCTATAAATTGAAAAACGTGTATAAAATAGGATATAGAATTTTCACAAAGTTTGAATATAATAAATGGAAAATCGTTTCATTGAAACTGGATTACGTGTTTTGCTCTTATTAATCTTCATCAAATCAAAAACAAAAGAAAGAAATGTGTGTGTGTTTGTGTGTGTGTGTATTTACGTGTATGCTTAAATAATAAATCTTTAGTACTTTCTCTGCTAAGCTGGCGTTTCAAAGAAAAGAATGAAATTGTGCGACCTTTGTAAAAAAAAAAGCTGTTAATATTTAATCCGTATATTTTCTTTACAATTTTCTTGTTTTTGTTGAAATTTATTTATAGAAAATGAAAACTCGAAAGTATTTATAGAAAAGGCACAAGAAATTTACATTATGATGTTGGGAAAATGGCTGAAGCTGAGATGCCAATAACATTGCAGATTCTTCTTTGGATTTTATCAAGAATCTCTAAATACATAGCAGTAACACTGGACCATATTTGGCAGCAATATTCAAAGCATACAATATATAAATATGTAAGATAGATTCTGGTGAAAAATTGTCTAACGCAACATAGGGAACCAAACGTTCCTAGCAGCAAGTCTCGCAATTGATTCAATATAATCTTTCCACTTCATGTCAGTGGCAAAACGTTCATCCGAGAAGCGTATTTTCCGGCTTACAAGACGCACTTTTTTCCTAAAAAAATACCCCGAAAAATACGTGTGCGTCTTCCAAGACAAATGTAAGGCAATGCCCAGGTTCCAGTAAGCTTGGACGCTCACCTAATTGGTTTGACTGATAGGGACATGGATCTGTATATCGAATCATTACACTATAATGTTAGCTATCTAATTCAGCCTTTTATATTATGTAACCTCAGTACTTAGCTGTTACAAATATTTCCAAGACTAAAACCTTCCTGAAGCCAAGCCACAAGCTTAAACATGCTCTGTTTACTAGCAGCGACAGGAACCTTTCTAATATGTCACTACCATACAAACAAAATTGGACGAGTGTTTAATGTAAACAATACATGGTGCTAGAATGTGAGGGACGTATGGTGAATGTGTTGTTGTATGAGAATGACTTTTTCTTTTTTAGAAAATTCATTACAATATTAGAGTGCGTCTTCCAAGCCAGAAAATACAGTAAGTGCAACGTGTCACTCCCCTGGAGGTTAGCATCAGTCATATTGAGAAAAGGCAAAAATGTTCTCTAAGACAGTTAAAAGAGAGCAATTTTATTTTGGTAGCGTTTAAATTAACAAACCATTTTTTGTCCCATTTAACAACAGATTGTAGGTCATTTTTTAGATCAGATCTCAATTTGAGCTTATTAAAACTATCAGACTTACTATTAAGACAGGAGTAAATAGTTGTGTCATAAGTATAGGGACTGATTTAGGAACTGGTGACATCGGACAGGTCTTTGATGAGAACAGCTTAGATCCTAGGATAAAGCCTCGGGGTACGGGCGTCCAGAAATAGCATAACTTTTAACTTGTGAAGAAGAGCAGCATGCCAATCCCTGTTAAATGTCATCAAGGTATCCAAAGCAACAGCCTGTGCTTCACATTTCTTATCTAAAGCTTGATAGACTATTTCAGCAATAATCGTTAAAACATCAGCAGTGGACATAGAGAAGCGAAAGCCATATTGCTTGTTTGCAAGAAGACCCTGCAAAGTGAGATGCTTAACCAATCTAGTATTGAAATACCAGTAAACAAAAAATGACCTATCCTCGTCAAGCTTTCTTTCTACTATAGCTGTAATGCCGGTTTGATATTCACATGGTTTGTTTGAAATTGTGTAGTTGGTTTGTTTGACGATTTAGTGTTTCCCAGAAGGGAAGACTGGGCATATCTGCTATCCTATCTCATCCTTTTAATGAGTCAGAAAAACGAAGAGGGAGGGAGTCTGTAGCAGAAAAATACAATTTACACATAGAGATAACAAATTAAAGCCAAATTTATACAATTATTAGGAAACATATATCTCTAAATACACACCAATTTTTGTCTTCCTAAGTCACACACACGCCACAATTTATTCAAAATAAATTTTAAAACATGCACAAATATACCAGATTGCTGGTCATTATCGACGCGACTCTTGCTTGCTACAGATGTCTACAACTACGTCCGCGCATTTCCCTTATATAGGTTATAAAAGAAGCCGGACCGGGCAGAGATAGAGAGAGAGAGAGAGACTTGACACACGTATGTTAACTATACCCAAGAGCACGGCTGACTTCCTGTCCAATCATTAGGCTGTGAAAACGACCTCCTGTGAACACAGAAAGAGAACAGATTCTAATATCAACGCGACAAGCCCAAACCGATAGCCAACATGAAGTCAACCGATTTAAGCATACATCTGTAGAGGACCGTGTGTTAACGTGTTGTTAGGTTAGAAACACGTGCTGTTTATTTCCTGCTTGAAGAATGTCCAACTACGAGGACATGCCGGACTCAAGTTGAGTCCAACCGAAGATGTAAAGAAAACAAACAAGACCGATATACATATATATATATATATATATATATATATATATATATATATATATATATCTCAACAAGTATATGTATTAAACAACAAATTTACAAGTGACAAAGACATGAAAAATTTGTGTTTGTGTGTGAATGTAAAGAGTTTGTATTTTGGTGAAAGTACGTATATGTGTGTTTCATGTCGTTTTCCCACAAGTGGGCAAAAACGCGGATCTTTGCGAGAGATCACATTTTTAAATGTGTCCGCTGAAATGCAAAGTGAAAAAGAGAACGAGGCAATAAGTCGCCCAGTATTTATAGTGTAGGGAGAGCGACCCCTAGTGAACAATTAAGGAATTAAGGAGGAGCTAACTCCGACACACCTTTTTCACGCTCTTATTTTGCACCTCGTACACCGTACATTCGAACGCCGCACTACGACTTACCAGATACATTTTCATATCTTGTAAATGAACATAAATCTTTGGTCATTTCTCCAAACCAATGTCTAATTTTTTTTTTTTTTTTTACCTCAACTAACTTCAACCTCGGATCAAGTCTTTTCATTTTATACCGCTGATTACCGTGTCATCTAGCCATTGTCTTGGCAAACAAGGTGAGGGTGATCCCTACTCGTTTAAATATCTAACGTGGAGGCCACACCTTAGTATCCACTCAAAGTGCGATACAAACTCCTTTACGTCCTTAATGATTTTTCCCACCCATGTTCTGCATTCCTCACCAACCCTGCGTGCAGTATTTGTGGACTATATTGAAAACAGAAAACTCCTTTTGAAGTTATTGTCTAAATTTATTTTTACCCCAAAATTTTATTATTCTTCAAAAATATCAAAAAGAAAAATAAAAGAAGCGAAATTAAAAAAAAAATACACGATCATAAATGAAAAGAAAAATCAAGAAAAGAAAATTACGAATCAGATTTCTCAAAGACTACAAAATAAATACGAGTTGCCGTTGAAAAAAAATTAAGTCAAGGGAGACAACTCAAGATCGAATAATTTCAGGAATTGTCTCCCTTAGTGTTCTCTGGCAATGCGTAATCTTTGTTTGGCGCAAGAAGGCCAAATGTCAAGTGTTAAAGTAAGACGTTTTTATAATAACTCTTCATTCCCCAAAACGGAAATGGTGACTTATTAAAATCAACATTTAAATCCCTCCTTTACTTTATTGCACTGATCTTTGACCACCAAGTAATCTTCGATTTATTTTGTATGTTCACCTTAAAAATAACAATTTGGGCATTTATCCATCTTTTTATACGCAAAAAGATATATGCCACCCCAGCAGAGTCACGTGTACCCCGAATGTATGCTACAGCCCTCACCACCACCCGAATTTACGAGACAGGGCCCCCAACTTTACTACATCTCAATTTTCATCAGGTATATAAAATACAAATTTTATTGTAACCTAATTATGTACAATAATGGATCGTATGCAATGTAGGTGAACAATTTAACTAGAAAAATTGAAAATAAATGCAATGTATCTAAATACAAATTAAAGACATGTCATAATATATCATTCTGTAGACTCGTCCTTTTCTATCTATCACCCCTAGTAACAGAACAGTCTATACCTTACGCCTACGCACGGAAAACTTCGACCAATAAAAAACCGTACTAGGCGAATCAACAAATCTCATTGGTTAACGACACAATAATCTGAACGTTTCACGTGCAAAAACAAAATTGCGTCAACACTTCTTTGAGCCGATTTTGGACTTCCAAAAATATATAAAAGAAAACACCGACTGACCAAAAGGGTCAGAGACGAACATCCACAGAGAAATTGCCAACATAATTCACGTTACTCGAAATCACGATTTTACCGCGCAAAAGTACGTCAACGCAGACTCACTTGCAATTTAAACTCGACCAACTCTGTGGACATCAAATCGCAAACTTAAAACAACTTTGCTTATCCAAAGTGAACTATATTCACTACATTATTAAGTAAAAATCAACATTCGAACGATTCAGAAATATTACAGTCAAAGGTAGACCACTCTATAAGAACTTATTCATAAAAACACTTAACGTCGACATTTTTAATATTAATGAACACAATTCTAGAAAGACTGTAACTGAACATACAAATACAAAAATAGACATACCGAAACCTCAAATATGACACACACTTTGCCATAGTAACATATACCAAAATATCCTGTATATATATATTACTTTTAATTGTATATAAATGTTTTGTTGGTTTCTAAATTGAATATGTCTTGTTTTTGATTGTATTTAAAATTCGTTTATTTGTTTGTGGATGCAGAAAGTCACGCAATCTACACAAATTCCTTCTGATTCACTCAATTACAATTAATTAATTCTGCACATCCCCAACGATTCCAACTTCAATAATCAACAGCATCAACTTGAGATTTTTCTTGTTAAAAAGTTGAATAATTTTAATATATTCAACATTATGAATAAAAAAAAAAGTGAATTTTATGTCGTGTTTTTTCGAGATTTTAATATGAACAAAACAAATTCACGGATTCAGACAAAAAAAAGACCCCAGAATAATGTCAAATACTGAGAAAATTTTCTAATTCTTTATTAGCCAATTGGGCTTTGTTTAATTTTGTAGCGTGTATAAATGTAAGGAGACAAAAGCAAATATCGATAAGATAGCCTGAGTTACAAAGCACTGACCGGGGTTCCCGCAATAAAGCTTTTTCTCTCCGCCTCCCCAGGTCGGGGGCTCGGGGTAGTATGCACCGGCCCTGACACCCAGCACACAAATATATATGTGTGAATTTTTGTGCGCGTGTGAGTTTAGACAGCATTTTTTCATTAATACAACTTTTAGGAAAATTTGATAATCAAGGAATTATTATTATTATTATTATTATTATTATTAATAATAATAATAATAATAATAATAACAATAATAAATTAAATTGTTATTAAAGACCACAAACAAAAACGGTGCCTCCTTGTTGATATGGCAGTCCCTGCTGACTGCAATGTATCTTTGAAGATATTCAAAAAGCTGTCAAAATACAAGGAACTTGAAATAGAAATCTCGAAAATGTGGCATATGGGAACATCAACAATCCCTGTTGTAGTTGGAACCCTAGGACTGGTTGGAAAAGATTGCAGTAGACTAATTGAAGGGATTCCTGGAAGTCCATGCCCCAAGGAGATACAAAAAATTGTTCTGACAAGTACAGCCCACACTTTACGAAGGGCTTTATCTATGTAATTTTTTTCTTTTTTTTTTTTTTTTTTTAGAGGAAACTGTCATGATGCCATTTCTAACCTTAGGTCCCTGAGCGGGACCCGAAAAGAAATGTGTAAACGCCAGAAATCAAAGAAAATAAAAATAACAATAATAATAATAATAATAATTAACTTGTCTTGCAATGACTGTATCTATTGCCTAAATGTTCGTAATGTCAGGTTTTTAGTAATCAAATATCAGACGACACAAACTGTGAATGCTAATCGTTTTAAAATTTTTGAATATTACGAAAAAAAGATAAAAATTGAAAGAAAAAAAAATGTTCGTATTTGTGCGTCACGACGATTTTTAAATCCAATCAACAAACGATTGACACATTTTTAGATCAATGAAACATTTCGCTTCTCTGTAACTTTTTGTACGTAACCTTGTCCTTATCTAAATTGGCAAACGTCAGGTGTTTAAAAAGATTTCAAAAATTTTAAAACGATTAAAATTCTCTGAGATCGATAATATCCAAGTGGTCGTAAATGTGACATCACAGAAGTTTATTTTACATTCATTAGATCCAGACAGGAATTCCCATGGACATAAATAAATTGACTAAAAAAAATTCCTTGTCTTTTCATCCTTTTTTTTTATTATTTATTTATAGAATTCATATTTGAATAAATAAATTCAGTTTTACTTTCCAACACATGACAAGTGGGTACCATATCCACGAAAAACATATATATATATATATATAATACACCAATTTATCTCATACTAAAATAATTTTAATATTAAGTGCATAAAAAAAAAATTCAACAAAATTTATATATATATATATATATATATATATATATATATATATATATATACACACACACACACACACACACACACACACACACACACACACACACACACACAGAGTAGCCGGTAGTTGGATTATGTTTTCGTTCCTCTGTAGAGACGCGATTGCCAGTTTCGTGATGTTTGACTTGGGCGGCTTGACTTTCTCCAAGGTCTGTCTCATCCTCCAACTGCGCCTAAGGTAAGTTCAAGGCCACTTCTTCGATTCTGACAATGATGTCCAAGTATAGCACTCGCCTGATGGTTGTGGCGAAGTTAAGACCCTTATTTAATACTGACTTGGCTGTTGGGTCTCTCCTTAAATTGACCGGAAATCTTGGTGCCAAGCCTGAACGGATGAGTTATAGGACTCTGCATCGGTGTAAGAATGTCAGATGGTTCGTTATACGTTCCAGTAGGACTTTTCAATTTGTCTCCATATTTTCGGTGTATCGGGTCCGTACTGATCCTTCAGTATCTATCTATATCTCTGATGAGGTATTATTACACTATTTCGGACTATTATCATCATCTTTGTTGCCATATTTATCACAACGTTTCTGCCGTTGTATGCTGCCGTTGTACGCTTCTTCAGGTGATTGGAATGTCGAACTGAACATTTCGCTCTGTTATAAAATAAAATAAGACATATCTCGGCTGATTTACAGGCATATACGCAAGAGCGAGAGCCGGATGTGAACGGGACAAAACCCCGTCACAAAATGACCATTATCTTCATTTACAAATGTTCCCGACACTCGAGTTCCGCTCGAAAAATAAAATAATATTTAAAGTGTTCTATTTTTCGTCCAATAAAAATGCTTCCCTCCTAATTATACTCGCTTCGTTTTTCGAGCCTGTTAAGCCATAAAACAACACTATAAAAGGGGTCACACGGAAGTTCAACAGGTGGCCACAAAGGAGACCTGTCACGGTCAGGCCGAGCGTTCAGCAGCTGTCAGCAGGAGAGCACCAACCACCGTCAACATGTGTGAACTACTATGAGAGATCGACCTAGATCCGAAAGCCGGCTTATGAACTTTACCACAAGGTAGCTGTCCCAAACCCTCACGTTCCTGTTGAAATAAACCACGTAAATCTATTTCTACTGTTGTCGTATTTCTTTCTTGCAACCATACGCTTGTCTATAACAGCTCGCTGGGGTAAACTGTTCTAGTGTCATGTCTAATGGATGTTAGTTATAAGTTATCTCCTGTTGAGTCCCCTGTCCAAGTTCTCCACTAACTTAACCAGGTATTGATCCTGTCACTGGATCTAACTGATGTCTTTATCCACTGTGCCATGTGTCCTTGAGGACATCTGTATATGAATTTCTTGGTATTATAAACCTTATGTCTTCAGCAGCCATTTTTAAACAGTACTCATATTGCAATTTTTCTGTTATCAATCATTTTTTAACAGAGCTCATATTGCAATTTTTGTTATTATTTTAAGTCAGCAAAACTGATATAAAATCCATCATATCAGCCATTTTTAACAACTTTGTAAACGAAAGTGAAATTCTCCGTTTAAAAATCTTGTAAAATTTGGTTATACTTTTTTCAAAAGTTATTTTAGGAAAATTAAAAAATCTAAGTTTATATTCTTTCGCATATTAAAAATTATTTTAAAAATAGAAACGCTTTTTGCAGATTGTAATAAGCTTTCAAATTTAAGATCTGTAAAAATAGATCTTTTAATAAGAGCATTTCCAGAGATGAACTTATTCAAACTTAATTTTAAAATATTTAACAACTTTATCCCATTATGGATTTAAAATTGAAAAAAAAGAAAACAATTCTTTTAAAAATTCATTTTTCATCGAAAAATATTTTGATTTCTGGCAATAATGTCCTTAATATATATTATTCATAAAAGCCATTAAAAGTTTTCCTAATTAAATAATGTGTTAGTTAACAGGTGTAAAGAATATATTTTTACCATGACTTTCTAAAAAGCAAACATTTTTAAAATAATTTTATTCGTTTTTGAATAAGTTCTGAAAGTTTCATTAAAATCCGACAATTATTTGATTTTTGAACGGGTTAAAAATTTTGAAAAAGTAATTAAAAATGCTTTCCGCTTTCCTCTTATTAGTACCACAAACATTTTGTCGATTAAACTTTGTTTTTATTAAGTTTGGTACATTTTTTTCATCATGCTATGTTGTTTTTTCGGCGAATTATTGAATATATATATATATATATATATATATATATATATATATATATATATACGAGGGTCATTCAATAAATAAGGTGAATTTTTCGGTATAAGGACTTCTAATAAAGATAGAAGCTTACTTTTTTTTTTATTTTTCAACGTAGTCTCCCAGCACTGTCACACACTTTTCCCATCTGTGCACAAGCTTCCGTATTCCCTCAGCGTAAAAATTTTTGGACTGATGTCTCAGCCAGTCGCTCACAACACTTTTGACTTCATCGTCACTTTTAAACTTCGTGCCTCTTGTGAATGCTTTCAAGGGACCAAACAGGTGAAATTCTGAAGGGGGCAAGGTCTGGGCTGTAAGGGGGATGAGGGAGCAGTTCCCAGCCCAGCTCGTTGATGGTCTGCACCGTTTGGGCTGCTGTGTGAGGTCTTGCGTTGTCATGATGCAAGATGGCTCCTTCTGACTGATGACCCCAGCGTTTGTTCTTTATGTCTTTCTTGACCTGCCTCAGCAGTTCACAGTAGTTCTTCTGTCAGACTGAATGAGGTCATTGACTGATTCGATCACCTCAGGAGACCTCACTTCTGTAGACCTCCCAGGCCTGTCTTCATCCTCAACACTGCTCCGTCCTTCTTTAAACAATTTCGCCCACTTGTAGACATTTTTTTTGGCTGACACATGTGGCACCATACACAGTTGACATTCTCCTATGAATTTCAACTGGTTTACAGGCTTCAGCAACCAAAAACTTGATAATTGACCGCTGTTCAATCCTGGAGCATGCTTCTTGGCCGGCCATCTTTGTTAATCGCCAAAACTCTGTTTTTTTTAATCTGCAAAAGAAATTAAATCCATGTGAAAAAGGTAAAATAAACAAAAAAATTTAAAAAAATGTAAGCTTCTATCTGTATTAGAATTCCTTATACCGAAAAATTCACCTTATTTATTGAATGACCCTCGTATATATATATATATATATATATATATATATATATATATATATATATAAATTTTAGGTGTGTGACGCGTTTCTGACTTCATCGGACTAAAGTCATATTTTTGTTGATGTTATTATATATGCGTATGAAGGAGAGGGGGGATATAGAAAGTTATAGTTATACTTCAACTGGAAACGCTGAATTTGTGGCCCCCAATATTTATATAGAGACGAGAAATACATTGAAAATCCCTTTAAGTTCCTCTGATACTTTTAATAATTATTTCATATTCAATGCGAGACAAAAGGCTCGTAAAATATTTCAAAATAAACGATTGAACATTCTGACAAAGCCAAGTAATCAAAATACATTCGTTCTAACCACCAACTCTATGAGAATTATCATCGAAAAAAATTATCCAAGCTTAGCATAAAATTTTTTTACAACTACTTCTAAAACGATAAAAGCCTAAATTAATACAAAAGAAAATAATAAACTAAAACCTAAAGCATTTAGTTTATCACCTGTAATAATTGCCACAAGGAGTACACTGGAGAAACCTCAAGGAATTTAAATAAACGATTATATGAACACAAAAGGGATCATTTACAAAACAACAAGTTGAATGCATTAATTTCTAACCGAAATTGCTCTAACCATAATTTCGATTTAAAAATGCCACTTTACTTAAAAGAAGAAGCAATTTTACTAAGACGAAAATATATAGAAAGTGCTTTAATCGTTAGATCTCCTACAGTAAATTTGCGTACTTACAACAGTTCCCCTTTCTTTCTCTCATTTCCTCCCGAGTCTCAACCAGAGACCTAAGTTCAGAAATGCCTTCATTACATTTTTCACTGATTATTATTTATTTATTTTTTTTTTTTGCAAAAAATTAAAAAAATTAAGACCACACATTTTACATCAATAAAGCTCTTCGTAATGTGTGAGCTGTACGTTTGATTATTATTATTATTATTATTATTATTAATATTGTTGTTGTTGTTGTTATTCTTCTTCTTCTTCTTCTTCTTCTTTAAATACTGTTTTTACCTAATTTGTTTTTGGAACGCCTTATCTATTCTATATATAAAAAGCAGGTATATCGGCTTTTGAAGACACAATCGACCAAAGTCTGATGTTGATAAAGTCCGATATATTGGTACAATTCACATGACAATCAAACAGTGTGTACATTTTCTTCACTTTGTCCGATGGACAAGGATGTGTCAGTTATCCCTGAGAATTCTAATACCATACGATCGCTTCAGAGAAATTCCATCGACAATCCAAAAGTGATAGATGTCAACCGTCTTTCACAGAATGTCTTTGATGACGGTGAGATTTCAGAAGCCGGTACGGTGGCATCGTACAATGACAACCTGTTACCGAGCGAGGATTTCAGGCAACACCTAACGATTAATAACAAACCAAAGACTGATGATAACTTTAAGAAAGATACCATCACTGATATCCCTTACCTGAGTACTTTCGTCAAATGGCTGGCCACATTAATCCTTGGTTTCGTTCTGCTAGGAACACTGGTTACGAGCAAAATTTCTATCATTTACCTGGCTGGATCCTACAACTCGACTCAATCGATGGAGAAACCAGACAACAACACACAGATCAGTATGTTATTAATTGTCCTCCTTCTACCAAATGTCATTACGTTGATTCGATCATTATGGATTGGGGGTCTGCGTTACTCTACACCCTGGCCGGATACTTTAGGAATCATTCTGGTAAGACTCAACTGGAGGTTGATTTTTTTTTTAATTTCTTTACTTTAAGAAAATATATGCGATATTTGGCCGTTCCTTATTAACATTACCTCAAACTCATGTTTCAAAATCTGTTCACCTTTTTGTCAACAAAGACAAAACGAGGAAGATTTGATTCAAACTGCTTTAAGGAGAATTTAATTGCATTTTATTTTGCTGGAAAATTAGAATCTTGAATACATTTATCTTTTTTTTGTACTAAAATTAACTCAGCGCAAGGCTCAAGAGCCACTCACGGAAGAGGGTTACTCAATGAAGTATGTGATATGAATGTAAGAGGCGGTCTGTCTATATTTCTGAAATAAGGTATTGTAAATATTTACACTAGTTACATTGTTCGGACTGTTGTCTTCATCTTTGTTGCCATATTCCCGACGTTTCAACCATTGTACGCTCCGACCTTCCCCAGGCTATTAGAATTCCGAATCGAACCCTTTATTTAGCCCACCGCGTTAGAGTGTTCTAGTTCCACGTTCCATTCCTCTTCTGGGTATCTTGGTTTCAGTTTCCCTCAAGGACACATGGCCCAGTGGCTAAAAGCATTGGTTGACGTAATCCAGTGACTTGACCCAAACGGTTGTGAGTTCGATCCCTGGCATGGCATTTAGAACTAGAACAATCTATCCCGGTGGATGAAATAAAGTGTTCGATTCGAAATTCCAATCACCTGAAGAAGTCCGGGGCATACATCCGTCGTGTATATCGTAACAAAGATGAGGACAACAGCCCGAACAATGTAAATGGTGTAAATAAGAGGAAATATACAGGAGTAAAGATTATGAGAATAAAGAAGATAGATAGCGACTGACCGTTAAGTTGAAGAGGGTTTAAGATTATAGTGTTCTGGGGAAAAATTCACGTGGAAGTCGATTCCACAAAGCAACATTTTTTGGGAAAAGGCTATTTGAGTGGACCTGCTTTTTTACAAACTGAATAGGGGAAAAATGTAGGTGATTCGACTCCATGGACGTAGCATGGCGAGCGATCGTATTCAGTCACGAAGACGCAAAAGAAATTATCTAGATTTATTTTAACGTGTATTTTTCACAGCTAATTGTGTTGCTAAGCAACAAGATGGCAGACAGAAATTTTATGGAATCCGGGAAAAGACGGCCGTTTCTTTTTGTCTGAATTTCTAAAATGAGATTTTGGTACAATTTTTAGGTTGTATTCGGAAATAATTTTGTTTTTTGGTTTGTTTTTCTTACTTAGTTTTTATAATATTTTAGTTACTGTACTTTCGAACCTTATCCAACATCTGTCACACTTGGTAGACTTCCGGGAAAGGCAAACAGAATTATTTATTTGATCCCCGGAAGTGTATTATCTTAATTCCTTTGTCTCTCACGTCTAGTGTCTTTCCGACAGTATTTTAGAATTCCTCATAATCAATTATTCTTTATGATTCTTTTAAGTTGTTCAGTTAAATCTTGAAAGAAAAGAATCACATCACATGGATTAAAATACATTTTTTAAGATTTCGACATCAGAAAATATTCATATTTTTAAAATAAAGATCAATGGGAAAAAGAGGTTTAAAAAGAACATCAATATGGAAATTCTTATTGAAATAATTTTTTAAAACCTCATGAAAAACGCGATTCCAAATATCACAGGTTTTAATCTTGCTTCCTTTTTTGAAACTTTTTAACACCAAAACATTTCCTGATTTGTTTTATTTTCCAATATTTTCTTCAGAATTTATATCGCAAGAGAGAGGAATATTCTTTTAATTGGAACCAACGTTTTCTCGTGAAATCTTTCGTCTTGAGTCCTCTTATACTCTTAACGTCTCCGCCGAAACTCCGAGATTTTATTTACTATTTAATTTTTTCTTCAGAAGGAGTAGATTGGTTCACCTGTCGTCTGGTTCACCCTCTATTCCGATCTTTTGAAGAGAAGTAGAAGTTTTCCTGTTTAAGATTGTGTTTCCGATTCCTTCTAAAGTGTTTTTCATTTTCTTTCACTCCCAGTAACCCCTTGCATCTTAGTAATTCTATCACCTTCCTTAGGAGGAATTGATTTTTAAAAAAAGTACGATGGTCAAAGTTTCCACTGCTACATCAAGCTTGTTTGACATTCTTAGACACGGCCCATTCTTCTCTGTTACTCATAGTGATCTTCATTTCAGAGATGGGAAGAATTTGGCTATAGAATTCCTTGTTTGGCAATTGTTGACGCCACAAGATGTTAAGGGTTGTTAGAAGCATTCCAGTGTGGGATGTTTATTGTTTTCTCCATTGATAATGCCAGACTCCAAGTGGATGATTTATAGGCAAGAAGGGATTCAACAGTAGAACGGAAGAATCCAACCAACATTTCTTGGTGGAGGCCCGATTCTCATGCCCTGTCAAGTTTGTTAAGGGCATCCCAGCCTTAACCAATTCTGATGAATAAGCCATTTTTAGAGCTTACAATATAGTCCCTTGTGTATTTAGAATCACTGACAAATTTAATTTGTTCTTCGCTTCCAGAAAATATGACATTGTCTATACTTTGGTTATATATTCAATTTTAGGTTTAGTTTATTTTGTATTACGGCATATCAAATTGAACTGATTATTAAATGCCGACAAGTTTTTTAGGGTAGGTTCGTATGAAAAGAATATGTATGTAATAAATCACTTTCTAGATAAAGTTTCATTGATGTATTTTTTGTAACGAGCATTTGTAAAGAAAGTCAAATTGCTGGTAATATTTGTTTGTTTTGTTTTTTTTAAATGTATTGCTAATAATATTTTTATTTTTATTTCAAAAATGTATTGCGGTTATTTTTATTATAAAAATCTATTTATACTTACATAGTGTTTTGACCCCAGTTTTAGGGTTAACTATTTGCACATAGATGGGACCCTAATAGGTGCTACCACCATGGGTCAGAGTGGACCTAGGAAGAACATCAATTAAGAGGTGCTTCCACGCTCTCCGCAAAACCTCCCGATCAGAGACCTTACTGCCGGATGTAGTTTATCGTCATACCCTGGACGACCCAGTTTTAAAATATTGATTGAGGAATTAATTAAATAAACAACACAATGCAAAAAACAGATTGGTAAAAAATGTCCTGTGTCGTAAGTTAATGGCTATTATTATGCTCCCTGTCATTTCTAATCAGGTTCTTTTTTTTTTGTCTTCTTGTCACGTGATTCAAACGCATTGATAAATTCACAATCAACATCGGATGACATCATAACAAAGTACTTATCATTACTTATTAATAATTATGATTCATAATTATTATTCTTTCAAGGACTTTCCAGAGTTTTCTATTTGTTTCAGTGATTGGTGTTTAGTGTTTGAAATGGCAAACACTAAACACCGAGTCAAATCCAACTTGGCGTGATATTTCAACCAGTCTGCCGACCGTTTGGAATTTGCTATCTTTTCTACTAAAATTCACCCAACACACGGTTCGAAAGCTATCCAAGGTATATTAGACGATTATTGTTAAGAATAGTAATAATGAATTAAATTTGTGATATGAATAAAATATGCGTTGATAGGAAATGAAGATTATGAAGATAAGGAGAATAAATAACGAATTATCCTTGACTTGAAGAGATTAAAAGATTTGTAATGTTCGGGGAAGGCACCCACGCTATTATGTCTGAGTCATAAGTTTTATATTAATTTTCCCCAACTGATTTAAAATGAATAGCGATCGATCTGAAGCTCAATGACTTTTGCTAAAAGACAATTCAAAAAAGGGAAAGCTGATTGACTTTTGCAAATGTTTCCCACCAAGTGAAGTGTATTTTTGCTTTAAAATATCTATCCCAATAATTACTCTCAGCATTTAGTACAAGATATTTATGGGAGAAGACATTTTCAATGAGGAACTAGAATAAATCTGCATAGAGGCCAATCGATCTGTCAATTGGTGTAAGGAGAGGAAAACCCTAAAACATTCTCCTCGTAATGTTGACAAAATGGAAGAATCCTAATTGTCTAAATTAGTGACGCCATTTCATCACAGTATTATGACATGTACATCTCAGATGTCAGTTTCGTCTTAATTTTAATATCATTTCTACTTTATTTATCCTTATTTCGAATTAAGTTGAATGTAATTTTTTTTTTGAAGGAGGAATCTTGCAATATACTGGGCAAAGTTATTTTCTTTATTTTCTATTCATTTCATTCCAAGCAAGGCAATAAAGCCACTAAAACACAAGGATGGGAGGTAATGGCTCTTAGAGGATATGAGAAAAAAACACTATGAGAGAGAGAGAGAGAGAGAGAGAGAGAGACAGAGAGACAGAGAGAGAGACAGACAGAGAGAGAGAGCATTAAAAGAACTAGAATTAAGCAGACGCTAGATAACGGCTGACATTGCATTTATATTTTTGAAGATCCAAGTTGGCTGGAAGTGAGTTCAACAATCGAGAAATGTGAGAGAAGAAACTGTTAGCAAAGATCTTACGGTTCCGTCTAGCCATTTCCATTGTAAAATGACGAGACCTTGCCGTCAATCTAGTACTGTGCATATATTCATAAAACATTTTCCTTGAAATGTCCATCATATAAACTGCTACACACACACACGCGCGCGCACACACACACACACACACACATATATATATATATGTATATAATATATATATAATAAAAAGACTTAAACACCAATATTCCATGGTCATAATTTATTCCATCAGACCTACAAATTCAAAAAGAAAACAGAAAAAATAACTTTTTGAATTTGTAGGTCTGATGAATTGGATCGTATTTACCATTCCAATGGAATAAATTATGACGATGGAATATTATGTTTAAGCCTTTTATTATATCCTTACTCTGTCCTGGACATTGAGTTCTACCTGATTCTATCCTCTCGGAATTATTTTTTATAAATATATATGTATATGTATGTACGTATGTATATACATTTATATATTTTAGATATATGATTGCATATCTATGTGTATATTTACCACTAATATTATCTATCTATCTATCTATCTATCTGTCTATCTATCTATCTATCTATCTATCTGTGTGCATGTGTGTGTGAAACACTACTATGAAAAAAAAAAACACTATGAAACACTTCTGCAAAAACCACGTACACAGTAAACCAAAAACTAGACGAAAAATTATAAGAAATCCAATACATAATATCACCTGACGATAAAAACAAATTAAGCTCATCACTAAAACAGAAAATACAGATGATAGAATGATACAAAATAGAAATGACGCAATGATACAAAAGGTCAAGACTTCACCAATATGAACTCGGTTGCTTGGAGAATATTTCGCTAATAATAATAATTCAAATATGACATACATTGGTTTCACAAGCACTACACTATCTCACTGATTAACCTACCATTTATTCGATAATAGTTCAATGTAATCGCATATCTTCGGCAAACAAAAGTAATCCAACAAATCGTTAACAGTAACACAAAAATATATGCTTCAATTTCTGGAATGTGGACTTATCATTATTAAAATTATTTACACGCTAAATATTGTCCCCATCTTTGTTGTTTTTATCACAACGTTTCAGTCTTTAATCTCTATTTAATCTACGGAGATTGATTGTTTTCGTTCTACTGGGCATATCCCGCGTTATGTCGTCCAGTTCTTATTTAGTCTTTACTGATGTTACTGTTTATCCGAATTCGTAATAATACGTAGTCAGCAATGACGTAAACAAGGTTTCAAATTTGACATTTGTAAATGAAAAGAAAGTACAAATAAGCCTAAAACGATTTTTTAAAAATCCTTTACTTTTCGGTTCTGATAAATGTGGCCGCTTAAGGAAGTCCTAATGAATGCTAATCTACAAAAATAATTTTCTAAAATCCTTTATTTTCTACGAGCGGACAGGTCAATTTATTTTAATCATTTCATCCCAAGCAAGGCAATAATGCCACAAAGACACTGAGTGTGAAAGAATAAGGAAAAAAAATATCAATAAGGAGAGAGAAGAATAAAAGAAGAGGAATCAAGACGACAGTAAATGACGATTGATATTACATTTCAATTTTTGAAGATCAGAATTGGCTGTAAAGCAAGAAGCCGGAAGGAATTTCTACAAGTGAGAAGTGTGATGGAAGAAACTATTAGCATAGAACTTACGGTTACATCTAACGATTTCAATTGTAAAACCATGAGAGCTTGTCGCCAATCAGGTACCGTGCTTAAATTCATGAAGTCGAGGCACCATAGAGCAATGTTTATTTGAAAAGAATTACCATGAAATTATTTATAGAAAAGGTACAGGGAAGCTACATTACGACAATGGGGAAGAGGCTGAAACAGAGATGCCAGATCAGGACCAATAACATTGCAGATTCTTCTTTGGATTCATCAAGAAACTCTATATATATTGCAGGAGCAGCAGACCCAATGCGGCAGCAATATTCAAAGCAAGGATGAATGGTAGACTTATAAATATGCAAGATATTCCGGGGAGAAAAATTATCTGGAACCTTTGCCATTACAATATCTATGCAGTATTTATTTTTATTTAGTTCTAATTGTCTTTATACTATTATGAAATTAAATTTAAGAAAATCCATCAAATTCTGGATGCAAGTTTTTCGCAAGAATATTTCAGAGCAGGTTAAGTGAAAAAATAATCGCCAATATCTTTTTAAAATTTTTTTCAATTTAATTCTTACCAAAGTTTTTTTTTAATAATTTCAGCCCAAGCAAGGCGATAATGCCACTAAGACACTAGGGTGTTACTGAAAGTGAAAAAAGAATGAAAAAAACTAGTGAGAAGAAAGGACAATAAAAGAACAAGTTTTGGATGCTCAACTTGCCATTAAGTTATTTAAAAACAATCATTCTCTTTTTTTCTTACTTTTAGTGTATATCTTCAAGCCTCTTGGAATCGGCCGGCCTTTGTTTGTTCGTGTTTCGACAGCTGGAGAAGCATGCTGCCATCTCAAATATAACATTCCTCAACATGGTTTTCTTCTTCACAATTCTTTATAACGTTTACCGATGCTGCCGGATCGGTGTAGCTCGAGTGAAAGAATGGTTTGTTCTCTTTCTGGTGGCAATGCTTTTTGAGGTGACCGGCATTGGTCTTAGCTTTTACGCGGTAAGTAAATTTTATTTCAACTCCTGAAGCTCATCGTGACAGGCATCTAGTCCCAGAGCAGAAAAGAGAAATGCACTTCATTTAAAGACACTATAATATGCTTTATGAATCTCCTTCAATGGCACCCATACTGATTTTAACGCCCCCAGAATTTATATATATTTGCAGGCAATAAAAACAAAAATTAGAAATTCAAATATTTTAAAAGTAAATTAAAATGAACGTTATATTAGTTACATTTTTAAATTTTGGTTTCATAGAAATATCAGCATCTTTTATTAAAAACTGATACTAAAAACAACATTCTTAGTAACTAATAATATTTTTATTGTTATTATGTGTTCCCAGTTAAACCTATTTCGATTTTCATTTTGTTTCAAGAGCAGTATCATATTTTTTTTTTAGCATTTTTCCTATTTTAACTAAAATAACAAGATTCAGAATAAAACAGAAAGACTGCAGATGAAGAGCCTGTCTGATTATGATTTGTGGTTTGACGACCATTTATCGCGCCTAAAGTCCTGGCGGTAGATAGCAGCTTGGATAAAACTGTTGACTAAATGAAAGAATCTTAATTGTCTAAAACAGTGATGCAATCTCATCACAATATTTTGACATCCCAGACAACATTAAACAATCGTATCGCTTTAATTGAATTATCGTTACAACTTTATCTACTATTATTTGGAATTAGGTTGAATGTAATTCTTTATTGAAGGCGAATTTAGTAAAATAATAGTTGAAGTTATTTTTGCTTTTTTTTTAATCGGGCAAAGTAATAAAGCCACTAAGATGCAAGGGGTTCACTGAGTGTTAATGATTATGAGGAAAAAAGCCACTATTAAGGAAAGAGAAGAATAAAAGAACAAAAATTAAGAAGACGGTAGATTACGATCGATATTGCTTTTAAAGTTTTGTAAATCAAAGTTGGCGGGACGAAAGTTACACAATGGAGAATGAGAAGAAACTGTTAGCATAGAACTTAAGGTTAAATCTAGCCATTTCCAAAGCAAAATGATGAGACCTTACCGCCAATCTAGCACTGCGCTTAAATTCATAAAGTCAAAGTACCATAAAAGAAAGTTCATCAGAAGAATTATCATGCAAGTATTTATAGAAAAGTCACAGGGAAGCTATGTTAAGTCAGTGGGAAATAATTGAAGGCGCGATGTCAGGTCAGGACCAATAACATTGCAGATTCTTTTTGGGATTTGATCAAGATTCTTTAAATATATATCAGAAGCACCAGACCATAAGTGGCAGCAATATTCAAAGCATGGAAAAATGATAGACTTATAAATATATAAGATGGATAGAAGCAAGGTGGAAGGTTAAGGAATCGGAGAGCCGAGTTCGAATTCCAGTCGAATCCATTACATTCACTCACGTGCTAATATCCTTGGGAAAGGGTATGATTTCTCTTCCTCTCTCTCCCCAAGTTATTGGTAAATAGCAGGACAGACCGGGTTCTATAGCCTTGGATGGCAACTGGTCTACCGCAGAAAGAAATGGCAACCTACTACGGGAAAAAAACTGCCTCGTCAGTCATGTATCGAAAGATACATGATCGCCTAAGTGTGTATCACACATGACACATAACTGACTGAAGATAGATTCTGGCGAGAAAAAATGTCTAGAAGAGAACAGGGAATCAACTTTCTTGGCTGCTGATTCCATATAATATTTCCACTTCATGTTAGCGGTAAAATATAGTCTGACAAGACGCAGTAAAATACTCTCCTGGAGGTTAGCATCAGCCATGCTGATGGAGGGTAAAAAGAGTTTCGTTTGGAGCGTTAAAATTAACAAGCCATTCCTTGCCCCATATTGTTATTCTAGGATTTATTTTTCAATTCATTCTTCGCCACCTTAATTACCAACAGTGTATATTGTGTGTTTATCAATTCCATTTAACTGTTTTCTTTATGACATTTGACTTCCGCTGGAACATTGTGGGTCGTGGTAAACATGGTAGGTCACCCGAAATTTGTTACCCTAACTGGTAAAAACGTCGTCCGTGAAGGATGATTTTCGGAAGCCATTGGATGTAGATTTTCTAAGTGTAGCCTAGATGTGGCACGAGGCCGAAAGTATAGGGCACCCAGTGAGGATCGAACTCGCTATTCGGTCATGATTTTTCTAGCAAGACAAGTTTTCTGACCATTACATCACATCGAGGTACACCTGAAGTTATTGGATGAATCCCGTCCAAAGCAAATTACAGGAAATATAAAAGCATAGCGCTTCGAATTCAGTTCAAAAGATAGGGGGGGGGGAGATTAGCTAAAATAAAATATAATTTAAAAAAAGCAACTGAATAAAATCCAAATACCACTAAAATACTGTTACCATTTTTTTGTTTTTGGTAACTTTTTTTTTTTACTTTAGCTCATATTGGACGCTTTCAAGGAATCAATGCTTCCAAAGAATCATTTCTGTAGGTAAATGGCAATTGATTAAAAAACTGAATACTCGATTACATGTTTGAATTTTAAGTCAGTTTTCGGATGTTTTCTGTTCATTCAACCCAAATGACGTTTTTTTTTTTTTTGTTGTTTTTTTATTAAATTTTTGGCACACTTTTGAAATAAATTTTAAATCAAAGTTTGTTTAGCTTGCCATGAGGTCTCCAGATAAAACGGCCTTCATATTATTGGACACCATACGAAGCTGTATTTTATCTGGGACTACGATTATGTCAGATTGTTTGGAAAGGATATATATCTATTCAGTAGATCACAGTATGAATTTCGTTGAGCCAGAAACATCAGCTCATCCGAAAACAATCGAAAGTATCTTGCGGAAAGGCAACATGAAGAATAATTCCATGTTCTTGAATCATTGCAGTCTGATAGACTTTTATTTGGATGAGTTCCTTTGGAGACGTAAGGCAAAAAATGAACAAATTTTGAAGGGTTTTTCAAAATTTTGATGTGAATTTTAGTAAATATAATTTCGTTTCATTTTGCTGTGAATTAACAGAAAAGATCCAAGTTTTCTTGTAATGCTATAATGAACCGCACCAATGTAACGCTATAATGAACCGCATCAATGTAACGTTAAATTGAACCACACCAATGTAAAGCTATATTGAACTGCATGAATGTAACGTTATAATAAACCGCATCAATATAACGTTATATTAAACTGTATCAATGTAACGTTATAATAAATTGCATCAGTGTAACAATATAATGAAACGTATCAATGTAACGCTATAATAAATCGCGTCAATTCTGTTAATTAGATTTGAGACCTTTATCGTTTCAGTCGTCTTTTTTTACTAGTTTATATGAATTTTATTTTTGTGCTGGCCCTGATTTCTCGTGATTTTGGTTGTAGAGTCTTCAAACGGCTTTCAAAGACGACCTCAATGATTTCATCGAGTTGGTTGGTGCTGTTTTACTCATCTCCGTCGCTTGGATCCCAAGCATCAAAAAACGACAACTCCATACCCATAATCCAAATCTGCAACAAAGTGACAGTCCTCTTGATGAAAGCATATTCCGAATGAAATCGAAAACGACAAGGTGGAAGGCTGGAATCATCTCGTCTTTCTTCAAGATTGTCTTCATTTGCTTAATCGCTGGTGGCTTGAACCAAGAATTTGTAAATGACTTATTTAGACAAAAGAATAGCATTTGGCACTGGCAGACGAACACTTCTCTGCAAACTCCCTTCCTAGTGAATCTTATATCAAGCTTCAGTGGGTTCTGCTTGGCATTCCTTACATGTCACATGTCCCTCGATATAGGAGCTTTCGCCTTGCCTATTTTCCTCTCAACCCCCATTTCTACGATGCTTTTCTTAATTCCCGACGCCTGCCAAACTCTGGTCATCATTGACGATCGCATGTCTCCGGCCATTTGCTATCAAACGATCGATGCCAGGGATTCATTGAACTTCATATTGTCATATAGCGGACTGGCCTTCCTCATCGTCGCTGAGATATTAGCCACGTGGTACATTGTGTGGAAAAGAGACACAGCAATTTTACCAAATGAATCCCAGGTAGATTGATTTACCTTCATTCCGAACCTATTCGATTTTGGCTCTCCCCGTTTCTCTCTATTATTTATGTTTATCGATCTTTTTATCATTGTGTTTCTTTTTATCTATTTCAACCTCTTCTTATCTATCTATCTATCTATCTATCTATCTATCTATCTATCTATCTCAGACTGTTCATATCTATCTATCTATCTATCTAGCTATTTGAGTCTATTCATATCTATCTATCTCACTCTGTTCAAATCTATCTATCTAGCTAGCTATTTTTCTATCTAATCCAACCTATTCTATTTTAACCCCTTCTTATCTATCTATCTATCTATCTATCTATCTATCTATCTATCTATCTATCTATCTATCTACAAACACACACAAACGCATATATATATATATATATATATATATATATATATATATATATAAAGAAATATAGTTTTAAGGTGTACTATATTTATGGCATAAAGTTCTCTATATCAGAGATAGAGCTTATGTAAATATAAATATAAAAGTGAACATTGAAGTCAATACTCATAGGCGTCAGGCTGTTTATTGCTATACGCAATAGTCACTTATATATATATATATATATATATATATATATATATATCCCTTATCTATCTATCTATGTATCTATCTATCTATCTATCTATCTATCTAACTTAACCCTGCGTTAGTCACCTCATAGTTTCAAAAATAGAGTGTCTGCTGGTGTTTGCCTCCCACGACAACTGTAACCTCCCTCCATGCTAAACACCCTCACCGCGTTAGGAGAGGGCAGATGCAAAAGGAACATGATTTAAACTAGAAATTACGTGTACTCTAAAAATCCTGCTGTAAAAACACATGTTTCTAACGCGGGTTGAATCTGCACATTATCTATCTATCTATCTGGTTCTGTTTGTATCAGGGGCGGACTGAGCCATCGGTCCAATCGGACCTGGTCCGAGGGCCCGGCACTGCAAGAGGGCCCGCCTGACTCAGGCCCCCTTGTGTGTGTTTCTCATGGCCGTGCGGACTGCCGGACACAAGTACGGGCAGATCCGTGACCGTGCAAAAATGAAAATTTGGAGAAGAAAAAGTATCTTCGTTAGCAATCAAACTAAATTTGTGAAGAAAGAAAAAAAAAAAAAGTAAAAGAAAACGAAGAAACCTTACGAATGAATGCAGTAAAAAATGTCTCTGTTTTTTTTGGGACTGGTAAGTTCAAACCTGGTTCCCAGCTAGACTGCAAGGCATAGCTTTATCGGATCCTTTTTGATTTGCCGCACCCGCACCCCTTGCCTGGCCGAAAACACGCAATAAATTATTTTAATATTGTAAAAATATTCTGGTGACCATAAATCTTGCGCCTGTAGTCTGTTGTACCGGTCAAATCTTAGCGAACTCTCTCTCCCATCCCCGTCACTCCCAAAAGGCACTAATATTTTCATATGATATTTAGAATTTCCAAAGAAAGGACACCTTATAAATTCCTGTCTGTTGCCATTGCCAAGCATTTCAGTAAGTTAAAATATTGACTAATTATTTTGTTTACATCTGTAATTATGCTAATTTGTTACAAATATTGAGTAAATTTAAATTCGCATTATGTTATTTCTTAAGTCAAATTTTTTAAAATGTCAATAAGAGGGTTTAAAGCAAAATATTAAAAAAAAAATTTTAATCAATATTGTTTTTAAATTGACGAAGGGGTTAATACTAATGCATTAGATCTTACCACATTCTTCTAAATCATTGATATAATTTCAGTTGATAAGCGAATTCGATGAGCCACCATCTAAGATTTTAAGGCCTGATTCCATGACAACCAGTACGCAGGTTACACATGCAAAAAGTGCGTATTTTTTAAAACCGGATACCAGCCATAATGCGTCAATTTCACAGGAGATGTTCTGGAAATTTCATCCAAACCAGCCTGTATGTAATATACCATTTAATAGTGCTGTTGTATATGACAGACAAAGCATTCAGGGCATGAATATTAACAGAAAGTGGGTAACATACAATGAAGAAAATAAGAGTTTACATTGCTCATTTTGTCTGATTTATGCTCCCGAAAAAAGTCAAAATATACAGATGATCCAGGGCTGTTCTGATTGGAGAGACATTGCAACGAGACTTTTGGAACATGAAAAGAGCCAGTGTCATAAGCATTCTACTGATGCATATTTTCTGAATGCTTGTGAAAGATCTGCCAAGCACAATTTGTTAACAACTCTCCTTAAGTACCCAACAAGTTCTTCAGCATCGATCTGTTTTAAAGTGTATAATTGATGATTTTACATTGGGTTTCAAGTTTTGTCTTACCGCGGCAACTATGGAGAAGCTGTTGCAACTGCATTTGATGAAAATAATCAAGACAATGCTGGGAATTTTTTAGAGGCTATAAAGCTTCTTGCAGAGTACAATCCACACCTGCAGGAACATTTGCAGAAGGTGGTTTTGCAAGGCAAACAAAAAGATCCATCTAAGAAAGGGCGTGGCAAATTTGTTACTTTTTTAAGTAAAACAACTGTCAATAAGATAATAAATATTATTTCAGACATGGTTAAAAAACGAAATTGTGAAGGAGGTGAAAAAATGCAGGGATGTTTTCAGTGCAAATTGACTCTACCCAAGACATTTCTGCCCATGATCAGTGTGCCATTGTCCTTAGATATGTAGTTGGAGACAGAGCTAAAGAAAGACTTGTTTGCCTGGTAAATGTGAATAATTCAATTGGAAAATGCTTGCACAGCCTGTTACGAAATTCACTTGCAGAGATAGGTCTGACACTGAGGCATTGTATTGGAGATTCGTTTGATGGAGCAGCAAATATGAGTGGTGTTTACTCTGGTCTTCAGGCACTTATGAAAGCAGCTCGCCCAAGTCACATCCATACTTGGTGTTATGCACATGTTCTGAATCTGGTGATCAGTGATGCAAGCAGTGGATGTGTTGCATCAGTTAGTCTTTTTGGTTTGCTAAATGAACTATGCTCATTTTTCAATGATTCCTACAAAAGGATGAAGGTGTGGGAAGAGCATATGCAGACCAAAACAGGAAATAAGAAACGCCTAAGACTAGAGAGTATTGGTCAAACTAGATGGTCAAGTAGAAGCAGAGCACTTCGAAAATTGTTTGGCAATTACGCAGATCAGTCATCAGAATTCTTTTCGGACCTTCTGATCATCCTTCAGGAAGTAAGCGAAGCAACTGATTTCAAAGGATCAGTTCGCTATGAAGCACAGAAATTGAGTGAAAACTTGTGCATATTTGAAACCATCTTAATGGCGTTTACATTCATACGAATTTTTGAAATTACAACACCTGTGTCAGATTATCTGCAGACACCAGGCCTGGATATCATGCAGGCTTGGCGCATGATTAACAAAGCCACTGAAAATATTGAAAAAATCTCAAGAGATTTTAAGGGCATTTATGAAACTGCGTCTGATTTTGTTGTTTGTGCAAATTATAAATTAGAAGAAGTGAAGATTTTTGTCCCTAATAGCTTCTCAATTTCAACCATGAGATCTAGTCGCTCAGCACCAGAAGGTATCACAGACGAGAAGAAAATTTTTGAGGTTTTATACCATAATGCGGTTATTGATGCTGTGCTCTCATGAGAAGCTCTATAAGCAAATTTCCTGCTTTGATCCAAACAGGTTTTCTGAAATTTTGGCATCCCCACAAAACATTGAGCTAGGTTTGATTGCTAATGCAATACCAGAAATTGACATAGTGGCACTACAGGATGAACTGATTTCATTTGCATCAAGCTACAAAGACTTGAAAAAAGGGCTGCTAGAAAATATAAATGACAATGAAAATGATTCAGACAGCTTGGATTCAGAGGAGGAGGATACAAATGTTACTCAATCATCTGCCAAGACAACATGTAAGAATTGTTTGTCATGTGCTTTCAAGCTATTATCTGAGTACAGGCTGTGTGCAGCTGCATATGAAAATTTATATGCTGCATATAAATTTATTGTAATTCTAAGCATCACACAGTGCACATGTGAAAGATGTTTTCTAAACTAAGATTGTTGAAAAAAAGGCTGAGATCTTCGCTCACACAAAATAACTTGGAGTCACTTATGCTAATTGCTATTGAAAAAGACATAGCAATGAAAATCAAATCAAACAAAGACAAAATTATTGATAAAATTGCAGAATCCTCTACTGAAATGAGTACAATGTTGTTACACTGTAATCCTTGAAAGTTGATATTTGAAATTTTTGGCTCAGTATTATTGTAAAGCATAGTATATCTTATATTAAGACGTATTAAAATGTAAGTAATATTTTTAAAAGTGTATGTTAACACATTTTATTATTTGTTTTTAATATCTATTATAAATTTTATACATTGTTTACGTGTTGATTCGCGGTAATAAAATGGAAATTTTGTTTGACATGTCATTACGCGGCTTTGTTGTTACTATCATTATGTGTCCATGAACATCTTTATGAGCTTCAAGTTTTCAAATCTTTTGATGCATATAAACGCATACATATCTTAAATAGTGATGGGACGTTTAATTGGAATCGTTAATCGTAAGAATCGTGTATTTTGGGGGGAATCGGAATCGCATCGTTAAAAATAAATACTTTAGATTTCCGATTCTTTCATTACGTTTCTCTTAAATTAGTCTGATGTTGAAAAAAGAAAACTTTTTTTTCCATATTTCTAACCGGTAAGAGAGAAATGTAACATTTCATAAAAATAACAAGTTATAAAATGAAACCAAAGAAATACGTTATTAAAATGTATTTAATTTTTGCTCTTTTTGCTTTCTTTCATTTTTTTAGGTCAAACTTAAATCCCACTTACACTTAATCAGTGAAACAGACACAGTATATTTGGAGTGGGAGGGGGACTAACTGACTTTGATCTCCTTCCTACAAACAGTTTCTTAACTATTTTTTTTTAATAAATCTAGATAATGAATATTTTTCAGGATTTTTTTTTATGAATGTAAACATTGAATTTTAAAATTCTTCTTTAGGTGTTAGGAAAATAATTAGAAATATTTACGAAGAATAAAATTAAAAGAAATAACAAGGTCCTGCTTTAAAATATTTACAAAAATACAAAACTACAGTTTTTTTAAAGCATTATATTAAAAAAAAAGAAAGAAAAGAAAAGAAAAAAAGATTTAATTTAACATTGAAAACGATTGCATAAAAAAAAAAAAACTGGCTTCCGTTTCAAAACAATTCCGCGATTCCCGTGATCGCTGAAAATTGGGGTTCCCTACACATACAGGTAGAACCTAAGTAGGCAAGGAATCGTGAATCAACATTTTCCTGGAATCGGTATTGGAATCAGAAAAAAATTAGGAATCGTCCCAAAACTAATCTTAAACTAAAGTTTTTTCTTATTTAAGCCAATATGCACAGATCACCTGCTGCACAGCCTCTATATGTGGCATTTAACTGTAAAAAATTGGGAAAGGGGGCCCATTGCATTTTCGGTCCGAGGGCCCTTAATACTCTCAGTCCGCCCCTGGTTTGTATCTACCTATCTGGGTTTGTTTATATCTATCTATTTCAGTCTGTTCATTATTTCTTTCTCTCTTTCTCTCTCTCTCTCAGTCTGTTCATTATCTACCTCAATCTGATAATAGATAATTATCTATCTATCTATGTCTGTTTATATCTATCTATCTATCTATCTATCTATCTATCTATCTATCTATCTATCTATCTAAGCCTGTTCATATCTATCTATCTTTGTGTCTACCTCAGTCTGTTACGATGATTCCTGACTTTGTACTAGTGTGGAATAACACAGTAATTCCACCTACATTTTACGCGCGCGCGAGTTTTCCTCCCTTCCTACCACACTTGTGCGTGTGTGCGCGCGCGCGTGGATCGCACCCCTTCCTCTCTCGTTCAATTAGACATAGCAGTAGCCATCCTTTTGCTGGCTACTCCTGATAGCTGTCTAGGACGGATTTCGAATTTTTTCCCGCGCGTTTCTTGACGTCACAGACGTCCAGCGTTTCCAACTCAGTTGCTTCCCGACTTTCAAGCTGAACGGACAACTCATTTATTCCGTGCCCTTAACCCATACGCGGGCCGGAATATCTTATTACTAACTACCAAAATTTCAACATGTCGACCTTACACTTTCCCCAAGACTCATTCTCGTCTTGATGTAACCCGCAGGTCGAACCTTCTCTGTTTTCAACTAGAAAACGTGGAGATCCGCGCCACAGTCGTCGGTATATATTTTTCCAGGACAACTTGTCTCGATGCGAACAACTTTCGAACATTCTAACTACTTTGAACCAGTACCTAAAAATATTACATGCATTCACACTATCAAACTACACAGTGAGTACTTTTCCTATTTGTGTACACATACACCTTTTCGTTTAACAAGTCATTTTTCTTTCTGATGAAACTTTTTCCCGCCTTAACCATCTTGGTTTTCTGTTTTGGCGCGGAACACTTTTACTAATGGTCTCAACTAACGAGACAACTTACTTGTTTAAATATAATAAAATTTCATATATGTTTTTCAACCAGACGCCTTTTGTCTATCTATTCGTATCATTATTTATGCACTTGTTGAATGACCCCTTTTCCTCACTATGTTCACTCACGCAATATATTTCTACTTTTGCTTGTGGATTCGGTAGTTTTGTGTAGTGTCTGGCACAAGGCCACTTTTTAATAAACCAGCAATGCACGCTACCGGGTCAGCAACACTAGCAGAGACATCGAAGGCTTTTCAACTGTATTGTCTGCCCAATTTCATTCCCAAAATTTTGGTCAACCCGTGTAGTACTATTTTTAGTCACTTCTCAAAGATGTTGCCCGATGTCACAGATTCTTTTTATCTTTCGAATAGAAATCTATTCTTCAACTTCGTCCAATGTTGATTTCAATTCAAAGAAATCATTTCTTTTTTCTAGTCGGAATCTTTTCTTTATATTTGATTGCAATTTTTCTTTTTCTTTGACCAGATATTCTGGATTCCTGGTTTTAATGGCGTCCTACTCGATGAATGGTTGGTCTTGTCACGCTGTCACGAACCAATTGAAACGAACATAGATTTTCGCGAGCAAGCCAGACGAACACGGATATATATTTGTACCACAATGTATCGAGAAGTATGTCTGATTTGTATCTAAACTTCATAAGCACACCCAGTAAAAGCTAAGTACCTTTTGATAAGATTTACTCAAAGAAAATATACCATTTTCGTACTATTTTGGAATTTTCCCTCTTTTATCCGCGGTCGATGCAAATATTTACAGATTTCGATCCTCCTTTTCGAGACAAAATCGCAAAACGATTCGCTAAGGCATTGAGTATCTGTCTCATGGCCAAGCACATAAACCATTCTCTTTGAGAAGGGCTTATATTAAAAAGGAATACAAAGAGATAGATAGATAGATAGATAGATAGATAGATAGATAGATAGATAGATATGAATAGACTGAGATCAATAGATATGAACAGACTGAGATGGATATGAATAGACTGAAATAGATAGATAGGTAGATAGATAGATAAATAGAAAATGAATGAATCATTCGCTAATCGTATAAAAGTAATCGCAAATAGATAAAAAAGACTATAGATTAATTATATATTAAAAGATTTAATCTTGATATTTATAAATTAAACACCTATTTAACTTCCTAATTAAACTTTTTCATTATCTTTTTCGTTATTTCTTTTGCAGTCTGACAATGAAATGAAACAACTTTTAGAGTCCATCAACCGTGTAAATGCAGCACAGCATAGAAGTGTGCGCCATTTTGAAGCGCATATTTTTTTCGACGGTGGCGTTAAAGAAACCCAGCCAACCGAATTCGCTTTGCAGCTACTTTCTTTACTTCCGGAAACTTTGGGTCTGTCTGTTTATTCATGTATTTCGAACTATTTTAGCTTAGTAGACACAAAAGATGCATTCTTCAATGAAAGCAAAAATGGCTGCCATATTATGTATTGAATACGAATTTTTTATCATACATGTTGAAGTATTTTTTAACTATTTTTAAAAGTCTGATTTCAAAATATGCAAGAAATCCGAATAAAGTATTTGAAAGTGAAATTACAGTTTATTAAATAAAATGAAGTTTTAAAATCTGATTGCTTCTATGACAAAATCACCACCCAAAAAAGATAACAGCTTAGATATTTTATCAATTACGTATTTATGCATAAACAAACGTGGTACCCTATGATGCATTTTTATAATTTAGGAACAGAACTCGATAATTCAAATATTTTAATTTTACAGAAAGAAATCAAATACTTTTCAAGACTTTTATCAAAGAAAGGCGATTATATAACTAAATTTTCTCCGTTCCCCACATTCATTTAAAATTTAACATTGTGATGTTTTCACTGTTAACTAAGCAACATAATGTTGTCGGTGGCTAAATACAGCCAGTGATAAATTTATTAGATCTTGCCAAACAAAACTGGTAAAGTCACATCATTATAGAATAGACCCCTTGCCAGAAACGTCTGTTGGTAATCAAGCTCACGCCAGACCTCAAGGGAAACTCGTATATACGATCCGTTAAATATGCTAAGAAAAGGTTTGGGTCCCTTTTACCCCTCTAGAAAGTATATGACTCTCACTCTTTACAAGAGCCGGATCTAGACTGGAGAATCCCCAATCAACACTTTCCAGATTTGATTCCAAAAGCATTTATGCGGCCTTGTGGATGATTAAATATTTTCCACCCTACAACCACTTTCCCACAAACGAAACGTTACTAGCCTTTCGCTACTCTATCGCTATTTCCATGACAAATGTCCGGGCGAGCTAGATTCTTTGTTCTCACCAGTTCAGACCTTCACAGCTAGGACCTACCATGACATCTACATACTGTTCACTCATCCTGATTCCTTACACATCCCATTAGTAATGGGATCTTCCAATCAGATAGATTCTTCACCAGAATTGCCGAATAGCTTCCCCAATAACTGAAATTTCTCTTCAAATCTAGAGTCAACCTTTATCTAGCCTACCTATCCTCTTAATATGCACTTCCTTTCCTGTAGGCTCTTAGAACAACCTCATTCACCTTGAGTATCTCTCGGGGCTTGTATTGGATGACCAAAAGTACTATAAAGAAGCTTAGAAAGAGTAACTTGTATATTTTCATATTTCAGTAAAAATATTAAAACATAAAGCTGTGTTTTTTGTTTGTTTTAGACATCAAACTTGTTAATTGCCGGCAGATACAAACTCCTTATGGATTGTGCCTGGCTTGGAAACTTCCAGCTCCTCCCGGAAGAAACAAAATGAAATTCCGTATTCATTTCAAAGACAACTTAAAGGTAAGCTAAACAGTCACTCAGCCATGTTGCGATGTAGTCTCGTAAATAATATTTCATGATCATGTCTGGCACAAAACCACAATATTTCGGCATCCAGTAGCAATCAAATTCTTTTCAAATTGTCTAGAAAACTATCACTCTCTAGTTTTTAACTTTCTACTTTTTGTCAGATTATCACTATTCGATTATCATAAAGGGTGCGGATGGGTAAATTGTCGCCATTTTATATTTTTAATTTCGCACATGCGCATTGTTTTTTTTTTTCAGAGAGAGGGTCGAATCGAGTCGAGCCAATAGTAGTTCACTCCAAACCAGACTGACAGTCATACTAACACCTACCACATCTTGTATTATTATTTTGTGTAATATACCTTCGTTATTTCTACTCGTGTTGTTCTTCCTTGGTCCTAACCTGGACCATAACACTATCTATCTATCTATCTATCTATCTATCTATCTATCTATCTATCTATCTATCTATCTATCTATCTCAGTCTGTTCATATCTATCCATGCATTTTCAGGTCAAGAATAAGAAAAGATGGAGTCAGATAATGTATATGTCTTATGTGTTAGACTTTTTACTGAAGAAGGAAAAGAACAGTAAGTTTAACACTATTTTCAAATTTGTGTTTCTCTATTAATCTGTCCCGATTTGATTAGCGCTTGACGAAGAGAGATTTTTACTCTTAGTTGACAGGCGTTTGAATCCTTCGCGCCAACAAGAAAGTATAAGAATACGTATACAAACATTTAATAACACTTTAAATGTAAATCAAAGTATGTGTGTGTGTGAATGTGTGCGTGAATGTGTGTGTAGAGATATCCTTATTCCGATGTATGTGTGCGAAGAGTTAGAGGACTGTTGAATACGCACAATCTTATTGTTATGTCATAGGTACCTATTCTATTGTAATGGACTCTCCCATAGATAATAAGTAGGAGTAGCAGTGGCAAGTCTGGCAGAATGGTGTTGAGCGCGTCAGTCGAGATTCGGACATTTGAAGTACCAACCATCACAACTAGATTGCTGCGCCATTGACTCTTATTTTCCAAGTTCCTAACGTTTTGTACGTCGGACCTAATTTAGAAATACAAGCCTCCACTGTGAAAATACTCCACAACACTTATATTTGAGAAGAATAAGAGAGTTTGGTAGAATTTTAACCATTTCACCCCAAGAGAAGACTATAAAGCCACTAAGACGCAAGGGGGGTTACTGAGTGTGAAAGAATATCATAAAAAGACAATCGTTATTAAGGAGAGAGAAAAATAAAAAAAACAACAAGACATGATTGACATTGCATTTAAATTTTTGAAGATCAAACTTGACAAAGCAAGAAGACAGAAGAGAGTTCCACAAGTGAGAAGTGCGAAAGAAAAAATTGTTATTAAAGGACTTACGGTTACATCTCGCGCTTTTCAATTGTAAATTGATGAGACCTTGCTGCCAATCGAATACTGCAGTTCAATTAACAAAGCCTGGGTATCATAGGGCAAAGTTCATCAGAGCAATTACCATAAAAGTATTTATAGAAAAGACACAAGAAAGCTACATTACAGGGGTGCGAAAGTGACTGAAGTAAATATGTCAGATCAAGACAATAATATTGCAGATTCTACTTTGGATTTTATCAAGAATCTCTAACGACATAGCAGGTGCACCGGACGAGAGGCGACAGCAATAATGCTTAACGCGACATCTGATTCGTAGGTGTCTAGTCTTCTACGGGTAAATCGCAACAACTCACCTTGGCAATCTGTGAGTAAAAAAAAAGGGAGAAAGAGAATGAGAGAGAGAGAGAGAGAGAGAGAGAGAGAGAGACTGGAACATTTTTTTTATTACATTTTGACAACGCCATTTAGGGGTCGTAATTTCCTTGCTAAATGTATAAGTCCATCACTTAAAGGTCAAAGGTAGACGAGGTTAGTTTTAGTTAGCAATCAGTCGAGGAAAGAGAAAACTATAAATTCAGACCTAAGTATGATTATTTGAAGACTTCGTAGCACACAGTGCTTCATTTCTCTTATCAATTGTTTTCGAGAAGTTTGGCTGGATTTACACAAGCCGCCCCCGCTATAATCAAATCATATGTGACGGTAATCTATAATGGTTCAGTTCGAATGACAGATCCTTTTCCACCTTATACGTCAAAATCGACGGCAGAGTTATATATATATATATATATATATATATATATATATATATATATATATATATATATATATATTTGTTTGTGCGTGTGTCTTGACTGACCTATCAATCGCCTAACTAATATTTATAAACTTTCTCAAATCTAAAATCCTTAATAAACCAAGGACATCCTTACACTTGTATATAAATACGTGCAACAAAATAAATCTCCATTAGTTTGATAAAGTCCCTCAGAAGACGAAACGCGTCGACTAAGAATAATTTGTCCACTTGTCCTTTTATTCATTTTTTCCCTTTACAGTATCTGAAATCAATTTATATATATAGAGAGAGGGATAGATAGATAGATAGATAGATAGATAGATAGATAGATAGATAGATAGATAGATACATACATATAATACTGTTCCTGGAAACTATATATATATATATATATATATATATATATAAAACATTAGGCAGCATTTAATTTATATGCAAAGAAATAATCATACATAGAATTAGTCAGTAATATTAATGGTATTATTGGCGACATCCATCGCTAGTAGTGTATAATGTATGCATTATTTAATTAGAAAAGCTTTTAATTGCTTTTATAAGGGAGTTTTATTAAGATTTTAAGAATAAAGTTTTTTTTCGATCAATAATTAATTCTTACAAGAATTGTTTTCATATTTTTAAATTTTAATTAAATAATTTATAATATTATAAATCTTAAAATTCTGCATTAGTTCAAGGCGGCAGTTAGGCGATATTGTTATTAAATGACAACTACATTTACCAATCAAAATTTGTAAAGTTCATTAAAGGTCGTTTACACCAATATTTAAAAAAAAATAATTTTATTTATGTATACGTAAGGTGCCTCCGTTTGAAAGTATGGGTGAGCATACACAACATAATAAAAAAATAAGAACGATGACTATAGTAAATTTAAATTCAACATTCCTAAAATTAGATTACGGAGAACATTTTCCGATATTTTAAAGATTACTGAGTACTTAATTGTATAAAAAAGTTTTCACCTGTCATTTCTTAAATTATGTTTTAACAGATAAAGTTTCTTTAGAACAATAATAAACGTCTCAACACCACAAGTAATTTATGGGGTGTTGACAAGCACTTAATCGCGCTACTGTTTGCTTTAAAAATCCATTTCTCTTTTATTTTAAACTTAAAGTAAATAATATATTTTTTCAAATCAGATTAATTATACTTGAAATCAGTTAATATTTCTCAAATAAAGTTTCAGAAAAGTATATTTTATTTTCGGAAGATTTTTAAACCGATAATTAAATTTTGTTTACAAATGTGTCAAAAATGATTGAATCGTAACCTATTTCTGAAAGCGAGAAAACGTTGAGATTTTAATTAATATAATTTTTATTTGAAATACGCCGGGTTTTTTTTTGCTTACTAGAAATGCTAAATGTAATCATTTAGCTAAAAAGAAAGGCTCAAGAATGATTTTTCATTTTAAATTTTCATTTTAAACCAAGGTATCGAGACTGAGTGGAGGAACCTAATTTTTACTCTCAAAAAAACAAAAACAAAAAAAAACAAACAAACATTATTCGAGTTTAAATCTCTTCCTGAAGCCTTTGCTCTTCGCGAAAGCTCATTCAATTTGTTGAAGTGTTCAAGCTACAGAACCCTGGTCTAATGATTATGCATGAATATGTCCAGGTTGAAAATTAAAAACAGGACAAGATTCATTCATAAATTTTCAACTACTTGCTTTTCATTATGACAAATAAAGAAATATTTTTTAAAAAATATCATATTCTTCAATATAATGTGTGCGTGAGTTTACACGCATTTTCCAAGTATTGCAATCAATATTTGAGGAATGCTAATTATTTCACTTTCTAATTAGGTTCTATGATATTTTAAAATCTGAAGTTGAATCATTTAACAAATGAATGTTAATTAAAATATATTCATTATGGATTCATTGAATTCTAGTAAATGTTCTACTCTTGTAATGTAATCTTTCCAGATCCGTCGGAAATTGAAGGTTTTATTTTGACCACCGATGCTGATGTGTTATTCACGCCAGTCTCTGTGGAGGCCCTAATGGATCTCATGACTCGAGATGAAGCAGTGGGCGCCGTCTGTGCCCGTACCCATCCACTTGGTGACGGGCCGGTCGTGTGGTATCAAGTCTTTGAGTATGCTATTGGCCATTGGTTCCAGAAGGTCTGTAAAAAAAAAAAAAAATAATTGATTTGGTTCTTGAGGACCGATTATGCTGTGGTTTAATTAATCCCAAACCCAAGTTTTTCTTTTTCATCGATTCTGTCAGGCCAATTATCAATTGCCTTTTCGACCTTCATAGATATCTGCTGTACATCATATAATTCTGCTTGTCCCTCTGTTAGTTAGTTGACGCGTATATTATGCCCTGCCATTGCCTCGGATAAATAATGGACCATTCATTTTTGATTTCAAGGAAAGACGGACGTAAAATGAGACGCAGTTTGATTTTAATAAGTAAAGAGAGCATACAAAATAATACGAAAGAAAAAAGAAACAAACAGAAAAAACAAAGGGGGGGGAAGAAGCGATACCGCTCTAATGCGTTTAACGTCTGCTTCCATGAAATGGAAAACTTTGTCAGTTTTTAATTTTTCATTTGTACCCACTTACTTCTTTAACCAATAATCTGCATTCATATTTATGATTGTTATTACAATATTTTATACAAGTTGGTAAGCTAACGGTGCATCAGGAAAATTTCCACGCGTATTTTATAGCCGTGGTACTCACAAGGAGCTTTAAATTAAGAATTAGGATTCATCTGAAAATTTTAATCAGAAGAGTATAAAATTGTCACGGGTACTGCTAGACTTTAATTATTTTATATGTTGTAAAATGTGCGATGGGTAAATTGTCGCCATTTTATATTGTCCATTTCGCGTATGCGCGTTGTTTGGTTTTGATTTTGTCGACTGCATAGTTTAGTAGGATCAGTTGGGCACCCTCTGTGAGAAAAAGAGCACAATGACACAATTCGCCCGTCAGAAATTTGGAAACGCCATGCTATACTGCTTGGAATTCTTGCAGGAAGCTACAATATGAACATTTCAGTGTGTTTGGGTGTCTATCTGAGAACAGTGCAGAGGATTCGGAAAGAGTCGGATGAATCTAATACGACGGTATTTAGCGTGATCACTAGTGATGGCAATGTTATGCCTTCATTCATCTTCTCACAGGGCCTCAGACTCAACACGAAGGCCTACATCAAGTGCAATTCTGAATCAAGAGGGTAGTTGCTGGAAGATCTTATGTTTGGCAACAGGACTCTACATCATGCCACACAAGTAGGAGAACCCAGTTATGGATGTCAGACAATTTCTGTGATCACATCACCCCTTTTATCTGGCCACCTAACTCCCCAAACTGCAACCCCCACCCCCTTGATTATTATGTTTGGGGCACAGTTGATCAAAAGAGCAACAAACTCCTTGCAACACCAAAGATGAACTGAAGGCAAGCATAATGGCAGCATTCAACAACTTAAACAAGGAGAACATCCGGAAGAGTTGCAGGAGATTCCGAAGTCTGGTGCCGTGGTTGAAGTCAATGGCGATTTTATTGAATAAATTTACTCTTAAGTATTCAAGATATCTTTTGTGTAATTTTGGTAAATATATTTGTTAAAATGAGATGTCAGTGTTATTTTCATTTTTGCATCCTTTAGACAATAATTTATCCATCGCACCGTGCGTATTCCATGATCTGATATGGACTAGTTCAATTCTGTTGGTCACCAATATATTTGCTGTTTTCTGCTTTTTTGCTGTAGAGAAAAATTATTCAAGTTCATTTTCGTAAAAATGATAGAACTGGTTAAATGAATAGAAAGTTTTTCAAGTCAAGGAAATTCGATGAAATATTTGTAGTCGCCAAATCTAAAGTTAAACTTGAACCTGGATCGCAAGTGTTTACTGAGCAGCAACATGTCTTCTTCCTCGTTGACGTGAGGACAAGAGATCATAATTTCCCTTGAGGTTATGGTTGCTATTAACTGTTGATGGAAATCTGTGGAGCAAATGGCAGGACCTTTAAAAAGGTGACAACACACATTCTCTTCATTAGTTTTTGTTTGTTTAATGCTTTTGTCATTTCTATTAGCAAATGGACATGTGAGCAAATGACGAAGCTTTAGAGATAATCAAAACAAAAAAGACATTTATGCTTAGCATCAGAAACAGATGGCTGAAATTTTTAGGGTACATAATGAGGAAAGAGGGCTTAGAAAATCTGATACTCACAGGACAGGGGGGAGGCAAAGTGGATAGAGGAAATCAAGGAATAATCTATTTAACGTGCTAGTCGGCAGAACAGAGATTAGGAGAGTTAGCGAAAGGATAAATCTTACTAACAAAGACAAGAAACTGTGGAGGGACATAATCGCCCACCCCCCGAAGGTTCATGGCACATAGAAGAAGATGAACAGAGATAGATGGATAGAGATGAAGAGACTGACATAGTTATTGATAGACAGATATGAAATGGATGAGATGAATATGAAGTGATTGAAACCAACTTTATTGCAATAAAAGTGCCCATTTAGAATTATCGTATATATTTTTATTTACATTGTTTGAACTGTTGTCCTCATATTTATTCTCATATTCACAACGTTTCGACTATTGTATGCTCCGGTCTTCTTCAGGTGATTGTAATTTCGAACTGAACCCTTTATTTCGTCCATCAGGAGGGAGATTGTTCTAGTTCCACGCGCCGTGCCTCTCTATTTAACTCCACTCTTCAACTCACAACTCTTTGAGTCAAGTCACTGAATCCATCAAACGCTTTTATCCAGTGGGCTATGTGTCCTCAAAGAGTTCTGAGTTCAATACCTGGCTGCTGCAGCGGTGAACAAAAACTTGGAGAGTTGAATTAAAGGGAGATAACGGAAGAGGCATGGCATGTTGAACTAGAACAATTTACCCCCGGTGGATGAAATAAAGGGTTCAGTTCGAAATTCCAATCAACTGAAAAAGCGCACGACGGTCGAAACGTCGTAAATATGACAAGAAAGATGAGGACAACAGTCCGAACAATGTAAATAATTACAATACCTCATCTTAGAAATGTAGACACGTATTAGAATCGTAGGGGCAGCACATATTATTCAGTTGCGGTCGTAGTCTAGGGCAAGATAGTCTGACGAAACCCATCCCTCGTCTTGAATTTAGAGTTTTCTTGGTTGAGGCAAGAGAGTCCAGTTTACTTTGCTATTTAAATCTTTTATAGGGGAAGACGAGTTCATGACTTTTCCAAGAATATTATTGCGAAGTGAACGAAACAGAATCTACCGGAGTTTGAACTTAGCACGCTGATTTCATTTTTCGCGACGGTAACCGTTGCACTATTTAAGATACAAGAATATGAAATATGAAATTTGAAATCTCTTCCTAAAATTTGATAGTCATGAAATTCTCTTGATATTTAATTAAAAAGTTCAAACATTTGGAATTCTTAGTTCAAAATTCTTGATTTATTATTATCTTATGAAATACACCCCCCTCCCAAAAAAAGGAAATATATCACAAATCGAAACAGAGAGATAAACGTTTCTCTAATTCTTGTATTTATTTTTTGATCACAGGCGTCGGAGCACGTTCTTGGGTCGGTGTTGTGTAGCCCTGGCTGTTTCAGTGTCTACAGGTGTAAAGCCATTTTCGATATTATGCCTTCCTACGCGTCCACTGTTAACGAAGCATTCGAATTCCTCATCAAAGACATGGGAGAGGACAGGTGGTTATGTACTCTGATGGTATGGCTTTCTTTTTTTTTTCTTCCTTTTCCAATAAAAAGCTAAATGCCTCATTTAAAAATAAAATGACTTTCTTCTCGTCACTATTGGCAACTGAAAATGTCCTGGCTACAAATCCAATTTCTAAAAACACCACTTTCTTTGTTGAACCAGCAACGTTTCCACAGAATGTGATTGTACTGATAAATCATCAGTTACCTCCCCTTAAGATCTAGGAAGTATAAAAATCACCCTGTTATATCCGTCAGTAAACAAGTAGTCAGAGTAAAATACAATAAAGCTTTGGTATAAGTTTATTCACTGGTTCTGTTTGTACTCGTGTTAACCGATTTTTTCCCCATACTAATGAAAAGATTTGGTTTGGTTTGGTTTAGTTATTTTTGTTTATCGGCATATGAACACATCTATGGGTTATATTATGGCGAAAACTAAATATTTTGAACGCAAGTTAATGCCTTCAATTACAGATATAATTTTATACGTTCAGGGAGTAAAGATATATAGTTTGTATGTGGGAACAGAAGGAAATGCCTTAATTACGAAAATTCTCGAACTCCGAAAATTTCCACACATTCTAGAGAACGCCTACCATAGTTTCCCTGTTAGTAAGCTAGTCCCGCAGCCCACTAATACTTTCTGAATACTAATTACGGTCGTGACTTTAAAAAAAATCATTTTACCCCAAGGGAAGGCGATAAAACCACTATGATGCAGGAGATTACTCCGCGTGAAAGAAATTGAAAAAACGTTTGTGGGGAGAAAGGACAATAAAAGAACGGATTTCAAGAAGACAGAAAATTTGGAATGACGTTACATTTAATTTTTTGAAGAGTGAAATATCAGCACCCCCTCCAATGAGACTTAACGTCAAGATCAGAAACACAACACAAGTAAAGGCGTGTGTTTCCAAATGTTGTTTATTGTATGTAATTGGTTGGAACAAATTTCTTTCCTTTTTGGTGCCTCTGTTTTATTTTCTCGGAAAAACTAATTCAGATAATATAATTCAGATAGTAATAAGAAATGAAATCGACAGACGCATTCTTCAACCTTCCTCGGGTATATTTTGCATCTTGATTCTTAAAATTCGTTCTGTATTTTTCTGTTTTGTCATCGCCCCAATAGCTACACCTTGATGCTCTCAAACCAGATTTGGACTAGAAACGCTATCTTAGCCGCTAAATCCTAATTCAGTGCTTGGCAAACTTTTGTCTTTGGGTCTCATCAGCTATCATCTTCTGCCTCACCGGCTATCCTCTCCCGCCTCACCAGCTATTATCTTCTGCCTCAACGGCTATCCTCTCACGCCTCACTGGCTATCATCTCCCGCCTCACCAGCTATCATCTTCCGCCTCACCGGCTATCATCTTCTGCCTCACCAGCTATCATCTTCTGCCTCACCGGCTATCATCTTCCGCCTCACCGGCTATCATCTTCCGCTTCACCTGCTATCATCTTCCGCCTCACCGGCTATCTTCTCCAGGCCTCACCAGCTATCATCTTCTGCCTCACCGGCTATCATCTTCCTTCTCACCAGCTATCATCTTCCGCCTCACCGGCTATCTTCTCCAGGCCTCACCAGCTATCATCTTCTGCCTCACCGGCTAAAATCTTACGCCTCACCGGCTATCATCTTCTGCCTCACCGGCTATCCTCTCCCGCCTCACCAGCTATCATCTTCTGCCTCACCGGCTATCCCCTCCCGCCTCACCTGCTATCATCTTCTGCCTCACCGGCTATCATCGTCCGCCTCACTGGCTATCATCTTCCGCCTCACCAGCTATCATCTTCCGCCTCACCGGCTATCTTCTCCCGCCTCACCAGCTATCATCTTCTGCCTCACCGGCTATCCCCTCCCGCCTCACCTGCTATCATCTTCTGCCTCACCGGCAATCATCTTCCGCCTCACTGGCTATCATCTTCCGCCTCACCAGCTATCATCTTCCGCCTCACCGGCTATCTTCTCCCGCCTCACCAGCTATCATCTTCCGCCTCACCGGCTATCATCTTCCGCCTCACCAGCTATCATCTTCTGCCTCACTGGCTATCCTCTCCCACCTCACCAGCTATCATCTTCCGCCTCACCGGCTATCATTTTCCGCCTCTCCTGCTATCCTCTTCCACCGCACCATTTTGGAATCACTGTCATAATCCAGTCGGAAGACTTTCAGTTTTATAACAAGATTTCGATTTAGGAATCTGATAATTTTTTTCTAATGAGAAGGTGACTAGAGAAAAATATAATCCTGGAAAACACTCAAGAATTACTTTGTTTGAAGAGTGCACCGGTTGTAAACAACAAAGATGAGGATATTAATTCAAGTAATTTATGGAACAATGTCGGTGTCATTTCTAAAATTTTCTTTTCTTTGCAGATTCAAAATGGCTGGAGAATAGAATACTGCGCTGTAGCCAGTAACAGTACTTATTGTCCAGATAGCTTTGATGATTTATTCTAAAATTTTCTTTTCTTTGCAGATTCAAAATGGCTGGAGAATAGAATACTGCGCTGTAGCCAGTAACAGTACTTATTGTCCAGATAGCTTTGATGATTTATTCTAAAATTTTCTTTTCTTTGCAGATTCAAAATGGCTGGAGAATAGAATACTGCGCTGTAGCCAGTAACAGTACTTATTGTCCAGATAGCTTTTGATGATTTATTCTAAAATTTTCTTTTCTTTGCAGATTCAAAATGGCTGGAGAATAGAATACTGCGCTGTAGCCAGTAACAGTACTTATTGTCCAGATAGCTTTGATGATTTATTCTAAAATTTTCTTTTCTTTGCAGATTCAAAATGGCTGGAGAATAGAATACTGCGCTGTAGCCAGTAACAGTACTTATTGTCCAGATAGCTTTGATGATTTATTCAAACAAAGAAGACGTTGGATAGCATCGACCATTGCCAATATGATGCTGTTTATCAAGGAATGGCGTCTCTTAATCCGCTACAACAAAGAAATATCTTTTGTTTTCATTCTTTATCAAGCGCTTCTTTTGTTCTCTACGCTAATTGGACCCAGTATAGTAGTCCTTGTCGTTTCAGGTAAATTTCCTTTCCCACATTAAACAAATAACACAGATTGGAAATGTTGGATTTTTTTTCCGAAAAAATTTTGTTTTCCATTTCAGGTGGTCTGCAGTACGGATGGCAAATACAACCAATTGCTTGTCTTATCATTCAATATTTTGTTTGCATCTTTTTCGGAATGATATGTCTTTTCAGTTCAAGTAGAACTCAGCTGCAGGTACGTATTTATGAAAGCGTATCTCCGCTTGTTTTGCTTTTAAGCATTTTACATACGCACTTACCTGAGAAAGAAACAAATGAACAAAGTAACATTTGATCGTACAGCCATACATATAGAGCGAATTACATTCTGATTAGAATCTATCTATCTATCTATCTATCTATCTATCTATACATACATATCTACATTCTGTACACACACACACACACACACACACATATATATATATATATATATATATTCATCTCAGTCTGTTCATATCTATCTATATATCTCAGTCTGTTCATATCTGTCTATCTATTTCTTTCTGTTCTCTCTCTCACACACACACACACACACACACACACATATATATATATATATATATATATATACATATACACACGTGTAGTGTGGTGGGTATAGTAATCAAGACATACTACATGGTCACTGGCAATTTCATGCCTTAAGGTACCATCAATGCATAGCTACGAATGCTTTATCTCTGATTACTGTGCACTTGTACTCCATAAATAAAAAAGAAGACATTTTAAAGAATATCTATGTGTGTGTGTGAGAGAGAGAGGAGGGTAGGGAGAGAGGCTGAAGGAGAGGGAGAAAGAGAGAGAAGGGAGAGATAGAGAGAGAGAGGCGTGTAACTGTTATCGGCGTAACCGATAGAATCAGCGTACCATGTTCAAATTCCGCTCATTTATATTCGGTTTCTTTTGCACTAATAGCCTTGGAAAAGGCATGAATCTACCCTCCCCTAAAGTTATTGGATAAATAGCAGGGCACACTGGACTCCCTCGCCTTTGTTGGCAACCAGTCTAGGGTGGGGATGAGAAATTGCACGAAAACATTATGACTATATGCTTAATAAGAGGTTGGTTCCCCATGTGCAAATAAAACAGAGAATACTCATGAAGAGAGATATAATGTTTGCGAAGACGAATGAACGACATTTAATAGCTGTCAATTATGGAGAAAAAGTTCGAAAGAGTGAATTTCTTCATCCCATTCGTGTTCAATTCAACGGAAATCTGCGAAGATTGATGACCAACGTAACGGTTTTCTTCACCCTTCTGAAACTGATTCCCATATTCCAATATTCATATATTCTGATGATCCCATATTCCAATATTCATATATTCTGATATTCCGATATTCCTACTCGTGCAGTGTATCAGTCAGGTATTGTGCCGCTGTGATGATGTCATGATAGGAAGCTGTGTTGCTCTGAAGGCTTAGATTTTTTTAAAGGAATGTAGAACATGACCAAAAATTAGATCATTGCAAAACTTCGTGCCCGATTTGATAAGTAAAAACAAGAAAAATCGGGCAATGATCCAATCCCTTCGGTATGTATAAATGGAGCCAATATTTCTGAAAAGGACGTTGCCCAAACTCTGACACTGCCTTTCACGGTTTGTTGTTTTTTTAACAATCCAACTTCCTGATTAGTCCATTTTAAGTTTGCAATTGTCTTATTATATTTCCGTTTAAAATATTATAACGAATGTCCTCGATTCAGCTAGTATTATGTAATGAGGGCTCTTTCACGGCTTGAATTTTTTCCTATCACTGCTTTATAAATATTTCTTTTTATAGTCGGCGAAATTTCTGACATTTATTTATGCCATCGTCATGAGTGTTGTTGTAATCGGCACTGCAGTTCAAATAGCCAAGGATATTCAAGAAAATCAAGGTAAGAATTAGACACACACACACACGCATATATATATATATATATATATATATATATATATATATATATATATATATATATATAAATGGCTAAATGGCAATAGGAAAATTGTAATAGTAATAATAACAAAAACAAAATGTCCTTAGCAAGTGGAATATATATATATATATATATATATATATATATATATATATATATATATATATACTATTAATATATACGTTATATTTAGTGGATATTTGTGTAGACGTCTTTATTTTTAAACCGTATATTTTCATTCACGGGCCAATTATGAAATAATGTCTGATTATGGATAAACGTCTATTATTTCTTATATATATATATATATATATATATATATATATATATATATATATATATATATAATATGAGATTAAAACAAAAACATGTTAAAACAGTATTGTTGGAATTATACTCCATTTATATCCCATATATATATATATATATATATATATATATATATATATATATGAAACTTTAAGTCGCAGAAACACATAATAATTTAAGTAACGCTTTTTGGCATATTGTATTTTTTGTGAATGACTGAATAATTGTTTTATATATATATATATATATAGCTAGAAAGAAAACTTTATTCCACTTCAAGTTTGGAATTCAGAGTTATTCTCCTTGTTTCGAAAAGATGAAAATAATAGGAAAAAAAGATACCTGTTGACTCAGCTCAGATTTTAAATCACAATCTACTGAATTACATTGTACCAAGAAGAAAACTATACCTGATTTATTTTAACCATAGTGCAATGTTTCTCAACCTTTTTAAACAACGGCTCACTTAGAAGCAAATGAAAATTTTTAATGGGTATACATTTAAATGTTAGAAAATAAAACCATAGATTAAAAAAGAATACACACACTAATATGAACTTTATTTCAATGTTTCTATTCAACTAATTGTGCAAAATATTTAGTGTGAAACTTGTTCCCTTTTTTTGTGATTTCTTCAGTGTTTCGTCAAATGTATGATAAACAGACCCTCATTTCTTCTTCAGTTGGGCATAGTCTTTCTTTCTTCTTATTTTTGATGTTATTTAGGGATGAAAGCCGAATTCACATAAATAACAAGTAGAAAATTGAGACTATTTCACTGCACACTTAAGAGGATCGCACGACACAATAGTATATCGAAAAACGGCAGCTAAGTATTACTGGTCTATATTAATTTAACTCAGGTAGCTGTCAGCGTGAAGGCCAAGTTTCGTGGTATTGGATTTCTGTGCATGCATGTGTATTTCCTTCCTTGTGTTTCTCTTTTTTAGCCACGGAATACAATATTTAAATTTTTGTCGATCGAGTTCAAGAGAATAAGGAGTAATAACCGGGTAGATCGTTCTATGTTTTCTTTGCATTTTTTTTCTGTATTGCCAATTTCTATAGTTGAAGTTTTCCTCTTGTCCCCCTTTAACTAGGTATTTACAATGTCTCCCCACTAAGATGAGTTGGGACACAAGGTCTTTTTAAGGTAGGGACCCGAGAGCGTACACCCGGGCCAGGAACAAAATTATCCGCAGCCCTCGCAACCGTCGGTTTCGCTGTCCTCGATGCGAGCACCGATCCCTCTCTCTTACGCGAGGGCGCGGCTTCGTGCAGCTGTTCCCCAGGGTTGGGCACCTCTCAGTATAATTTTCCTCAGTTGCACCTCTGTCCTTTGACGAAGCCGCCCCTAATCACACACTGCCCGAAGACAGAGACGCAACTGAGAAATGCGTCCCTCTTTAACTATATCGGTTTTTATCACATTAATTATCATGTTTTAATAATTTGAATTTGTTTTCCTCTCATTATTTCTAATGTTTCAGGTTTGTCCGACGAATTGCCACTCTCCATCAGTGACCTTTATTTATTTGGTTTAATGGGCATCTTTATACTGACGTCTCTTCTTCATATTACCGAAGTACACACCCTTTTAAACGGCATCTGGTATTTGCTGTGCATACCTTCTGGTTATCTTGTTCTGATGATTTACAGTGTGTGTAACCTGACTGACAAATCATGGGGTGAGTCAAATATTCAATTCCTTCGTTCTTTTATCATTTCAACCCAAGCAAGGCGATAAAGCTACTAAGGCACAAGTAATTACTGAGACTGAAGGAAACCGAGAGAAACTTTACTGGGGTGAAAACACAATAAAAAGGACAAGATTCAAGGAGACAGAAGATGACGATTAATATTGTATTTAATTTTATGTACATCGTAGTTGAAAGGAAAGTAAGAAGTTGGAAAAGACTTCCATAGGCGAGAAGTACGAAAGAAGGAACTATTAGAATAGGACTTGCGGTTGCATTTAATAATTTTGACAGTAAAATGATTAGGCCTAACTGTTAATTATCACACTTAAATTACTGGAATATGCATGCCAAAGTCAAAAGCTCATCAGAAAAATTGAATATATTTATAGAAAAGGTTACAGAGAAGCGATGGGAAATTGGCTGAAGCCGAAATGCCAGGTCAGGACCGATAACATGGCAGTCTTCTTTGGATTTTTATCAAAAATCTCTAAATACACAGTAGAAGCACCGGATCAGATCTCGGATGAATGGTAGACTTATAAATTCCACTTTATTACTAATCGAACCTAAAATTAACAGATAAAAAAAATCGAAAAGGTCCCAAACAAAAGGAAGGTATTTCATAAATAGTGTAACCGAGCCTGCTTTCATAATATCCCCAAATATATTTTGTTCGTGTCGTTTTAATCATCTGCGGATTGCGGTCAACTGCTAAAGAATCTGAATAGTAAAAGTCTCGATGAAATTTTAAAAATCAACAGAAATAAGTAAAGAGAAGATGAAGAGCTAGAAGAAATCCAGGAATACATCTAATGTTACAGAATACGAAGTCCAGGGCCAAAATGGTCAACGAATGTCCGAAGAGCCTCTTGGGCGAGGTATTTTGACAGTGATGGGTTGCTTTTGAACAGAGGGCCACAAGAATTCTGAAGCGACGGTAAGCCTCGTACACTCAGGTTCAAGACAGGTCTAAGACCACTCAAGGGAAATCAACACTGCCGAGACTGGAATTCGAACTCCTTAACAACTGATCCACTACATTGAAACTTTTTTTTTTATTTCATAGGAACCCGTGAAGAGCAGAGTGGTCCTTCTGTGGATAACACTGCTTGGTATACTCAACTTTGGACCTGCTTGAATGATTTTTGTCCGTAAGTTGAATCTTTCATTTCTTAAAAAATTTCAAAACCAAAATTTTTACAATCGATTAATTCAAAAATCAGACGCCACCTTCGATGATTAATAAAGATTTCTTTTTAAATCCCGTTATTTTACAGTGGAATCTTTTCACTTATCTAAACATTTTTAATCAACATTTAATCAATATCTAAAATGTGTTTTATTGTGTTATTGATACGAGCAATATTATCGATTGTCTGAAAATAAACAGGATGATTCCAAGTATTTTAACCAATTTTTCAGTAGTTTTCAAATATGCTTGGAATTCCTGCAGCCGATCTCCCCTGAGTCACTCTACCCTTAGTCTCTCCCCATTGAGTTTTTCTCCCTTGAGTTTCTCTTCTCTGAGTCCCTCTCCCCTGAGTCTCTCTCCACTGAGTCTCTCTCCCTTGAGTTTCTCTTCCCTGAGTCTCTCTCCCTTGAGTTTCTCTCTCCTGAGTCTCTCTCCCTTGAGTCTCTCCCCCTGAGTCTCTCTCCCTTGAGTCTCTCCCCACTGAGTCTCTCTCCACTGAGTCTCTCTCCCTTGAGTTTCTCTCCCTTGAGTTTCTCTTCCCTAAGTCTCTCTCCCTTGAGTCTCTCTCCCTTGAGTTTCTCTTCCCTGAGTCTCTCTCCCTTGAGTTTCTCCCCCCCCGAGTCTCTCTCCCTTGAGTTTCTCTCTCCTGAGTCTCTCTCCCCTGAGTCTCTCCCCACTGAGTCTCTCTCCCTTGAGTCTCTCTCAACTGTCGCTGAATCACAAGCGTTGGTTAGAATTCCTTTTCTGTCGGTTTGTTCAGAAAATAATATCTCAATTTTGGAAAAACTAAAAATTCGTTCACATGCAATAATTCTTTTGTCTTTAGTCAATTTTAATTATCGTCAACAACGAGAAAAACCCATTATGGAGTTAATTATTTTATTTCTTGTTGAAAGAATCTGGGATCCTAGAATAACATAAAACAATTCTGAAAATAGTGAAATAATTTGTTACCTATTTAAAAGATATTTTTCCTATTTTAAAGGTGTGTAATAATCTGATTAAAGAAAATTCTCAACGACCAAATCCAGTTCAGAGGATCAAGTTAAATGCTTTGACTTTTAGTTTTACTGCGTTTGGGCATAAATTGACATTTAGCAAAATGACACATTATAGTATAATCATCATTCATTATTGTATAATAATCCGAACTCGATTGTCATTGACAAAAAAAGAGATTCTAGGATTGCCTTGCCAATGTTTTAATAACTCGTAACAGACGAATTCTACCATAAACAACTATTTTCCAGGGACTTATGGTGATTAAATTTTGTTAACACTTCACCCCGGTCTTTTGAACCAGAGTAGAGATTTATTTATTTTTCCTTGTTTAAGAAGGGGTTTCCAGTTCCTTATAAAGTTTTCTCATTCACTTTCACGTCCAGTAGTCACCCCTCACTTGCGTCTTGGTGACATTATCGTCTTGCTTGGGGTGAATTGATTTAAAAAAAAAAAGATCTTTTTAATCATTTTATCCCAAGCAAAGCAATAAAGCCACTGAGACGCAACCGGTTACTGGGTGTGTAAGAATATGAGAAAAATATTATTAAGGAGAGAGAACAATAAAAGAAAAAGAATTAAGAAGATAGAAAATAACGATTGACATTGCATTTACATTTTTAAAGATCAAAGTTAACAGGAAATAAAAAACCGGAAAAGAGTTCTACAATCGAGAATTGTGAGATAAGAAACTGTTAGCATAGAGGTTATGGTTACATCTAGCCATTTCATCTGTAAAATGATGAGACCTAACTGCCAATCTAGTAGTACGCTTAAATTCGTAAAGTCTAGTTATGAAAGAGGAAATCTTATCTGAACAATTATCAGCAAAATATTTATAGAAAAGCCAAGGCGAAGCTACGTCACGACGGTGGGGAACCCGAGGTGCTAGGTTAGGATCAATAACATTGCAAATTCTTCTTTGTATTTTATCAAGAGTCTCAAGATACATAGTAGAAATAGCAGACTAGATGTGACAGCAATGCATTGACGTGTGTTAGACTCATAAATATGTAAGATAGATTCTGGCGAGGCAAATGGCGAACCAGATTTCCCAGTAGCAGACGTAGTGCTTGACTCAATATAACCTTTCCAAATCACATCAGCGGGAAATGTTAGTTATATGCTAACATATTTCAACAAAAAAAAGATAATAATAATAATAATTGCGTAATGGATACCTACAATTACGTTCTTGATAAATAGATTTAATTATTATTTAAATGGGATTTTATTTCCTCTCCAAAAAATGCAACATTAATTTTTGAGAATAACAACATTTATTATTGGTGAATATTTTCTTTTCGAAAGCTGTTTCAACCAGTCGAGTCCTAAACTAATTTCCCAGGCTTGCCAAACGAGTAAGAAGCAAATGAACAAAACCGAAACGGATAGTGAAGATGAACCGGAAACAACGAAGCAGAATTCACCGGAAATAGCAAAATCGTTTTTCCCCCCAGGTAAGAAGGCGATTATTTAGTTTATTTTTTGTCATTTTCAATAATTGCACATGAAAAACATTATAATTTTTCCACGTATTTATTTCATCTTCATTTTAATCAATTTTCATCGCAATTATCCAGACCGTTAATCCACCGCCGTCAATGAACAGCACGGATTAAAAACAAGAAATAAACACTCTAACTCATTCCCACTGATTAAGGAAGCTTGTTAACCATAACATCTGCTCTGCCGATTGAGCAATAAAAACTTTATATATGACAGCGTCTCAAATCTAACAATATAATCATACTCTTTATCATTCGATAAAGAGTATCGAGTTCCACTCTCACCAACGACTTTATTCTTCCAAGTACTCCATTTATCATGGGTACAATCATCAATTTGGTATTCAACAAATCTTTCTAACTCTCTCGTAAGATCGGAATATTTATCCTGTTTATTTTGGAGTGATCACAGGGTTATATCTAAGTTAGAAAAACATATATACAGGGTGCGATGGGTAAATTGTCGCCATTTTATATTTTTAGTTTCATGCATGCGCATTAGTTGTTTTCGATTTGGTCGTTTGCACAGTATGGTAGGGTACAGTCAGTGAGAAAAAGAGTACCATAACGCAATTCACTAAGTCAGTAATTTCGAAACGGCATGCTGCACTGATTGGCATTCGCGCCAAAAGCTCCAATACGAACATTTCAAAGTGTTTGGGTGTCAATCTGAGGACAGTGCAGAGGATTCGTAAAGAGTTGGATGAGTCTAATGGTGATTACAAAGGTGTTTAGAGTGATCACTAGTGATGGTGATATTATTTCCCATTCATCTTTCCAGAAGGGCTTCTATATATACATATTTGAACAAACAATTTTATTCATGTCTGAAAAATTTACGATTAATGTAAATACGTAAACATAAGAAAGTAAATAAATGAAGCAAGCAGAGCATAAAACAAGTAAATAATCGCTCACATACATCGAAACAAGTTTAAGGATCGCAAAAAAAATTCTCCTTTTCTCTGCACAGAGATAGTTGCTGCAATTTAAGGCAAATGGCGTCCAGAAGTAATAAATGGTAATTGGAAACCTGCCTGTATGCAGAATAGAAAATGAGTTTGTCGTAAAACGTGATGAACATATGTCATTTTCCAAAAGTTGTTGCCCAATTGCTGAATCTCTGAACGGCCATGTAAAATGAAACATTACATTGGTTTTTGTAGAGGATTTAATTGTATTGGTTTTAGGATTATTGGAAACCATGAGGTTGTTTTAAATTTGTTTTAAATTTGTTTTTAATAAATGATGAGCTTAACTTGTTTATTATTATTAATGGCTTTAACATTTTTACCTATTATGTTTTTGAATGTTGTTTCATCATATTTGTAATTATTATGCATTTGGTTACAATAGTATTAGTTAATAGTATTATCTTTATTTTGACATACATTATTATGGTTACAATTATTATTAATATTATCAATTTTATTATTGGTATTTATCTATTTATTTTCTTTTGTTTTGATTAGGACCTAGGCTACCTTTCAGCCAACGGTTCTTCGGGGACTGATCTTTAGCAAAAACCTGATTTAATTAGACTGTAAATATGCGGGAAAATTTTAGAAGATAAGGCTGGAACACGTCTAAAAAAATTTACGATTAATGTAAATACGTAAACATAAGAAAGTAAATAAATTTTGTCCAATTACTTCTAATGACAAGATTATGGTCTCATTTGACAGCGTGAATCTTTACAATGACGTCTCCTTAGACTGAATAATGGCGGAGATGGTCCCAAAAAACTTAAATCAAAGAACAGAACAAACGTGAACCTTGAAGAGTTTATTCAAAATTTCCATCTTGGTTTACAACATATTATTCGAAAATTGGCAAAAGGCAGTAAAAAATGAAAGAAAACTTCACGTTTCCTATAAACACCTATTTTTTTTAATTTTGTCTACAGCAAGATTTCCTTCAATGTCTACATTTATATAAGTCTATTACATATCGGCCATGTTAGACATTCTGCACGTCTTTATGTCCTTCCTATCTGATAAATAAATAGAGATTAGGATGACATTGTTTATCTCTATGAATTAATTCCACATGTGTCAACTTGTACGTAAATCTTAGGTTTATCTAAACAAGCACGAACACACACGCACACACAACACACACATATATGTGCGTGTGTTTGTGTATGTGTGTTATTTTTTACAGCGAGGTTCACCCTTTACAAGGCCCGTGGGACACTCTAGGTAGAGGGTTACGTTTAGGGGCCATTTATGTGTATAGGAATGGAAAATAACGGTTAACCCTAGCCTTGAACAGGTTAAGTTTGTAATGATAGTGGAAATATCGTCTTGGGATTCGGTTCCACAGGGCAAGCGATCTCAGGAAGAAGCTGTTTGAGTGGAACTTACTTCTTACTGATGGAATACAGAGGGAATGTGAGTGGTTTGATACAATGTAAGTGGCATGGCGTGTTCTTGCTGTGAAGGTTTGCTTCGCCGGGACCCGGGAATATAGTTCGTCCGAGCACTTTCTGTGTTTGAACTCTGTCAAGGCTGGAAAATGAGATATGGGCAGCTTCCGCCCAAATATGACAACAGCGCTCCATTCTCGGTCTGTTCTGGCTCTTGTAAAGGTAGACGATAGCATGAAGAGTCGGATACTTCCTGGAGCGGTACAGAGAACCGATCAGTTTGCCTGCAACCTTAGCAACGGCTCGTATGTACAAGTTCCACTTGAGGTTGTGTGTGAGTTTTTCAAAGCAACGCGCTTTCCCGAGAGGACCTCCGTTCAGCCTGACTGCAATCGGCAATGATGAAATGTAACTAGCTTGGTCTTCGAGGCATTGAATGTAACCAGCCAGTTTTTACACCAGTGGGTAGTTTATGCAAGATCGGCAGAAAGTTTCAGAGTTACGCCCATATACACTTGTATGACCGGCATAGATGTTTACAAATAATCTGAGTATATTCTTGGGCAGATCGTTTATATAGATAAAAAAAAGGGTTGGTCTGATTAGTGACCCCTGGAGGACGCCTGCGTTGACCTCTAGAGCTCCAGAGAATTCGTCATTAATAACAACCTTACGGGACCTACTTGAAAGGACGGATTTTATGATCGAGAAGATCCATCCAGCGATTCCATAACTGGAGAGCTTGTGTAGTAAGCCCTTGTGCCACACCTTTTCGAAGGCCCTTGAGATATCTAGTGCGATGGCCCTCGAAGTGTGTTTGTCGTCAATAACTTCACTGATTCTGTGAATGATGGTAGTTAAGACGACGGCTATGGATCGAGTCTACCGAAGCCCATACTGCTCGTCGCTGAAGTGGCTGTTCTTTTCTAGGTGTTCGACGACCATTTTACTGAGGAGACTGATGGGTCTATACTGGGAGGGGGGAATATCGTTCTCCCGCGTTCTTGACAACAGGTCATAGGCTTGATACTTTCTACAGGCTTGGGAAGGATGTCTACTTCAAGCCGCGGTTGAATAACTTTGCTAGGATTGGAGATAATTCCGGGTCGATATTCTGAAGGCCAACCATTAGAATTTTGTCTTGGCCAGTGGCTTTTTTAGGGTCGATGTCTTTGATAAGTCTAGAAACTTCTCGAGCTGTGATGGTTATATTACTAAGATTGTGCTCAGTGAGACTTGGGAACTTGGGAAGAGGATGGTCTTCGTCATCTAACGTTGACTTAGAGGTAAAGATGGTATTTATCAATCCACCCACGGGGATCATCAGTCGAGGCCTTTTTTTAATGGGGTATCTCTGACCCCGTAGGCCCAGCCAAAAAATAATATAATTGTGGGCAGATCCGCTTTACCTCTGTTCATGATTTGCTTGTTAATCTTCCAGAATTCACGGGATTCTTTTCAACCTTAGTCTAGACTGCTCGTGCGTACCTGCACTTGGCGTTTTCTAGAACTTTTTTGAAGCGATTGCGAGCAGTTCTGAATACAGTGAGGGACGAACTGCATCGCTCCTTACGACAGATATTGCTGTAGTGGTCTCTGTGATTTATGGCAACAGCGCATCCAGGGGTGAACCGATGTTGACTGTTTGGCTTTTGGTGGAATTTTGGGGTATAAAACTCTCCATTCCAGAAAGGATTCAATCAGAGACAAGGGCAGCAGTTTTTGAGGCAGTATGCCTGAAGAAGGTTGGAATGGGTTCTTTCATCAGGTAGGATTGAAAGCTGTTCCGGTCTGCCTTCGCATAGCGAAAAATAGTTCTATGGAACGGTATATCAGGGAATGCCTTAAGTTTAGCATCAATCTGAACACTGATTATGGACTGGTCTGATGTGCCTAATGAACTTTTAATAAGAATTCATCAGGACAGGAGGTTAGGAAGAGATCGAGGAGGTTCGCCTGATGTCCAGTCATGCCCGGGAGCCGTGTAGGTTCTTCAATGATCAGGGTTAGCTCATAAGTGATGGAGACGTCTCTACCTTCAACATCGGTTTTCCTGGAGGTGACAAGCCACTCTTTATGATGGAGGCCAAGGGGAATTCAATCAATATATATATATATATATATATATATATATATATGTGAAGAAATATAATCTTTTATACGTTCGAAAACAATAACACATTTCTCATAGCATTTTTTCGGATTACATCTCTATTTTCGTTGTCCTCTTATTACCGAGAAGTAAAAACAAGAACAAAATCTATTTCCATACCTGAGGATGTCTGTAGGAACAGACGAAAGCTTGTAAAAAATTAAAAAGACCTTATGCAACTGGAATTTATAAACAGGGATCATATCATTCATATACAGGTTTGGGGTTGGTGTATGTTATTTATATTGTTTGCGAAGATGTATTCTCGCCATTTAAATCATTAACCTCTATATTTGTTTTTTGTATGAATGATTAATGAATTTATAAATTATAATTGCACCTTTAATTGAAATATATATATATATATATATATATATATATATATATATATATATATATATACACGGTGGTCTGAAAGGCTTATCATCCCCTATCAAAAAAGTAATCAGAACAATAAAAGAACAAGTAATACAGTAATACAAAGAACTTGTACTGGATTCAGTTTATTCATTTTCATTGATGCTGTCATCCATCGAGAAAGTCTATAGCAACATCAGCATTTGCGTGTCAGACTTCTGAAATAGAAAATTATATCATGTAGCTGTGACAAGACTTTCGGACCACCCTATATATATATATATATATATATAATTATTTATTTTAAAAAAATTATAACATAAATATGTTATAAAATCACTACAAAAATAGCCATTTTGTTTCAACACTCTCAGTGTCTTATCAAGTGATGATGTTGAAAGTAAAATAAATGGTTTTAAAAGTTTCGAATTAATTAACAATCCTTCGCAAGGGGAAAACGTTGTTACAAAAGCTAGATGGACCAATCAAAATACAAGTATAGGAAAATTCAAAAAGCTTGACAACGAAGTCATGTTATAATAGCTATTCAAATATTTAAAATATGGGTAGTATTAAAAAAGAATTTATTCTAACCAATAATTACTAAATTATATGATAAAATTTAATATTAAAATTAAAAACTGCTAATTTCAAGATCAAAATTTAATCGCTATTAAGTTTACAACTATAGTTGTAAACTTAATAGCTATAGTTGTAAACTTAATAGCTATAGTTGTAAACTATAGCTATTATTTTTCGTCTGGATGTTTTTAATGTCACTTTTTTATCCACTTTTCTATCGTTTATTTCTTCTTCACTAGATCACAGTCTTTTTCTGTCCCATAAGAATGGCGGCCAATACAGACCTGTACCCGTTGAGAAATGGCTTCCTGCTGAATTCAAGGTAACAGTCAGTCAAGTCTTTAACTATAAATTAATCAAACCAAATATGCGAAAAAAAAAAAAAGATTCATACACAAAAAGCCCCCAAAATATAAGAAATTATATTAATCGATGTGTGTGTGTCCTGAATTTGTTTATTTCTTCCCTGTTCATTTTGCGTGTGAAAAGTTCTGTTTCGACATTTCGTCAGATGTTGAAAAGTGGATCGCATTAATAATTTTCAACCACTCTACCACCGCACCCGTTGAATTTGAGATTGTTATCTGTACGTATCTCTAGACTACGATACATACACAGACAGACAGATAGATAGACGTTTGCCGTCAGATATTAGATAGATAGATAGATAGATAGATAGATAGATAGATAGATAGATAGATGTTTGCCGTCAGATATTAGATAGATAGATAGATAGATAGATAGATAGATAGATAGATATGATTTTCTCTTTTTAGTTTCGGGATCTTTTCTAAAACAACTTTTAATGTATGCTGTATACATGGTCATACGTACACATGCAGTTACTGTCGTATAAACGGTAAAGTTTGTAACAGTATTTTTTTTTTTATTACTGCTTAATCTAAAGTCTTCCCAAACCCATACGGATAAAGTTTCTTATCTCGAGTACCTGCGATTCGGCGCCGGTTGTTTATTAGCGAGTTAGTCACACAGATTATTCGCTGATGCAATTAATTTGATCGCCACAAATTGTCTTATTTTTTAGCCTGGCACTTAATGGACATCTGCAAAATACTAATGGACTGACTAACGTCTAGATATTTCCATAAGTTCCACACACACACACACACGCATACATACATATATATATATATATATATATATATATATATATATATATATGTTTTCATCCACAGAGACTGTTACGCTGTATCACAGCGCATCAGTGTGGCTAGACATCTGATTGCCTCAAGCTGGGATCGAAACCCAGCTGATTTGGCATCAGCGCCCGGTTGAGAGGAAGGCTAATTTTTACGTACTTAATCTTCAAATAAACACGCCAATGACCGAGGGGCTCAATTCATGGAAGAGCTTTGCAGTATTAGCAATAGTAGTTATTGTTTAAAAATTCGCGCTTTCTCCAATGTATATACATATATATATATATATGTGTGTGTGTGTATTAGTTCAAACCTTATTTTAGTATTCAAAATGGATGACTCGTTTTTTTTTGTTTTTTTTAAACATTGTGTATTACTTAATCAATAAATGTTCTCTCCGTTACAATTTCTTTATTAAGATTTCTCGAGTACGCTACCCTATTAATCTAATAGTACAGACTGTTTCAAATAAAAATGGAGTGTCTATTTCAAATACGGGATCCAGTAAAATATAACGTTTGAAGCAATAAAAATAGCGGAGTAAAATAAAAATGGTGGATTAAAAATGATTCCACTAATTCTTCGAGATATATATATATATATATATATATATATATATATATATATATATATATTTCAATTAAAGGTGCAATTATAATTTATAAATTCATTAATCATTCATACAAAAAACAAATATAGAGGTTAATGATTTAAATGGCGACAATACATCTTCACAAACAATATAAATAAATATACACCAACCCCAAACCTGTATATGAATGATATGATCCCTGTTTATAAATTCCAGTTGCATAAGGTCTTTTTAATTTTTTACAAGCTTTCGTCTGTTCCTACAGACATCCTCAGGTATGGAAATAGATAAATAAAAATGGTGGATTAAAAATGATTCCACTAATTCTTCGAGATATATATATATATATATATATATATATATATATATATATATATATATTTTTTTTTTTTTAATATGATTCCATCGCTATGGAATTACCATGTTTCAAAAACAGAGGCTAAAAACTTCCAGTTCAATTATAGAAATTAAATTAAATTAAAGTACCTAGTTCTGCTTCATTTTCAACCGAATTTTGGAATCATAAATCTAATGGTTGTTTCCTATTTTATCAATATATTTGCACACACACACACACACACACACACACACACACACACACACACACACACATACAATTTGCATCACAAGTTGATGTAAGGTGATAGAGATAGAGGAGGAGGACGACCGATATGATCGAAGTTAGAGAGCGAAGGGAGAGATAGGAATATGTTTAAATCTATGTATATCAAAATACGTAAATGTCAGGGTGATAGGGTACGGTATAAGACATTTTGACCTATTTAACCAATCCTTTCACAGGAAAAAGAAGGAAGACAAAAACAGTGAAGAAAAGAGATGGGGAGGCAGGAGTGAGGGGAAAAGAAGGAAAGAAGAAAATGAAGAATAAATTAACAAATATAGGCAGATTACGGTTAATTTCAAAGATACAGATATATAAGTTACAGTTAACACTTGACATTATTTTAAAGATTACCAAGAAAAGAAAAGAAAAGAAAAATATATTATATATATATATATATATATATATATATATATATACGGCTTAGTGGTAAAATTCCCCCACCTGACGCCAATTCAAGTCGGGTTTCGATACTAGCTAGAGGCAACCGGTCGTCTAACCACACTGATGAGCTGTTATACAGCGAAACAGTCTGTCAGTGGATGCCAATATCTATGCTCCTGAAAACTTTATTTCGATTGAGCTCTCTGGGGAGGAAGTGTGGGTTTCTAAACAGTGACTATTACGGCTAATGATGCAAGACTCTTCGGTAAATCGAATTGAGTTCTCTCAGTCACTGTGTGTTTATCTAAAAATAAATACGTTTAACATCCACCTTCTTCGCTGCCGTGCGCCAACGACTGCCACCAATTCAGTCGGGTTTCGATCCTAGCTAGAGTCAACCGGACGTCTAGCCACACTGATGAACTGTGATACAGCGAAACAGTCTGTCTGTTGATGACAATAATAATAATAATAATAATAATAATATAAGTAATTATACTCGTCTGGAAAAATCTTAGGTGTTTTGGCTTCTAAATGAACAATCCAACACCCAAGGGAAAATAAGGGACAAAAAAAGAAACAACTAAGAATATTTAATTCAGGCAAAAACAATCGTCCAGAATTGAAGCTCAGAGTCCAAAGAAAAAAAACCTCCAAAACCAATAAAGCAAAAGTAACTAATAAAAGTGCTCACTACACTAAGTAGAGCAACTCTAACTATGAACCTAAAGAGCCAGGCAAACCTACCTAGGTTTCACCTATGCGGATCGTCAGGGTACGCTGGCCCTGACGATCCACGTAGATGAAACCTAGGTAGGTTTGCCTATAGGATCATATATATATATATATATATATATATATATATATATATATATATATATATATATATATATATATGTGAAAATATATAGAAAATAGGAAGGAACTGGTTAGGTAAAAAATCCAAAGTCCCTTAGTATTTTAGTTATTATTTTTAAAAAATAGTGCTCGATACAAAAGTAGAGCATAAATATAATTATTTATTTAAAAATATGATTCCAAATCGCTACATAAGAGGGCTCATGTTTCAAAACAAGAGCCGAAAACTTCAATATAATCCTTTAAATTAAATTGAGTTGAAATTAAAATGGGCTCCGTTCCATCTTCAAGCGAAATTTTTGTTGGAATAACGAATATCTGAAATTTACTTGTTTTAAAAATTGAAATCAAAATCCCCATGGTAACAGCTAGGGCGAAGCCCATTTTAATTTCAACTCAATTTAATTTAAAGGATTATATTGAAGTTTTCGGCTCTTGTTTTGAAACATGAGACCTCTTATGTAGCGATTTGGAATCATATTTTTAAATAAATAATTATATATATATATATATATATATATATATATATATATATATAAAAAGATAAAAATCTATATATAGTTTCACAGGTGTAATCGGAGCATAAATATCATAGATAGCTCAATTAAACTATTTCTTAATATTGAGTACTTGACAAAGAATGCTTACCCTCAAAGGTGTTATGCTACAGTAATACTCTTAATATTTTTTAAATCTTTGATATTATATATATTCACTTTGAAAATCTTAATGTCCCAGTTAGAGAAACGATCGACATATTTATAAGTAATATATACAATTATCTATCTCTTCCTCCATTAAAAATTAAGACCCGACATATTCTGTTAACTACTTTTAACTTGTACTAACGAAGTTCCATTCTTTGATCACAAAAACAAATATATATGTACATCGTGATGGTGTTTCCATGGGATCAGTTCTGGGTTCAACTTTTAGTAACTTTTTATATGGCTAAGCTTGAAAATAATATATATGCTTAACATTCACCCATGCGCCAACGACTGGCACCAATTCAGTCGGGTTTCGATCCTAGCTAGTAATCCTAGCTTTATAATTAAAAAAAAACTCCATTTACGTAAGATATGTTGACGATATCCTCATCTTAGTGAAAAAAAAAAATCATGAAATACATGAACAACAACAAGAATTAAAAAAAAAACTCTATTCTTAAATTCACATATGAACTTAACAATAACAACATTCCTTTTTCTTTATATATTGATAGACACCAATAAAAATATATTCACTACCACTTCGTATAAAAAAAAACTACTAACATAAAGTCATGCACTCTTGATTATAAACCCTAACTAATTATTAACCCTTCATTATGATTTAACTACTACAAAATAGCAATTATACCAAATTTAATAAACCGTGAAAAAGTTAACCCATCCACAAAAATGATTTTCTACACTAAACTAAAAAACATTAAACGAATTCTCATTAATAATGACCTTCCTTAATACATTGTTGATGAACAAATAATTCGATCTATTAGAAATTTTGATATAAATCAAATAGAACATAATACTTCCTCAAATAATCGTAAACATATTAATTCTTTATATCGTAATCAGGTGAATCCTAAGTATAAGCAAGACAAATCCTTAAAAAGCCCTCATAAATACAAATATATCCCCCACGGATCCTAGTAAAAAAAATTAAATAATTATATACTATCAGTTATCTGTCATGCGTGATACACGCTTAGACAATCATGTATCTTTCGATACATGACTGACGAAGCAGATTTTTCCCGTAGTAGGTTGCCATTTCTTTCTGCGGTAGACCAGTTTCCATGCAAGACTATAGAACGCGGTCTGTCCTGCTATTTACCCATAGCTGGGGGGAGAATAGGCTTCATACCTCTCCCAAGAGGGGATTAGCACGTAAGTAAATGTAAGTGGGACACGGTGGAGGAATGCATAGCGGCTTGGATCGAGGAATCGGAGAGCCGAGTTCGAAAATTATACAACTTAACGTATATCAAGTTGAACAGAATTAAAATAAAGTGCACAATATTTGACCAGAGCAATAATTATTGAAACAGATATAATATAGCTAAATACTTATCGTTATAGACTCTTCATATCTTTTCCAAGGATATTAGCACGTAAGTAAATGTAATGGATTCGACTAAATTTAATACAATGCAAAGAGGAACGCAGGTTTGAATCCTGTCGAATGGTGAATTTAAATTTAACAAGATTTCTCGGATGTTCAGACCGGTAGACAAAATAAAATACTGTTTAAAACAAATGGATAGTCTATTCAAATATGTTTATCGACTAAAAATAATTTATTTTATTGTCGTGATACTGAATTTTATCTCTATTTCATGAAAACCTCGCAAATAAATTCTTCTAATTTGTCAATTTCGTCTCTTTCTGTGTGTTCTAATATGTAAAATAATCAAAGTGAATTGATTTTACGCTTATCTTCTACAATAACCAGTGAATTTTAAGAAATGCAAATACATCCAAATTTCTACAAATCCAGACGAACACATTCACTCACGAACGTATATATCATTTTCTAAATATGCATTCTTTCCCGTTTTAAAATTGCAGAAATTGTACGTCTCCAAGTTCTATCACTATGGTTACGAAGATACACGCCTCATCAGTGGCATGAAAGAGTCAGAACTCGAAGAGATTGGCATCAAACTTAAAGGACACAGACAACGCCTGCTACAAAGAATCAAACTTTTACCTGATTTTGAACCCAACACTGAAGTACCGGTAAGTCATTTCGCAATTCTGATAACGCACTTGATTACAACATGAACCATTGATTTATTTGGATGCAATTTTCTACTAAAATACTTTCATTCTAATTCAGCTGTTAGTCAATAAACAATTTCATGTTTGACCTCGAAGAATCAGGAGGCAATTTTCTATATATACCTATACACACGCACACACATAACTACAAGCAGGCACACATGCATACACACACACACGCAAATAGTGGGAAAATATTAATTGATTGGATTCAGGAGATAAAATGATCAAAAAAATATTTTGCAATAAAACAAAATTCTTTTATGTTTCTTTAAACACTGTACCACTGATGAATAATGAAAAATTATCACTTTAATTTTCATTAGTTAAACAAAATTATAGAAAAGTTGATTTGAACCTGAGAAAGGAATTATTAGAAATTTCTTTTGTTTCTTTACTGCTGCGTCTTTGAAAAGCAAAACTGGGAAAGAGGGAACTGGCATAAAAACCTCATTCTTGGACTTTGGTGAAAATCTGGAGAAAAGATTTCATGGATGACCTCCTATCTAAGTATGGCACATCACAGGGTGTGACTGACTCATAGATTAAGACCAACAGATTACAGGGACCAAAATTTCTTTGAAAATCTTATTATTATAACATTCATCTCCACCACCAATACCACCACCACCACCACCACTCTCTCTCTCTCTCTCTCTCTATATATATATATATATATATATATATATATATATATATATATATATATATATATATATATATATATATATTATATAAAAGGTTCAAACACTAATATTCCATGGTTATAATTTATTACATTGAATCAATTCATCAAACTTACAAATTCAAAAAGTTCCGATTTCTTTTTGAATTTGTAGGTTTGATAAATTGGATCGTGATTACGATTCCAATAAATTATAACCATGGAATATTAGTGTTTGAACCTTTTATATTATATTCTTGCTTGCTTTCTCCTGGACATTGAGCTCTTCCTGGATTCTATCCTTTTGGATAATATATATATATATATATATATATATATATATATATGATTGACCACTAATATTATCAATATTTATATATAGTGAGAGAGAGAGAGAGAGTGAAAGAGAATTAATACAAATAAAAGGTGTCCACTCGTCAGAGGATATCAGCAACTGACTGTTCATACTTTTCATTTTTTCTTTTCTTTTTCTTTTCATAGTGTATGTGTGCGTGTATACGTTCGCGCGCCTGTGCCACATACGCACCCCCATCTCCTGAAGAATATCGTGATTATTTGTCCTTTTAATGTGAATACTGAAAGATTCTCAGCCGACTAAGAATTCTTTCCCCCAACTCCCTTCTCCATAACTTGGTCATATTTAAGAATTCGCTATTCATATCTTTTATTCTTCATTCTGATTGTCGTGAATTTCTGAGGATCCTAAGGAATCTTTCTTTGTCTTGTATTCTTGTCTCTTCTAGATGAAACTCCTCTTATTCTTTTTCTTAGCAATGTGTTTCTTTTCTTTCCATTTTCTTTCTTTCTTTTTCCATTCATTTAATGTGGAATAAGCCGTTCCATCGAAATAGCAGAGTTTTACAGAGACTTAAGAGGACTGCCCTTTAGTGAGTCTTATGCTTGTTGAGCGTCGTCCATGTTGTCAGTGTCTGGCTCGACATACTGACTGTTCTTTCACTAAGCGAACATCACATTTTTATTGAGAATTCAAACAAAAGCAATAAATATTTGACCTCACCAGATTCCAAAACTATAAATATTTTGTCGTCACTTTTATTTTCACCTTTCTCTCAGCTTGTTGGGTACACCCCCAAGCAAGTCGAATAGACTCGCCCCAGAGTTACTTTAAAGAAATTAACGACAACTCGTGGCAATATCCACACTTGTACAAATGGGTAAATAAAGTGTTTTTGCAGTATCGAATCTCATTGTTTTATCTGCTTATTACCACCACGTCAACCTATTTAATACAACTGCTCCCAGTTTTTATTTATTGTAGTTATTGTTGCATTTCTTTTGGTTAATTTTAAAAGAACCGAATGACATGACCTGTCGAAAGTATTGATTAATACAAGTATATTTACTAACCTCCCCACGCGATCAGATGTGGCACAAGGCCGAGTTTATCGAGTACGTAGGCTCAGCCATAAATTCCGAGTAGACCCCGTATGAAACGGGGTCGGGTTGTTGTTTCCCCGAGACGAGACTCTGCCACTCTAGTGATTTTCCAAGTGTAGCTTGGATGTCGCACAAGGCCGAAAGTAAGGGGCACCCAGTGAGGATCGAACTCACTACTCATTTGTAGCTGTTCTAGCGAGACAAGCCTACTAACCATTACACCATCTCGTGCTGTCCATATTGATTAATACAAGAGTTCAATGTTGAAACCGTTCACAATCTAACTAAAGAGGATTTATTTTTGTGATTTTTGTTCACTTCACATTGTTTTGCGAGATAAGCGTGTGTCTCTTCTAACCACCACTCCCTAACTCCATGATTGATTGTCGATGCGTCTCTCCTCTTCTTCTTGCTCTCCTCCTCCTCCTCCTCCTCCTTCTTCTTCTTCTTTGTGCTTTTTCCTTTTATGACATTAGATGATCCTGGCTCTTCACAACTTCATATTATGTAATGTTTGTCTCCTTATCATTCCTCCACGTGAAGTAATGGATCATCGCACTCCACAACTTCCTATGCATTGTATGTAATATTTCTCTTCATTATTCCTTCCAGACTCTGTTCTGCCATATACGCAAGCTTGTTAGGTAATGGATCATGGCTCTCCACAACTTCTAATCCTTTGTAACTCTACGTAATATTTGTCTCTTCATTATTCCTCCCAATCTCTTTTCTAACGTTCATTTACACAAGCACGTTAAGTAAAGGATCATGGCTCTCCACAACGTCCTATCCTTTGTATCTCTAAGTAATATTTGTCGCTTCATTATTCCATTCTGCCATTCATTTAAGCAATCTTGTTAGGTAAGTTATTCACTGTTTCTATCAATATGTCATGTGACTGTCAAATTCTCCATGCCTTTCTTTTTCTTGTCGTCATGTGCCTTCGTTACTCGGCCATAAAATGCATAATTACAAGTCCTTTTTTTATTTGTGTGTGTGTGTGTGTGTGTTTTTTTTTTTTTGTTTTTTGTTTTTTACAGTTAATACTTCATGAACTTTTTGCTGTTATTCTATTTTATCTTTTCAGGAAACTGCCGATGAATGGCTTGAAAACATCGGCTTAACGATGTACAAAAGAAATTTTGCTGAGAATCAGATCATCACACGAAGAGATATGGCCGTCCTTAAATCTATGAGATTACGAGACATCAAAAAAGAGTTTGATATTAAAAAGGCAGGTGAGTGAATAGAATCTGGAAATGAAATAATCAGACGATTAACCATTATTGGAAAAAAGGCGGTAACATCGTTAAGCACAACGGTAAGCGTCCAAAAGTGAATGTATTTCGCTTGTCTTTCACCTTGGCTTTTCCGTCATATAAAAACTCTAATAAAACGAATAATTATCAGATTTATAAATATTGTTTTGCCATATTGATTCCGATGAGATGTTCATGATAAATTCGATAAAGATGTTTTTCACATGTCCAATGCTTTATAGTAAAAGCAAGTTTTATTAGACTTTTATATCTTATCAATTTTTCTAAATGTATTCGAACGCTTCGACAGCCAGATAAGAACAGACGGACATAAACAAAAAGATATAAACAAATTTAAATATAAACTATATATAGACTGACAGAAAGAAAGATAATTAATAGACTGATATATATATATATATATATATATATATATATATATATATATATATATATATATATATATATATTTAGATAAATTCATTTCGGCTGTAGTTGTGATAGAGCTAGTAGGTAGAATAATATATTTTTTGATTTGTTGGGTCCCAACGAATCAAAAAGAAAGGAAGGACTTCTCTTCTATTTTGTAATATTTTATAAGCCTTTTGTTTCGCATTAAATATGAACTAGTTACGGTATTGAAGGGTCATGGATGTGTTTTTATTATGCTCTCCATATATTTTATTTTAACAAAAATTCGTGGCGTTTCAAGTGACTAAAATTTATGACATATACATTTTCTGAATTCCAAACAAAAAAAAAAAAAAAAGAGAGAGAGAGAAAAAAAAAAACACAAAGTTATTTCCAAAGACCACCGGATGCAACATACTCCTAACGATCAAATCTTTGTGCAGAAAAAAAGATTTAGACGAAGACGTTAATTTGAAAAATATATGTAATAATAAAAAAAATACTTATCTCAGAATTCAAGAATATCTGAAGGTTGAAGAATATGTCAGCTGAAATGTTTTGTTAAAAACAACAAAGATGAAGACCATAGCCTGAATAATCGATAGAAACTTGATATTACGTTATTTGATATTTCAGGCGATAGATCAATAATGAATATACTTCGTCCTAAAACGTCCTAAAATGTGTTGAAAATATTTGTTGCATATTTTGCTTCTTGTTTATATCACACTTGAATTTTTTCCCTTCCACAGGACACATCAAAAGGTTGTATCAATCCATTCAAAAACTCAGAGATCCAACAAAAGGTGAGTCTGAGCCAAGGAAGAATCTGCAATTTTATTGGTCCTAACCTGGCATCTATAATCTATCATATACTTACATACATAAAGAAATATTTACGGTTTTTTTTCAGTTAGACTTGAACTTAGAATTGACGCATTTAACAAGTCAAATACACGTGATGCCTAATTAACCAATGAAAATCAAGCAATGCAAAGATAAAAAAAATATCAGAATTCCTTCTATTTCTTCATATCTGAGTCTCTGAAGAAGCGTTAACAAAAACATGAAACATGTTAGATTGATAAATGTGTCCTATTTGTTCTTTATCTTATCATATATATATATATGTATAAATATATAAATTAAATATTTAAGAAAGAGACAACCTTAGGGTTCTATGACTATAAATTATTTCGCCAGAAAATATAATTTTCCTGGTTCATCGGGTCACATCCCTAGTTACAAAAGAATTAGGTTTCTTTTATTTTTAATACAAGTTTTTGAGGGATAGGTTTAGATGCATATAAGGTGACAGATATATATATATATATATATATATATATATATATATATATATGTGTGTGTGTGTGTGTGTGTGTGTGTGTGTGTGTGTGAGAGAGAGAAATTTAAAAATGGAAGGGCTGGATTGTTTATTTATTAATCCAACAGATTTTATCAAACATCATTTTTAGAAGATACTAGTCTTTGAGTAGACGCTCCGTTACTTAGTAAACATCATATTAATTGATTTTCGTCTACCAACCTGAATATTCAAGACGTCATATTAGAGAAAAATTTGCGTTTTTGGCAGGAATCGAACCTGCAATTGCCTTAAGGGGAAAAAAAGCCATCATTAGATGAGACGTGCTTTAGACCGCACGGCCACGAAATGCGTCGAGGGCCAAACCTACCTGAATATTACATTTTGTTTCACTATCGAAGGATTATTACGTTGACGAGAGGTTTAAAGCAAGTTACATCTGATGATGGTTTTCACCTAATATTCCCCAATATTTTTCTCTAACAAGATTTCTCGAATATTCAAGTCAGTAGACGAAAATAAATAAATACACTGTTTAATAAACGGTGTGTCTGCTCGAATACGAGTATCCACATAAATAACGTTCAAGTAATGATGATAATAATAATAATAATAATAATATATATATATATATATATATATATATATATATAGTACTTTAATTCAATTTAATTCAAATAATTATATTGAAGTTTTCGGCTCTTGTTTTGAAACATGATAACTCTTATGTAGCGTTGGAATCATATTTTAAATAAATAATTATATTTATGCTCTACTTTTGTATCGAGCACTATTTTTTAAATAATAACAAAAATACTAAAGAACTTTGGATTATTTACCTAACGAGTTCTTTCCTATTTTCTATATATTTTACACACACACACGCACACGCACGCACACACACACACACACACACACACACATATATATATATATATATATATATATATATATATATATATATATATATATATATATATATATATAAAGAATCATACAAAGAATTAATCAGTTTTTTAAGAGCGTGCTATTTATTAACGATACAGTTGTACCGTTAATATATAGCACACTCTTAAAAAATTCTTTCGGTCTGCAATACATTTATTTTCGTCTTGGAAGTTTATCTGAAATTAAAAAAATATCAATGCCTGACGATGAAGACGTGAATGTTTTCGAAAGTACTAACGATGGAATATCTAATCCATCTTACAATTTTAAACATAAGTGATTTCGCCATTAGTTACATTACTTTACTGATTAATTCTTTGCATGATTACTTCTTTATAATATTACATATACTGCACCATTTAATTAATATATATATATATATATATATATATATATATATTCTGAGAACTTTAACATATTGTGAACATGGAAAACGAAAACAGACACTTAGTCAAAAAGAAAAAATGTTACTAATATCCAAAAAGAGGCTTACACAGGAGCGTCTTTTAAAATTTTAGTACTTCATGCACAACATTTCACTTTCGTTTATCTTGACTTATCTTGATAAAGTCAAATGACGAAATGTGTCGCCAAGAACTAAAGTACTATTTTACAATTGTTTATTTTATTCAATATGTCTTCTCTATTGATATATTCTGAGAACTTTAGCACACACACACACACACACACATATATATATATCAAACACTTAAAATGCCATAGGTAATAATTTTTCTTTCATGAGAGCTCTAAAATAATCTATACCCTCCTGGAAATTCCATACGGATTACTATATTGTATCATTACTATATATATATATATATATATATATATATATATATATATATATATATATATACCCTGTATAAAAATAATGTCGTCTATGAATTCTCATGCCCTTTGGAAGATTGTATTTCAAACATTAATAATAAAAAATAGCACTAAATTCTTACAACGGGCATATGCACCAGACTCTCTCTTGTCTAAACTCAGTGCAATCCGTGCACACATCGACCAGAAGATCCCGAATGACAAAAGATAGAACAATGAACATGAAACAAATATTAGTGGATAATACCAAAATGCAATGAAAGACTAGAAAACACTAGTAGCTATAATTATATAAAATAAACAGCCCACATTAAATAAAATCTAATTCACCACAAGGCACGATATCTTGGTTTGCATATGATATATTTAATGTGTGCATATATGATATTATATTAATATACATGCAGATTATTATTTAATGTGCGTATATATTATAGCAATATAAAAAATAAATAAATAATATAATAAAATAGAAAAATAATAAATAATAGTAAAAATAAATAAATGACATTCTTTTGGGGCCGTTTTGTTCTGTAGACAAAGGAATACACACACACACACACACACACACAAACACACACACACAGATATATATATTTATCTATTTATACATGCTGTTAATAGTGCATTATGGGTTGAAGGATTACTGTATTATCCTAACAGTTATTGAGTGGGCGGTAACGGTTAGGTTTCAAATTATTCCAGAGCTTATTGGGTAGAAATAACTGCAGATCAGCATATATAAATAGCCGAACCAAAATGGACCACACATGACTTGAAGATTGCGTTGTAAGATGAAACAGACTGTTGTCGCTGGATGTTCACCGTAATGTCCAGTTTTATATTTATATACGCTCTATCCTTGATACTGAGCAATTTAAACAATAAATATAGTATACAAGAAAACGATATTTTATCAGTTCCCCTACAAGAGCTAAATTAGAGAGAAGCAATATTATTTATGAATTTACATCTCCTTTAAGGAACTACGTTCAAGATCAAACCAAACTCACGGGTAATTATATTGCATTTACCACTACAAACCTATCAAGAAGCGGTTTATAAGTGGTTAAACAAAGAAATAAACGATTTTCAACACAGCTCTACAAAGTCACATAATTTTTTATTATTATTAAGTATTAGTTTTCTTTCAAACTGAAAGAAATGGATTACATAGATTCATTGCGAAATAATTGTGTTATTACAGAAGAAACAGAATGCGTCTACATATGAGAATGAGTGTCACATATTTACGTAGATTTATGTATGCGTTTAATTTTCTAGTCACAGCAGCCGATAGGCAGTAAACTGTGATAATACTGCTGCTTACATTTGTAAACAAACTCAGCGAACTAATATGATCGCTTTTATCAACTAGAAATCGGCTCCAAAAAGACTATAAGTTAGATTCTAATAAAGTTTAGTGGTTAATATTTTCCCAATTTTTAAATATCTATTTTAAGGAAGGAAAAATTGTTGATCATTTTCTGAAGTGATACTCTAAAATTTCGAAGCAGACAACAAATATTAATTGTCTGAAAATACAAAGGCTACACAGTGTTTCATGTGACGTCGCTGATTGGTTAATATATAGGAATGTAGAAATTAAAATTTAGAGTCGACCACAGAAAAATACAGGAAAATGAGTTAATGTTTGCGTTTAAGTAATATAACTTAAATTTATTGCATTTTTCTTCAATTCTGTAACGAGGTTCCACACATCTCTCTGACCATAGCTCAATTAGGACCTTTTTAAAAACACAGATATCTAGCAAAATCTATCCGCAAAATACTCGTAGAAAATATGACTATAATAGCCTCATCCACATTAAAAAAGGCTAAAGGCAATGGAAAGATTAATGATAAGGAAAAGGTCAACACTCACTAATATTAACTATGTAAACGGCCACAATGTGCTGACCGTGTTTGTAAAATAAGAAAAAAAAACATTACCATCACTATACATACATATATATAAAAATCTACATATTCAGTAAAAATAAAAAAAAATCATCTTTAATAAAGTCTAACAGTATAGCCGAAAGCTATATTCAGAACATACAGACAAATTTTACACACTTTATGTTCAGAAAAGACTACACTCATACGAACACAGAAACACTGAATAAAAAGTTTAATCGCAGTAGAGTCGTCTTTAATGAATGCAGAATTATATATATATATATATATATATATATATATATATATATATATAAAAGTGAACATAGAAGTCAACACTTAGAGGCAACAGTCTGTTTCATGCTAGACGCAACCGTCAGGCCACCAGGCGATTGCGTCTAGCATGAAAAAGACTGTCGCCTCTAAGTTTTTACTTCTATGTTCACTTTTATATTTACACATGCTCGATCTCTCATATTGAGCACTTTATCCCATAAATATAGCACACCTTAAGAGTATATTTCTTCATATAATGGTTCAGGCGGGGGAAGGGGTAATGTACTTACTTAGGTTCTTAGTTCTTGTTGACTAAAAGCGCTTACCTTTTTACTAATTTTTTTTATAGTCACAGGGTCTCGGAAGTTATTACCACGTGATCCCTGTAGTGGTTATAAAGAAAATATTTTTTCCTCCTTTTCTTTGCTAATCTTGTAACCCAATGCAAAGTTATCAGACAATGAAGCTACGTCGCGGAAGGAAATATTTTTTCGCGTATTTGATGTGTGATTTTTTGCTATTCGAATTTTTTGTAAACAGAGGAGCAGACCCGAGCCAATATTCGTCACGATCTGATGACGATTTCGGTTCAGACGCAGGCGGACATAAATCCGGAAGAAAATGCCTTCTGGGAAGCCCTAAGGAAAGCTTGTTTAGTGCCAGACCCAGGATTCGGAAGAGAAGAAGAATTGAAAGGTGAGAACATTTGAATCCCAAACTCAACAGAATAAAGAGCCGAAAACCGTTCACTTTCTCATAACCTCGTTTCATTTAGGAAACATTTCTAAAGTGAAAGGTTAGGTTGAGAAACGTTCATTCACATATATAGAAAGTGTTTATTTTCTGTCAGTGTATAGACAGCGTAGAAAAAAATGGGGAAAAACAGATTGCTAACAAAAATATTTTATAAGTGATGAAAAAAGAAATCATTTCAATTTATTCACTTACATTACATTCAGACATTTCAGAGCTAAAAGTGAATACCTGGATCTCTCTTTCTCTCTCTCTCTCTCTCTCTCTCTCGCTATCTGTCTGTCTCTCACTCACACACGCAAACAAAATATATATATATACATATATTGTTAAATATAACAGACAACGAATGTCTATTGTTTGATTATGAGCCATTCTAAGCTTCGTATAGTTGCTTTAATTTCGCGAGAAAATAAAGAAAAAAACTTGAATATTTTTATTATGCTGTTGGACAGTTTTTGTCTACACTAAAAACAATAAATATGTATATATATATATATATATATATATATATATAGATATAGAGAGAGAGAGAGAGAGACAGAGATAGGTAGATAGATAATATTAGTGGTCAATATATATATATATATATATATATATATATATATATATATATATATTTACATGAGGATAGAATCCAGATAAAGCTCAATGTCCAGGACAGAAAAAGAATATAATATAAAGGGTCAAACACTAATATTCCATGGTTATAATGTATTACATTGAAATCGTAATCACGATCAATTCATTAGACCTGATGAATTGGATCGTGATTACGATTCAATATAATAAATATATAACCATGGAATATTATGTTGTTATATATATATATATATATATATATATATATATATATATATATATATATATCCATTTCTCTTTTGCAAGAGGGATACGTTCCAGAGATTACCGTACAAAATAAACCGTGTAAAACGTATAGTGTCCATATGTAAATTAGATATAGGTTCCATATATATTTAATATAAAATGTTAATTTTCATACAGAAATAATTTTAATTTTTTTTATTTATACATATTGTTATATACTGTTCCTATGAAGACTAATGGATATGTCCCAATCATCATAAATACGTTGGACACTATTATAAGTTTAGTAACATGCTGTCTAAATAGAATTAGCAGTGGTTTACCGACTTCATGCCGCTGGCGAGTATTTTATTGTGTTAATGTTATAAAAATTACCATTTTCATTCCCAACCTCTGTTCTGGTTACTCCTCATTCAGTAAACTTTTCTAGGTTGCTACACACACACACACATATATATATATATATATATATATATATATATATATATATATATATATATATATTATTCAGTCATTCAGTGTCACTGGTAGACAGTAAACCTTTCCGCTTTCGGTTTTTCGATGGCGCTAAATCATTCTCGTCCCAGGAAATATTTAATGGTGATATATCTTTATGTGTATCTTGAATAAAATAAACATCTTGTGTTTCTTTTGTTTCACATGTGTTTCACTTTTATTAAAACTTCACCAGAAACTGAAATATGGAGGGGGAAAAAAAGAAATTCTGGTATTTTTACTTTTGTGTTGATTGATTTTCATTTGTTAATCATGTTTCACGTGCATCCGACTTGTTAATATTGTCTGTCCTGGAATTCGGAAACCTACAAATTATACTAACGTTTGTTTAACAAGTCGAATTCACGTAAAAACCTGATTAACCAAAGTTTGTATATTTTTGATTCACACAATCAAACAACACACACACACACAAAACAAAACACACACATCTTCTTTTGCTCCTTTTCAGTTTTTTGATAAAAGATTGAACAAAATGAAACATTTATATATGTATATAATCGTTTCCTATTTATTCTTTATATTATCTATATATATATATATATATATATATATATATATATATATATATATATCTATATAACATATATATTATATATATATATATATATATATATATATGAATAAAAAATAATGAATTTCATGTCGAGCAGCCTCATTCCAATTATTACAATCAGATGCACACACACACACATTCCATATATATCATATAGGAACGTTGCATTTCTTCCAACAACATCCAAACGAATATAATATATATATATATATATATATATATATGTGTGTGTGTGTGTGTGTGTGTGTGTGTGTGTGTGTGTACTTATTGACATATTCTAACCTGGGGAAGCCAAAGATCGCACACACATATACTATATATATATACACACACACACACACACATACATATACATATATAAACACATATATAAACACATATATATGTATATATATACACACACACACATATATTTATACATATATATAGATATACATACACACACATATTTATATATGACATCTACACACACACACACATATATATATATATATATATATATATATATATATAGAATCTACAATAATAAACAAACAGAAAATTTTTAAAATTTAAATTGATAATCTCATTTCCAAAGGTTTCGAAATGTGTTTATAAACTATTTTCTATTTGTTCCTTATTTTATCATTATCCGTTGTTTGTCTTGTTTACGGATGAGGCAACATTTGGAAGGAGATGGAATAACAAATTTACATAGTGAACATTTGTGACATTCTACAACACAATCCACTTTGTACAATATAGTCTAGACACACCAGCATCAGTTTACAATTAATGTGTGGATAATGACATTCTACACAACACAAATCTTAGGTCGATGACATTCTCCCACACACATCTTAAGGGAGTTGCCTACAGGGACTTTATTTCGAAAACACTTCCAGAATTGATAGACTATGTACCTCTACTAATATGAAGACACATGTCGTTCATGCTTGATGGGACCCCAGCACATTTTAGTCATATTGTTCGCAATGCACTGGATGGCATCTACCATGAAAGATAGATAGGAATGGAGGATAGGTTCCATGGTCACTCCCAAAGTTTGTAAAAGTATTTTTGATTCACACACACACACATACACACACACACACACACACACACACACACATTCACACACAGATAGATAGATAGATAGATAGATAGATAGATACATAGAGAGAGAGAGAATGTGAAGATGATGATGAGACAACGGGGATGACATTATACACACCGCCGAGAACATCTGCTATCTTTGACTTCCTCAGGTTAGATTCAAAGAAAGACAGTCGTATATATGTATATATGCGTATGACATATATAAAAAATACTCTATAATGTATATTCTACACACATGTGTGCGTGTGTGTGACATTCTATATATGAGTGGGCATGTATATGTGTACATGTATGTACAAGAACACAAAGTCTAATATATATATCTATGTCTATATATACATATTTATGTATTATATATATATATATATATATATATATGATGACATTCTGTGTATTTATGTACACTGTATGACATTCTACACACACATACACACACACACACACACACACACACACACACACACACACACACACACACACATATATATATATATATATATATAAATCACTCTCTAGTTTTTAAAAGCCAACAACACCAAACGGATCTAATAGAGATATATGTAACGGAAACCAACGAACAGGCGGTCAGACGCTCTCTTGAGTGTGGACATTGGAGGTGCTAATTTGATTTATTATTGCCACTTATCCTCAGGGACCCCAAAGCATTTTCCCTAAGATAGACTTATTGAATTTCTTTCATTCTAACCTGAGGAAGCCAAAGATCGCTGACGCTCTCGAAGTAACGTATCGTTAATAAATTTTTCAACGTCGTCTCAATTATATTCACTTTTATTTCGGATACTATTATACATTCTACACACACACACACACACACACACACACACACACACACACACAAACACACTGTGATGATATTCTACACACACACAAATACACTGTGATGACATTCTACACACACAGAAATACACTGTGATGACATTCTACACACACAAAAACACTTTGATGACATTCTACACACACACAAACACACTGTGATGACATTCTACACACACACAAATACACTTTGATGACATTCTACACACACACAAACACACTGTGATGATATTCTACACACAGAAATACACTGTGATGACATTCTACACACACACAAATACACTGTGATGACATTCTACACACACACAAATACACTTTGATGACATTCTACACACACACAAACACACTGTGATGACATTCTACACACACAGAAATACACTTTGATGACATTCTACACACACAGAAGTACACTGTGATGACATTCTACACACACACAAATACACTTTGATGACATTCTACACACAGAAATACACTTTGATGACATTCTACACACACAGAAATACACTTGGATGACATTCTACACACAGAAGTACACTGATGACATTCTACACACACACAAACACACTGTGATGACATTCTACACACACAGAAATACACTGTGATGACATTCTACACACACACAAATACACTTTGATGACATTCTACACACACACAAATACACTTTGATGACATTCTACACACACAGAAATACACTGTGATGACATTCTACACACACACAAACTACACTGTGATGACATTCTACACACACACAAATACACTGTGATGACATTCTACACACACTGTGATGACATTCTACACTACACTTTGATGACATTCTACACACACACAAACACACTGTGATGACATTCTACACACACAAATGACATTCTACACACAAATATGATGACATTCTACACACACAGAAATACACTGTGATGACATTCTATGACATTCTACACACAAATACACTTTGATGACATTCTACACACACAGAAATACACTGTGATGACATTCTACACACAGAAGTACACTGTGATGACATTCTACACACACAGAAATACACTGTGATGACATTCTACACACACAGAAACACACTGTGATGACATTCTACACACACACAAATACACTTTGATGACATTCTACACACAAATACACTTTGATGACATTCTACACACACTACAACAGAAGCACACTGTGATGACATTCTACACACACACAAATACACTGTGATGACATTCTACACACACAAAATACACTTTGATGACATTCTACACACACACAAATACACTTTACACACTGTGTGATGACATTCTACACACACACAAATACACTGTGATGACATTCTACACACACACAAATACACTGTGATGACATTCTACACACACAAATACACTTTGATGACATTCTACACACAGAAATACACTTTGATGACATTCTACACACAGAAATACACTGTGATGACATTCTACACACACACAAATACACTGTGATGACATTCTACACACACACAAATACACTTTCTACACACAGATGACATTCTACACACACAGAAATACACTGTGATGACATTCTACACACACACAAATACACTTGGATGACATTCTACACACAGAAATACACACTGATGACATTCTACACACACAAAAACACACTTTGATGACATTCTACACACACACAAATACACTGTGATGACATTCTACACACACAAAATACACTTTGATGACATTCTACACACACAAAACACACTGTGATGACATTCTACACACACAAAATACACTTTGATGACATTCTACACACACAGAAATACACTGTGATGACATTCTACACACACACAAATACACTGTGATGACATTCTACACACAGAAATACACTTTGATGACATTCTACACACACACACTGTGAATTCTACACACAAATACAAATACTTGATGACATTCTACACACAGAAATACACTGATGACATTCTACACACACACAAATACACTGTGATGACATTCTACACACACACAAATACACTTTGATGACATTCTACACACACAGAAATACACTGTGATGACATTCTACACACAGAAGTACACTGTGATGACATTCTACACACACACAAATACACTTTGATGACATTCTACACACAGAAGTACACTGTGATGACATTCTACACACACACAAATACACTGTGATGACATTCTACACACACAGAAATACACTTTGATGACATTCTACACACACAGAAATACACTGTGATGACATTCTACACACAGAAGTACACTGTGATGACATTCTACACACATTCTACACACAGAACACTTTGATGACATTCTACACACACAAATACAATGACATTCTACACACACAGAAATACACTTTGATGACATTCTACACACACAGAAATACACTGTGATGACATTCTACACACACACAAATACACTGTGATGACATTCTACACACACACAAATACACTTTGATGACATTCTACACACAGAAGTACACTGTGATGACATTCTACACACACACAAATACACTTTGATGACATTCTACACACACACAAATACACTTTGATGACATTCTACACACACAGAAATACACTGTGATGACATTCTACACACACACAAATACACTGTGACATTCTACACACACACAAAATCTACATTCACACACAAATACACTTTGATGACATTCTACACACACACAAATACACTTTGATGACATTCTACACACACACAAATACACTGTGACATTCTACACACACAAACTACACACAAATACACTTTGATGACATTCTACACACAAGAAATACACTGTGAACATTCTACACACACAAATACACTGTGATGACATTGATGACAAATACACTTTGATGACATTCTACACTACACTGTATGACATTCTACACACACACAAACACACTGTGATGACATTCTACACACACACAAATACACTTTGATGACATTCTACACACAGAAATACACTTTGATGACATTCTACACACAGAAATACACTGTGATGACATTCTACACACACAGAAATACACTTTGATGACATTCTACACACAGAAATACACTGTGATGACATTCTACACACACAGAAATACACTTTGATGACATTCTACACACAGAAGTACACTGTGATGACATTCTACACACACACAAATTTACACACAGAGTGATGACATTCTACACACACAAAAATACACTTTGATGACATTCTACACACAGAAAATACACTTTGATGACATTCTACACACACAAAATACACTGTGATGACATTCTACACACACACAAATACAATGACATTCTACACACACAAAATACACTGTGATGACATTCTACACACACAGAAATACACTTTGATGACATTCTACACACAGAAGTACACTGTGATGACATTCTACACACACACAAATACACTGTGATGACATTCTACACACACACAAATACACTTTGATGACATTCTACACACAGAAGTACACTGTGATGACATTCTACACACACACAAATACACTTTGATGACAGAAGTACACGGAAATTGATAAAAAATCGGTTTCATTTGGGAAGTCCAAACGCGTGCAATTGGGGCAGGGCCCCAAATTCTGTTTTCCCTGCCACTAAATGGGACGCTAACGTCGGTATTACTGTCGACCCTCCCTCCTTTGCGCATGACGGGGAGGGGGGTTTACGGCGAGCAACAGTTACCCGGGGACAGGCATTTCGCAATTATATTTTTCGTTGTGCTTTATTCGAACGCAAATACACAACCGAGAGACATCAAAAAGAAACCGTAAGCCACGTGAGCCTCTCGAAGTATGGTCTGTTTGAGTGGTGTTGAGTCCGGCGGAATATTTAATTGCTAATGAGTGATATATATATATATATATATATATATATATATATATATATATATATATATATATATGAATATATATAAATATACGAATATATATATATACGAATATATATATATATATATATATATATATATATATATATATATATATATATATATATATATATATTCGGCAGTCGAAATAAGCTTATTTCCCGTATGAAGTGATATTGGATTTTATTGTGTATTAATTTTTGCCTTATAATAATAAATGCAAATTGAGCTCTTTTTGTGAATCAGTTCTAATATTTTATATAACTTGGATCCACTTGGATTATATACCAACGAATTTATTACCTTTACTATCTGTCTGTCTGTCTCTCTCTCTCTCTCTCTCTATATATATATATATATATATTATTTAAAATAGACGAGATTTAAATTAAAAACAAGCAGGCGGGTATTAATATTTTTATTTTATATTTAAAATAAACGATGATTAATGGCATTTTAAAAATATGCATTAAAATTGAACAAAACTATAAAAGAAAATGTATTAAGATATTCGACTCGTTTTATTTCTCTTGCAACTCTCAACTCATTTAACGATGGAAGAATAATGACCTTAGTGTTACAATAAAACCAACAGAAATAAGATGAAGCAAAGATTAGTCAATAAGAAATGATTAAAGAATATTTTATTTTGCATGAATTAACAGTTTGATACATTTGAATTAATTTAGAAAAGCTGGGAGACCTGCGCAATAACTGGGTTCTAATCATGGCCGTCAGCAACAGTCTTTGGTTGGTCATTATAACAACAATGGTGGCTCAGGCTCGACTAACAGTACTCAACTCCAGCCCTCTTGGTAAGATACCGCAGACTGTATATTTTTCTTTTTTCTTTTCAGATAAACATCTGAAGCATAATAATAACTGTTCTTTTTTCGATGAAAAAAAAAACAATTTCTCGTATTACTTATAAATACTTATAAAATGGCTGTATAAAGACGCCATACCTTGGAGTAATGGTTAGCATGTTAGTTTTGCAGGTCATAACTACTGCATATTTTCAGTTCTTCGAACCACATACCTTTGGCCTTATGCCAAAGTAAACCACGATTAGTCAATACTGCGGGTATTTTATTATTCACATCATTAAAATATATACAATATTCTTTTTTTTATTTAATTCAAAGTCGGAGAAAATTGAAGCGGGAAAAAGATTTGATTTTTTTGTTGTTTCACATAGAAAGCTTCGTGAAAAAAAAACTGCGTTATTAAATGCTAATTGTAATATTAATCGTTTCCTTATAAGGAAACCTTCGGCATTTATTTATAATTATTTATAATTTATTTAAAATTATTTCGGTGTTACTGTCGGTTGACCTTTATAAAATCTTTTTATTAAACTAATTTTTCAGGAAAACAAATTTCTCAAGTCCAGTGACTGTTGTCACTAATTCCAACTATTGATGTTGATTTCCTTCCTATCATTTTGTTAGAAGCAGTGTGGAACGCCAACACCATTATTATGTCAATATTTTCTTGTCGAGTTGCATGTACCATCCATTTTTAGTTGTTGCTTCTGTTGAAAGTGATGTTGTAGTTTCTGTTATTTGGTACAGTTGTTTGTTTGTGATTCTGTAGCGCCAATCCACGAGATTCCAAGAAGGATTAGTCATTGCTATGATTCTTCATAGTTCATATGACCATTAATCTGAGAAAGCGGTTCTATACAACTGAGAGTTAATATTTCTGGACGGGTCGGGCGTCACGCATGACACCCAGATGAAAATCTCGATCTAATGAGGCTAATGCTGGGAAATTATAATGGCTGGTGTTGTGTTAATCTGTTGCTTTGTCGCAATGAATGAGGTGAAACCACATTTTTTCGACTTTTACGTTGATATTAATGCCCTTTAAGAATACTCTCAAACATAAATAACTTTTTTTTTTAATCATCAAATGTAAGATATTTACTTGCATTACACTCAATTATGTCCCCCCCCCAAATAGTTTGTTTGCTGTTCGAGAATCAAGTTGAAATGGAAAAAAAATGGCTTGACTACCGTTTACCTGGCACTCAGTCTTGGCTCTAGATAACGACTTGAATAAAACGGTTGATTAAAACTTAATATCTGAATTAGTGATGCAATCTCGTCACAATATTTTGACAACTCAACCCTCATTGAACATTTGGATTGCATTAATGGAACAACTTTTGGTTTCGTCTGTTCATAATACTCTTTTCTAATACGATTTTTCCTTTCCGAACGAATTTCAATTTGGCATCTTTGTGTCTTTTCAATAGACGTGGAGTTTTCCGAGGGGAGCGGGACTTTAGATTCTTATTGTCAATCGAACGAGTCCCATTATTATTATTATTATTATTATTATTATTATTATTATTATTATTATTATTTTGTCTAATGTCAATTGTCTCAAGAAGTAATGGATTTTTTTATTAACCCGACAGATCTTATCCCTTTAAACGTTATTTTTTGTGGATACTTATATTCGAGTAGACACTCTGTTTATCTATTAAAACTATATTTATTTTCGTCTGCTGGCCTATATATTCGAGTTTAATAAGTCTTCTCGAATATTAGTAATTAATGTATAATATTATCCATAACTACATGCACAAGAATAACCATAAATACATAAAAATGCGTATATTGTGGAAAATTGCTTTTTCCACAATATATCTATTTGTGCTGTGTTATAATGCTTATTGGTTGGTGTTGTGTTAATGTGTTGCGTTGTCGCAATGAATCCGGTGAAACCACATTTTTTCGACTTTTACGTTGATATTAATGCCCTTTAAGAATACTCTCAAACATAAATAACTTTTTATAGTATATAATTATAACCAATAATAATAATAATACTGAATAAAAAATTTTAAACATTAAAGTATATTTAATCACATCTCCCTAATAGTTGTCGTGATCTGTAAAATTATTAGTTGTATTCTTGGATTTTATTTGAATTAATTCTTCCACATCGTAATTATTGACAGTGTACGTGGGTTTATCAATCCCCTTGAGTCAACTGCGTTATTGAACTTGTTGTCTTCCCACAGGACCGTTTTCTCGTTAAACTGTTGTCGAGTGAAATAATTTAAAATAATGAGTAATGATTATTTTTATGAAGGAAATATTTATTCAATATAAAAACTGTTCATTGAAATTTGTTACAACTGAGCAATAATAAAAAGGGAGCCATATTAATAATAGATATAAAACTGGATAAAAAGAAATAAATTGGATTCTCCTCTTCATTGTTACCAAATATCATTCATTCATTCATTTTATTCCGTTAACGCCTTTGGCGCCGCCGCTGTGGTCACTACTCCTCTCCATCTCGGAATTGTGGTCCATGGTGACATTCAAAGCAAAATAGTGAGGTTTGTCTTGGTTTTCTTGTAACTTTTACCTTCTTTTCAGAGCTTAAAAATCTTCTTTTTTTTCCCGAATTTGTCAATTATTTACCTCTTTCCATGAGGAAAATCTTCTTACACGAATATCAATTTCAGAATGTTCTGTTTGTATTTTTAGGCTAAAATAACTACTGATAAAATTATTGGAACATTCTAGAATATTCCACTTGAATAATCTAGAGTATTAAAGCAATTTAAAATCTGAAATTTGCATTGTACGAATACTTTTTTCACACATTAAAATGGATAAATAGGATTTATTGCTATTAAATCAAAATTTTTCTGCATTCTATGCATAATTAGTAATTATGCATCTGTGTACAGTTAATTATATGAAAAGTATTAGTTGGAAATACAATAAATTAAAAATGTGTGTGTACGAATATTTGATCCCCCCCCCCGTATATCAACAGGTATAAAGGAGATGCAAAAAAATAATGACGCATTGGGTTCAAAGTCAAAAAGTATAGAGCGACATGAATAAATTAAAAAAAAACAAACCTTCATAGCGACTTTCTAGCAGGTCGTTTTCCATCACAAATGATCTTCAAACCAGAAAGTGCTAATTATTAAAACGATTCAGCCTAATGCATTAAATCAACAACTGCCTTAATAGACCTATGTTCATTTTGAAGCCATGGAAAAAAAAACTTGGAATAATGAAAACATTTTCATTTATTCCACGAAGTAGACGTAAATCATTGAAACGTTTTTAATTCGTTCACCCCCCCAATCAATCAAATAAATAAATGTCCCTAAGATTCAAGGGATTGCCGAGAGTGAATAAAAAAACAAACCCAGAGAAGACGATAAAAGAACAGGATTCGGGGAGACAGAAGATGACGATTGACATTGCATTTAAATGTTTGAAGATCGTTGTTGACAGGAAAGAAAGAAGCCAGAAGAAAGCTTCACAAGTGAGAGAAGAAGCTATTAGAATAGAACTTACGGTTCCATCTCGCAATTTTCAACTGTGAAGCCTAATAAAATATAATGTACCACATAAAAAAATTGAGATTGAGACACTGTACCAAAACATGATTAAACTCGAAGAACAGCAGCTAATTACCACAGAGCTAGAAATCCGTGGTCTACTTAAGGCTGAATCTATAAACGACAGACATGATGAAAAGGAAAAATTCATCTAAATTCCTAAATAAATCACTAAAGATTGCTGCAAAAGAATTACGCAGCCATCTTGAAATATTAATTTAAAAAAGCCAATAAAGCAAACATCTTTGTTGTTTTAAACAAGTTTGACTACAACACAAAAATTGAACAGTTACTTGATGATCACACCAAATTTACAATATTTACTAATAATACTACTACTGAGCTAAAAATAAAAATTAATAAAATAATAACAGCTACCAATGCGGAACAAAACAATCTAAACTAACCACAATAATTGGCGACTATAAACCAGGATACATTTATTGTTCTATTAAAACGTACAAACCTTTCCACTCCAGCCTATTATATCTCAAATTCCCACTCCTATCTACCAAATAACTAAAACATTTAAGCAATTAATTACACCATACATGCCTAACAAATACAGCAAACCTTGAACTTATACAAATATTAAAAATCGAAAAACCTAATAATGAAACCATAACATCACTTGACGTTGCAAATCTGTTCACTAACATTCCAGTTAGAGAAATCATTGACATTATTATTAAACAAATATATAATAATTCATCTCTCCCTCCCCCCATTAAAAATTAAACCTAGAATACTAAGAAAATTACTTTTAACCTGAACCACTGAAGTCTGATTCTATGAAATAACGTATATGTGCAACGTAATGGCGTTTCTATGGGTTCAGTTCTGGGTCGAGCCTTCAGTAACTTCTACGTAGCCAACCTAGAAAATAATATATTTAGTAGCATCAAGAAACCCCCTCATCTACCTAAGATATGTAGACGATGTCCTTATTTTAGTTAAAAAACATAGAAGAAATAATGGAACTTTTAAAAAATCTCTGTCGTCAAGTTCACATATGAACTTAATAAAGATAACAAAATACTTTTGCTTCACTTTTTAATAAACATTTAAATAAAACATTTACTAGCTCACCGTATAAAAAACAACCAGTAAAACCTCTTGCACTCTCAACTATCAGAGTGAATGTCCTAATTACAATAAAATGGTATTTATACAGAATTTAATTAACCGAACACAAATTAATTTCTCCACACTGATTTTCTACACTGAACTAAGAAATATTAAGTAGACTTTCATTAATAATGACTTCCCAAACCACATTTTAGATGAAGAAATAAGACAATTTATCAAAAACCTCAACACACGTCAAATAGAACATGGCACTTCCTCAAAGGACCCTAAATATATAAAACTCTTATATTATAACCAGATGCATGCTAACTACAAACAAGAAGAGAAAAATCCTAAAAAACCTCATTCGTACCAATATATCTCCCATGAATCCCAATAAAAAAATAAAATTAATCATATATTATATAAAATACAATATAACCGATTAAATTATTTGTGATAAATCCCCACCACCACCACCAACGTATAACATTATCAATTCAAATGTCCTTTGGAAGAATGTATCTCCAACAAAAAAACAAATATATGTTGGATATACGACAATTACATTATCAAAACTTCTTACTCTATACATGTCTGAGCATTCGTCCATTGCGAGACATTTACAACAACATTCTTGTCCGCATTCACAGTATAGAAAACTACTAATTGATAACGCAACTTTCCTGCACCCAGAAAAAAATAAATAAAACTAAAGCAATCTACATAAAAAAAATTGAAGCCGATACTTAATAGAATCAACTCTGAATAGTGTAATAATGATCTAAAATGCCTAGAAAAAGAACAGTTTTCATGCTTTAATGTGCGTTTGAGCATGACATTCTGACATAAAACAAAAAAATTCCATAATGGATAACTTTGCTATTCTAATGAACGCTAAAGCATAACTGTCCGCCGTTGCATTTAAACGCAAAATGAAAAGTAATGGGTTATTGCACATAGCTTTTGCCTTACCAGTTGCACCCCTGATGAGGATCTGAGAAAGAGATGGAAAGTACTTAGGAAATTAAAATAATTTTCGCTATTACAGTGCATTTCTTGTCTCATTTGATTGTAATATACGGGAAAATATTCGTGAATATGAATGGATTATGATAAAAATAAGCAGACATCATGTTTGTAATTTATTTAATCAGACATATATATATATATATATATATATATATATATATATATATATATATGTATGTGTGTGTGTGTGTGTGTGTGTGTGTGTGTGTGTGTGTGTGTTTCATTAAAGTGAACAGACAAGGTTCATTGAACTTTTAATTTCATTTTTCTTGTGTTCGAACAAGCGTTTTCTTTTCTGGACACAGTGTATAGAAATTGTCCAAATGTTTTATAATTCGGGGCGCGTTCGGCTATACTTTTAGCCATTATCAAGGATGATTTTATTTTTTAACTGGATGTATGGGTTGTGTGTATGTATCTAGAGTTATAGGGATGTTTTATTTTACGAACAGTCAGCACACTGTGGCCGTGACGTAGTTAATATTAATGAGTGTTGGCATTTTCTTTTTATTATTACGGCTTCCATTATTTTTAATCTTTTTTTACATGTGCATGAGGTTATCATATATATATATATACATGTGTGTCTTTATTTTTTAATCTATAAATGCATTTTTATTTTTTATTTTTGAATTTAGGATTCCTGTTTTTGGTTGTTTTTGGTTTGATATTTGTGGTGCAGTTCCTGTGTATGCTCGTCCATCGTTTGAAAACGCTGATACACGTGTTGGCACGAGCCCCGTACCGTTTTGGTGACGGTTATAAAACAAGTTGGTCCTTTTCCGATAACAGACTAACCAGCAATAAAAACAAAGACATTAATGACTTTGAAGCTGTTATCGCGAGAAAGAAAGCCGAAGACAAACGCAAACTAGAAGAATCAATTAGCAGCCAACAGGCAACGTACGAAACAATTAAAGAATCTTAAAATCAAAAGGAAAAAAAATTAATTTAGTATTTAAACATTAAATTAAAAAGTAAACATTTCTGATAATGGTTGATAGTTAAGTAAGAAAAGTGCAGATATTTGTCGGTGTATGAGATTTAAATGCAACTTAGTAATTATATTGCAATATCATTTTTTAGATGCCAGAATCAGACAAATTTCTTCTCATCGTTGCTGCAATATCTTCTTTTAAAAAGAATAGCATGAACCGAATGTTTTGCTTTTTCAGTCAACAAACATCGACAATTGATGATGTCTATATCTTGTTGCCAGAACACTCAAAAGCACACACCACCCGCTACAAACTCATTAAATTACTCTCGACTTAAACTGACTTAAATTAAGAAAAAGACTCAAGTAAAAATAAATGCTACGTTATTTCAAGTTCAAAAATAAATCCTCGAAGAATATCGGTGTGTAGACAAATATTGCTCGAAAAGCCCACCGTCTTCCAATTATCTTCCTATTTTTAATTTTGCTTCAGGTATAACACTCCTATTTTGAAAGGTATAAACGCTCAAATTTTGAACAAAAAAAAGTAGAGTGTAATATATATATATACCTCAACATAGTAAGGAATTAAATATAAAACAAACCGATTTCCAATCGATCTTTTGAGAAAAATAATTTCAATAATACTCTGCTTAGTGATCATCAGCTTTCTTGATCCCAAGGAACCAATATTTAAAGGAATGGAATTCATACCATTATTCTAGAGAGTGCTATTTGGAGCAGCATCAAATTTTCTTCCAGATGCTTTTTGCGTTGGGTTGTTTGTCCGTGTGTGTCGGGAAAAAATCAATCAAAGTAAAAGATTGAATGGTTCAGTGACTAAATTAAGAATACAAGTAACAATATTTGCTCATTTTCAATAAGATTTGATTTCATACTCTATTCAAAATCTATCTAGATCCCTCTCTTTCTTCCTGCTCACACACACACGCGCTTTTACTCTTTCAAACCTTGAATTTATCAGATCTGCTAATATTCTCTTTTGGAAAATCCACCCAACCTGCATCTAAAACACGGTTCAATTGAATAGTTTCTGAAGAACATATTTCTTTAATTCAAGATCAAAAATATCCAAAATATGTTCAGTAGACAGACAGGCATCTTAGAATTGCTTAATATTTCTTTAAAATTGGCAAATTCTAGGCGTCTTTGCCATGTGGCATAGAACCCCATCCTTCAAGCACTAGTTATTTTATTCAGATAATGATCAATGAATATTAGGATAAACGTCTTTAGCAGTATGAAACGATATTAACCAACTAACCACTCTACGTCCTTTCAACGGTAAAATTAATCTTGATCCCCACATTACAGCAGAAACTCGGCCATGTTTAATAATAGGCTCTGCAGGCCGTTCAAACAGCATAACTAGTTAAGAAAACTGAACAAATGAAAACGGATCTGAAAAGTCAGATTGTGCTAAGACCGCAACTTCACGATCTTTGCTTTCTCAGGTGAATGTTGATTTGCTTTACATTTTTTCTAGCACTTCTGAAATAATAAAATCATTACAAGAATTATGATGAAGATTTTGTTCTTTGGCATTGATTAAAAACAAAAGAATAGGAACGCGGCCATATGTAGCACCTTTAAAAACAAATCTTCGCAGAAAAAATATTTTATGATGGCTTAGGCTAACTTGAACAAGAATTACTGATAAAGTTTCTTTCATTAATCAGTCACAGGGGAAAACTAAATATTTAACTTTGGTAATCTTGTCAAAAAACACGTGCTACTCTTTTGAAATCTAAAAAATCCGCGCAAATGTATTACGATTATTGTGAAATGTTTTTTGGGATTATTTTACTTGAACTTTTATATGGAATTGTATCATTTTTTTATGACTATATATTTATTAAATGGTAAATCTATAAAGAATAATGGTTTTATTTTTTAATTTCACACACACACACACACACAGACACAGACACACACACACACACACACACACATATATATATATATATATATATATATAAGGGTACGATGGATAAATTGTAGTTTAAATGACGCAGAAATTAAAATAACAGTCATCTTATTTTAACAGATATATTTACCAAAATTCCACAAAAATATCTTGAAATACTAAAAGAGTAAATTTATTCAATAGAATCGCCATTGGCTTCAACCCCAACCTATGAATCACTTCGGAATCTCTTGCAATTCTTCTGGACGTTTTCCTTGTTTAAGTTGGTGAATGCTGCCATTATACTTGCCTTCAGTTCATCTTTGGTGTTACAAGGAGTTTTGTTGGTCTCTCACTCAACTGTGCCCCACGCATAATAATCAAGGGGGTGGGGGTTGCAGTCTGGGAAGATAGGTGGCCAGGGATGATGTGGTCACAGAAACTGTCTGACAGCTATTACTGGGTTCTCTTGCTTGTGTAACATGGTGCAGAGTCCTGTTGCCAGACATAAGGTCTTCCAGCAGCCACCTTCTTTACCCAGAGCAGCACTACCTCCTCAAGGTACTTGATGTAAAACTCTGTGTTGAATCTGAGGCTCTCTGGGAAAATAAATGGAGGCATAACATCGCCATCCCTGGTGATCGCTCCAAACACCTTTGTAATCACTATTAGACTCATCCAACTCTTTCCGAATTCTCAGTACTGCCCTCAGATTGACACCCAGACATTATGAAATGTTTGTATTGGAGCTTCCGGCGCGAATGCAAATCAGTACAGCATGCCGTTTTCAAATTTCTGGCGGAGTGAATTGCATGATGGTGCTCTTTTTCTCACAGATGGTGCCCAACTGACCTTACTATAAGGTGCAAGGGACAAAATAATAATAATAATAATAATAATAATAATAATAATAAACAATGCGTACGCACGAAATTAAGATATAAAATGACGTCAATTTACCCATCGCAACCTGTATACTTTTCTTTTTATTAAATTTTAATCATGATGGTGGCGGTGGGAGTCCCTTTCATTTTTAGTTCTCTTCCCATTTGCTTACGTAATTTCCCTACGTGTTTACGCTCCGATGTGTTGGAGAAAGGAAAATATATATATATATATATATATATATATATATATATAAATAAAATAGTTTTCCAGCATCCTTAAAGTTTTTCTTTTATAGGTACCCAGAGACTGTAGAAACACCATTATTTAATTTTCTAGCCATTTTCAAAGGATTTGTTGTATATTTGTCTGGTTGTGTTTTATGCAATGATCGGCTGAGCTGTGCGTCTACATACGTCGAACGTAAAAACATTTTGAATTTAGCGTTGCGATATTTTTGAACGCTTCGCCTTGGTGCATAATTATAATTGGCATTTACATTTATGTCTATGTTGTGTATGATACACCTAATTTACATAAGCGGACTACCGACCATATAAATATGGGTTGGTACCGGAAGACGGGGAAGATAGTAGAGATTAAGAAATTGAATCCAGAGACTCTGCCCTTGACTACGTGATTTAGTCAACCCATTATGCAGGAACAGTCTTCCCAAGAATATACCAAACTAACTGTAAATATTGTGTACCTATTCTTTGTTTCAATACATTTTGTTAACGTACATTTTGTGTTGTATTATTCCATGCTTATTTAAGCTTCAACAGTCTACCCCGTTCCCCACTACATAGATATAATTCCATACTTTAGTCTGATGAAGTCCTTTCAGAAGATGAAACGTCTTACATAAATGTTTCCACTTTGTCATTCATTTACCTAACTGATATATAATACTTTTCTATCTCTCTCTCACACACACACACACACATATATATATATATATATATATATATATATATATATATATATATATATATATATATATATTTTTGAACAATAAAATATTAAAAATTAAAATCTTCAGACACACTGGGTTGTATATTAATATTCCGTCGTATTTATTATTATTTCATTTAGATTCCTCGACTAGTTTCGGCCAACATTGCCATCATCAGGAGAAAAATATTCTTCTGCTTGCTGGTAGCAGTAAACTACAGAAATGAATGTCTTGATGGAGAAAATGAACTTTTGTCTGTAGTTTTCATTTGTTTTTTATTTTTTTAACATGAATTTTGGTCAGTCCTTGTGTTGGTCAAACAGTCTTTTAAGTTGTTATTTGAGATAATAGCTGAATGGATTCATGTTGCTCTGAATTCCCTTGGTCAGTTTGACAGATTTATTGGTTCTTGGAAAGGGGATGTGTATATATATATATATATATATATATATATATATATATATATATATATATATATATATATATATATATATGAGATAACGATATATACTTTTATATATCGTTATCATATTGGAGACGAGTGTTCTCTCACTGCTCTTATTACGATCACACCTCCACTTGGGCCTATCACATCTGTGCCATTATTTTTGGGATCACACAAAATATTTTGCTAACTTTCTGACTCCAATTATTTATTCGTTTATATTTAATTTCATGCAAATCAACCAACATGTACAACGGAATATTTAATAAACGTTTACTATACATAAATAGGTTAAAACAATTTCATTTATACGTGTCAGAAGTATCTTAACAAGAATCCCGGGAATATTTGAGGAAGAAACTTGTATATATAATATATATGTATACTTGTATATATAAAATTTAGGAGGCATGTTGTAGTAGTTGATAGCGGCTTGGATTGAGGAATCAAAGAACCGAGTTCGAATTCCACTCGAATCCATTACATTCACTTGCGTGCTAATACCCTTGGGAAAGGTATGAATCCTTTTCCTCTCCCTCCAGCTATGGGTAAAATAGCAGGACAGACTGGGTTCTATAGACTTGGATGGCAACTGGTCTAGAAGAAGGACAACTCTGAATTCAAAACCTGCGGAGGGTCGTTTGGGAACATTGTGGCACGTAGTGCACCAGGTCTCTGTATTCGGACCTTCTCAAAAACCTCAACACACGTCAAATAGAACATGGTACTTCTTCAAAGGACCCTAAATATATAAAACTCTTATATTATAACCAGATGCATGCTTACTACAAACAGGATGAGAAAAATAATAAAAAACCTTATTCGTACCAATATATCTCCCATGAATCCCAATAAAAAAATAAAATTAATCATATATTAAGCAAAATACAATATAACCAATTAAATTATTCGCAATAACTGATATATTACGTAAAACCAACATTATCTATTCAAATGCCCTTTGGAGAATGTATGTCCGGAAGAAAAATAAATATATATGTTGGATATACGACAATTACATTATCAAAACTTCTTACTCTACACATGTCTGACCATTCATCCATTGCGAGACATTTATACCATTCAGCAACAGGTTCGATTCCTGTCGAGGGTCACATATTTTCACTGACATTTCTCGGACATTCAGTCCAGGTAAATGTAGTTAATACTGTTTATTATAAATAGAACATTTACTTAAATATTTGTATCTATAAAAAATAACGTATAAACAGAAAATACAGGGTTATTAAATAAGAAAGCCGATTTCATGACGCATTGATTCAGTTCTCAAGCATCGTCATAGAATAAGACAGTGACCATTTCGAAAGAGGATATTTCTACGTTTTGAATGGCTACCACGGGGACCCTGTAGTCGCATTGTTGTATCTCCGGCAACGTTCAGTTGTTTGTTCCCCCCCAGGATGGCGAGTCCTCAGCAAATGGCGTTCTGCTTTCTCGAGCTCGCGAAAACAAATACGTTTGTCACGGTGCAGAGTGCTTTTTGAAGACAATTCGACATTATTCCGCCCTCTCCTAAAACCATTCGATGAGGGTTTAAACAGTTTCAACTGAGTGGGTGTCTGTGTAAAGGAAAAAATCCGGAAAAAACCACGAATTTTGGAGGAACAAGGGGCGAGAATCCGTGTTGTGTTTGAGGAGAGTCCACAAATCGAGCTAGTTGTGAGCTTGCGAGTTCTCAATCCACTATCCGGTGTGTGCTAAGAAGACGACTACATTTGAAACCTTACAGACTACGCCGCGTTCAGGCACTTCTCTTGACCTTGCTCTTTCCGCTTGACCTGCGACCTGTCATTTTTTGTGGGGGATACGTAAAAGATCGCGTTTAATTTCCACCGCTACCCACTAACCCTGATGATCTTAAACTTCGAATAACAGTGACCAACTCAGTGAATCGTGATATATTGATACGCATCTAGGAGGAATTCTCATCGCATTAATGTTGCCCGTGATGCAGGTGGTGGCCATATTGAACACTTGTAAGACAGAAAATAGAAGTTGATTATGAGTAGAATACTTGTGACATGGCTGGCGTTTTCTATTGCTTTTCCTTATTAAAATATTGCACAATTAAATCGGTCCATTCTTTTTTAATAATCCTGTATATTAAAATAATTGCCGGACTTAGTTCATTTCATAATATATGGTGTCATACTTGTATATATAATATATATATTCTTGTATATATAATATATATATGTACTTGTATATATAATATTAAATATATGCAAAAGTGTCCCGAATAACCGGTTTTCATTTGTGCATTCATTCCAGATTTTAACATATTTGCTCAGAATAAGCAATTTGGGCTTCACTTGAAAGATCAATGCTAATAAATATTCGATTGACCTTCTTTATTTTAGTAACCAAAGTTTGTCCAACTTAGTTTAAAAGTAATTTTTTTTTAGTTCTGAGCTTTTAACTCTGTATTCAGTCCCGGGGTTTCAGAAACAAAAATCCTGGGAAACTTTGATCAGAAAGAGACAGTTGAAATGTTGGAGACACATAATGAGGAGAGAGAGCTTGGAAAATCTGTCACTCACAAGATATACTGAAAGCCAGGGTGGACAGATCAACGAATAACCTGCTTGACAAGCATGTATGAATGGATAATAGACCAAGGAACGGAAAGGATAGTAATAAACAAACTTTTCTGAGAGTAAAAAAGGATAGGAAGTTGTGGAGAGAATGATCGCCTACGTCAAAAAGAAGCACGCGAGATAAAAGAAGATAGAGATTACAAGAGAGAAATGAATTGAGACATAATTATAGGGCATGAGGAACATTAAATGGACTTTTAAATTCGTTAGGGTTTAATATGTAGGAATGGAAAGTATGAATACAATTCGAGTGGCTTAAGAAAAAAAACTCAACCAGTAAGCCTAGCGTATATATAAGTAACGTTTGAACGCTTCTGATAATAAAAAGCAGACATTAAACTTAAGGATCTAAAAGTTTCTATGACTTAGCGAATAAGATACCTGTAACATAGTTTGTTTTTTTTTATATAATGGTAGTACTCTCCTTTAAAGGACAGGAAGTTGTGGAGAGCCATGATCACTGAAGGGATGCGAAGTATAAGAGTAGACAGTTAATATACAGAAAAACCTACCGGGTCAACAGTGATCTAGAATGACGTCATGAAGAACATCGGCTCATTTTGAAATTCACTGAAAAAAGGACGCCAGGTGTGAGAGGAAAAGATTTCAGGTCAGTATAAGCTCATGGATCAAATCAAATATCCCGGCCGACATCTTCTAAAATTCCCCAAAATTACATACACTTGAGGTATGTTTGAAAACACACCGGCGGAAATGATTTGATAAAACATTAAATACATGAAAACTGGTTCGGGTCAATCAAGGTCTAATGATCATTGTTGGTTTTTCCCAATCGACCGAATCGTTAAAATATTCGACTATGTTTTTATTGTTATGGTTTCCGAATATTCAGTGCTATTCAAAAATCTCTGAGGTACAATTAACGCAAAGAATCTTTGTTCTCTTTTATATTCTGCTTCTTTTCATATGGACAGAAGGCAAACCCCCCCCACGCAAATGTAGCTCATCCTGGGTAAGACGATAAACTACGTCCAGCAGCAAGGCCTCTGATCACCTCTTAATTGCTGGTGTTCCCAGGTCCACCCTGACCCGGTGGTAGCACCTGTTAGGGTCCGAGCTATGGGCAAATAGTTAACACCAAACTTGTGTAAAAAATAGGTTTTAATACCAGAAATACATTGTAATAAAAAAAAAATTACCAGTTATAATTTTTGAAGGAAAAATTCTTATCAACAATACTTTAAAAAATATAAGCAATATAAACAGCTATACATTCTTTGAGAAAAATATCACCAGCTATAGATTTCTTCAAGGAAAAATATTCCCAGAAATAGATTTTTGAAGAAAAACATATTACCAGCAATAAAAATTTTGTCGGTATTAAATAACCCATTGAGGTGTTGATATGCCGTAAAACAAACGAAACGAAACCAAAACCAAAAGCAAATATAGGTCTCTTCAAGTTCATTTTTTTAAGTATCTCTTTGCATCTATCATTAATTTTACTTTTCTTTAACCTTAATCACCGATAAAGCGACGAAACAGATTTTCCTTAATTGTCGTCGCGTATTGGCCACTAAAATTCCGACCCTTCTTCAAGAAACAATCCCCCCCCCACATACACACACCCGAGAACAGAATGTCAAAAATGACGAGCAGTTTATGAGAAATTCTCCAGAGAATAGGAACAGTGACTGTACGATTTGAAGCATTCGCGTCTATTTTTAAAATTCTTTTTCTGAGAATTATTTAAAAATTAGTCGATAGAATATTTTTTTTTTTTTCTTGGCTGCTTGTGGCAACTGCTTGGCTTCCTTTGTCTTTACGTTGTTTATTAATATTAACATGACAGGAGAACGTCGACCATTATTCATGTTGCGTAGCCAATGGTGAGTATTCCTAACCGGATATAAATACCAAGAGTTGAAGGTAAAAGGGAAACTAACAATTAACGAACCAAGCGCAGATAACGTATGAGGAAATACTGAATTTTTGGGGGGTGGGGATCGGTGTTTTGAACGGACGGGAATCATTCCGTCATACTCTCAAGTAAGATATATTTGTATAATATATAAAATTGTATATTTGTTTCATACGGATGAGCGGTAAACGTAACAATACAAAAATAAAGGAAGGCGATCTTCATTCAAAACGAGTATTTTTAAACTTGTTTTATGAACATGGACTGAAAAACCGGCGATCAAGCGCCAATGAGAAAGACGCAACTATCCGAGCAAATTATTTTACAGTTGGAACGGCTAGATGTAACCGTAAGTTCTAGGTTAATAGTTTCTTCTTTCAAAGTTCCCGTTTTAGAACTCTCTTCCAGCTTCTTGCTACGCTGTCTTCTTAATTCCTCTTCTTTTATTGTATTCTCTTTAATAATGATCTTTTCTCGTATTTTCTCACACTTAGTAACCCCTTGTTCCATAGTGGCTTTATTGCCTTCCTTGGGATAAAATAATTTAAAAAAAATACAAGATATCAGGATAAATTGATCGAGTATCTAAAATAACACATAGCATATATATATATATATATATATATATATATATATATATATTCATGAATTATTCACACAAAAAACAAATGCAAAATAGGTTAATGATTTAATTTGCGAGAAATTCATCGTCGCAAACAATTCAAATAATATACAAAACCTCCGAATCCGTTATGAATGAAATGGTCCTTGTTTCTATAAATTTCTGCCGTATTAGTTCTTATTTTTACTACAAGCTTTCGTCTGTTCCTACAGACATCTTCAGGTATGGAATAGATGTTGTTCTTGTTTTTTCTCTATATATAAGATAATCCTAAGGAGCCAGGCAGACCTACGTAGGTTTGTCTGGTTCCTTAGGATTACATTGTTATCGCTCTACTTACCGTATTGAGCATTCTACGTTTAGGGCTTTCTACTCGTTTGGATTTTTTTTTTTGGACTTGGAACTTAAACACTTGACGGTTGGTTTCGTCTTGTTTTAATGTTCTTGGTTCTTTTCTTTTTTTATTCCCCATTTTTCTTCGGGTACCGATTTATTCTACTGCAATTTGAGCTATCCGAGGTTTTTCCAAACGAATACTACAATTTATATATATATATATATATATATATATATATATATATATATATGTGTGTGTGTGTGTGTGTGTGTGTGTGTGTGTGTGTGTGTGTGTGTGTGTGTGTGTGTGTGTGGTTATATTCCATTTCAGACCACCACTGCTATATGCCAGTCTTCATCGGCCCTAGCCGGTCTCGGAATGTTTTTTTTTTTTAAATTTAGTTTTAATAGCAGTCGATGATAATGTACAGGGCCGCTTAGTCTGGGTTAGTGAAAAGGTGATGGACCGGGATTGCGAGTTTATTTATAGCCAAAGCCTTTAGTTTAGTTAAATCGACTTTTTCGCGGAAAACAGCATAGCGTAATGAAAAAGGCCACAAACTTAATAAAAATAAAGTTTTATTGTCAAAATGTTTATGTTATTATTAAGATGGAAGACCAAATTATTTTTTTTGATTATTTTTAAAAATGTTGTCATCCATTCTAACACGTTCGAAATTTTGGTTAAAAATCTTGTTTTGTTTACGTCATTGGGGTGGCATAATAATTACATTGACATTTTTGTGCTTTCTTCCATTAAAAACACATTAATTTGGAAATTCTTGTAAAAGTGAAATAATTGTCTGATTTTAATGAAATTTCCTGGACTTATTCACTAATGAATGAAATTATTTTTAAAAAAAATTTTTCAGAAAATTTTGGTAAAAATATATTTCTGTTACATATTACTGTTACTCCCGACTTACTTAATTTCATGAAATTTCGCAAAATACCTTTCTATTTCCTGATTTTTTTACTCGTTAAAAGTAGGAGTCCTTGGAGAATGTAAATCACCTAATTTTTTTTCAAACTTTCAGTATTCTAACTGAAAATATACGTTGAATTGTAAAATAATAAATGCAAAACTGTGACATTATTTAATTAGAAAAGATTGCTTTTGTAAATAAGTTTTATTAAGGACACTGTTGTCTGAAGAAATAAAATTTTCCGATGAATAATGAATTTTTACAAGAATTTTTTTCATTTTTTAAAATTCTAATTATAATAATTTATAATAGTTTAAAATCGTGTAAAATTCTGTATTGGGCGATAATTGAAATTAAGCCTGATGTCTGACCGGTTGGGATGTCTGACCGGTTGGGATGTCTGACCGCTTGAGAAGACCAGGTGCTGTAAGCTTGGATGTCTGTGTGTGTGTGGGGGGGGGGGAAGGATAATGGCTCAGAATAATTTCCGGTTTAGGTTCCAGTTCTAATAAAAAGCAGATGGCTGATGTAACCCTGTAGCTCTGTAGATCGAGGGTAACACATAATGAACTGATTACAATACTTGACATCATATATAGGGACCCCTACGGTCACTTTCATGCCGCCGTAATGTAGCTTTCCTCGGCCTTTTCTCTAAATATTTTTATTTTAAATGTTCTAATGAACATTCCTCTATGGTACCTAGACTTTATGAATTTAAGCGCACTACTAGATTGGTGGCAATGTTTCATCGTTTTACAATTGAATTCTCTTCTAACAGTTTCTTCTCTTGCACTTCTCGCTTGAGAGAAATTCTTTTCTGGATTCTTACTTTCCATTTAACTTTAATGCAATGTCAATCGCTATCTTCTGTATTCTTAATTATTGTTCTTTTATCTTTTATTGTTCTCTCTCATTAATAATATTTTTTCTTATATTCTCTTTAACTCAGTAACCCCTTACGTCTTAGTGGCTTTATTGCCTTGCTTGGGGTGAAATGATGAAGAAAATACAAATGGCTAGATCGTTATCTTCTTTCTTCTTAATTTTTGTTTTGTTGTCATTCCTTAATAATGTTTGTCTTTTTCTTATAGTCTCTAACACTCAGTAACCCCCTTCCGTCTTAGTGGCTTTATTGCCTTGTTTTGGGTGATTTTTTTTAATGATAACATTTAATGACAACAAGTACTTTTACGAGAGGAGGTTGAAAAGTTCCCAACCGAAACAATTTCACAAAATTTGACCAAACATCATAATTTTTAAAAATCCCTTCTTTGTTTGGCTGATAACTTTTCAGTATCCATCGTACCTCGTCGAACTTCATCATATTGTAATTAATATTATTATTAATTTAGTATTGCAACTAATACTGTAATTAATATTTTTATTAATTTTATTTAATGTTGTTCTATTAAATATAAATACAGAAGTTTGATATGGCCTCAACTAGAACACTTTTGTTAATGATTTCTAGCTTGCAAACGGTGTGCGGGTACAATCAATGAATAGTGACTGGGAATGACAAATCTGAGAGCTGCGACGAATTTAACATTGATACTTGTTTAAACCTTTCTAACCTAACTTATAACACTATATGTTTGTGTAGTTGAAAATCCTCCCCCCCCCCACATCGAAAGAAGGGAAAAAATGTCTCTTCACCAGGCGTTAGTATGTATTCAGTATTCTTATGGTCCAGTGGCCTTGTCTTTTGCTAGATAAAATTTGATCTAACGTGGAATTTTTAAAGCCGTTCGTTTCTTCCTCCTGATGGACGCCAGTGAGTGTACAGCCAGCCATATCTCAGTGCCCAAGCATCAGGTTACAGATAACGCAGTGTTGTTTTAGAGGTCATGACCATTCCTACCCGCCACCAGCAGTGGGCTTGGGAAAATTTGCTTTAATAAAATTTTTAAAACCACGAAGAGAAATAATATATATATATATATATATATATATATATGTGTGTGTGTGTGTGTGTGTGTCTAATGATTTTAATTTTTTAATTTTTTTATTTTCTTATTGTTCAAAATATATATATATATATATATATATATATATATATATATATATATATATATATATATATATAAATAGAAAAAATAGAATTTTAAACGATTTTTAAATTATTATAATTAAAATAATGAAAAAACTCTTGTAAAATTTATTATTCATCGAAAAAGAATTATTTCTTCAGACAATAGTTTCCTTAATATAACTTATTTACAAAAACAATTAACAGCTTTTCTAATTAAATAAATTCAGTTTGATTACCTTTTGTAGTTTACTATTCGAGTAGATTTTCAGTTAGAATATTAAAAGTTTGAAAACAAAATTGGATGATTTACATTCTCCAAGGTATCCTACTTTTAACTAAAAAAAAAAAATTCTATAAATAAAAGGGAATTTCACGAAATTTCATGAAATTAAGTAAGTGGCGAGTAACATATAAAGAAAAATACCAAGATTTTCTAAAAGAAATAATTTAAAAAATAATTTAATTCATTTGTGAAAATAAGTCCTGAAAGTTTCATTAAAATTCGACAATTATTTGATTTTTTCAAGAATTTCCAGATCAATGTGTTTTCACTGGAAAAAGAACGCTAAAAAAGTAATTGTAATTATTACGTCCACCGCTGACGTAAACAAAACAATTTTGAACTCAAATTTCGAACGTGTTAGAAAGGATTTCCACTTAATAACAGCATAAATATTTTGACAATAAAACTTTGTTTTTAAGTTTGTGGCCTTTTTCATCATGCTATGCTGTTTTCCTGCGAAAAAGTGGAGGTAGCTATTTAAAGTCAAGGTCTTGTTTCACAGAAGAGTAAATAGCGCTAGTACCTGCCAAGCTGACACTTATACAATTATGTTGAAGATACAAAAGCTGTAATTTTCTTAGAAAATTGTCCCAATATATAGTAAATCTGAAATTTACCAACAAATATTTATGTCCAGTCTGCCTAACATTGTCTTACTACGCTCACTGCAGAGAAAGACCCGAATAAAAAATGCACCGAAAAAGCTGTATGAAAATTTGAAAGACGGTTACGGTCATTCCCGCTTTTTTTTTTTTTTTGCACCATTTCACCGTTGTAATTATTTTAAAATTGTAAAAAATAACATAAAAGAAAATCTCATATTTATTCTCATTGTTATTCAAATAAATCAACTTGTAAATTTTAATGACTTACAAAATATATATTCAAACAGTAAATACATATTTGCTATTTTTCTTTTTTTCTTGTCAGCTGCTTTTGTGCAACGGCGGCTTGTACAAAATGAAAAAATTGCTTTATTTTAATAATACGGTTGGAAGACAAATGGCAGTAAGCGCCGATGGGGAGAAAAAAGTGGGTAGACATTTGAGAAAGAGAAAATTGAAATTAATTTTTTTTTTTTTTTTTTTTTTAGTTATTTTGTTTTCAGCTTCGGGAAATTTATAAAGAAGCAATGATTTAAAATTGCCAACATGAATTCAAGAGAATTGGAAAATGAAGGTAACAAAGGTGAGGATCCTGTAAATGCAATGGACATTGTTATCAAAGATATTCATCCTAAGACCGCCTCCTCAGTACTACTTATGATTTCACCATTCTTCAGAATATTCCCAACCATCTCATAGTTTAAAAAAAAAAAACTTGGATTTTCTACGTAGACTGCTACTATTAAATTATCAATTTAGACAAAATAAAAAATACTGCTTACTTATGAAATCTTGATTAATATTCATCTTAAGAGCTTGCATCCCTTTTATTAGGAAACTTTATCTTACCGTAAAAGAACTGCTCAAATTGCTGGAAGTACAAGAATCCAATGTTGGTAAATGAAATATAATCCTATAAAACCCTAGTCGCCGCCATATTTGATTTTTTTATTATTAGTGTCATCCATTATTAATTTATGTACAACTACCTCTTTCATTTTAATTTCTTTTGCTTTTAATCGCAATTATTCAGACTTAATATACGAGTATAAATTCTAATGAAGACAATTAAAATGAAGATGAAGGAACCATCAGTTAAAAATGAATAATGGTTGACGATGATTCATCTTATAAAATGAAAAGCAATGCCGCCAACAACTTGCGTACATAAGAATATCCTCAACTCTGGCAATGAGCAGTCAGACATGAACAAAATGATTAGATTTGATCTTCTGTAGCCGTTAGAGTCGCATGAACATTAGAGCAGCTGCCGTAAATAGACAGTCCTCCCAAGTTAAAAGGGACACGAGTTTGAGTCTCGCATAAAACTATCGGCGATATTTAATGATGGCAGCTGACAAATCGCCTGAAGAGCTGCAATGAAAAAACAAGTGAAATTAAGATGAAAAAAACAAAAGAAACTAGTAATATATTAATAATGACTAACAAAAAATAATAATGACTTCATTTAATAAAATTCATTTAATAAAAATTTATCTAATAAAATATTGATACTCTAGTGGAATTATTTTTACAAAGATATTCACTCTGTACAAGGCCCAAGTGTCACTCGAGGTAGAGGGTTACAGAGTAAGAAGCATAGTTTATGTGGAGAATATAACAGTCAACTTCAGATTTGAACAGATTAGGATTGTAGCAAAAATTGAATAAAATAAAGCAATTAAAATGAAGATTAAAGGAATCCGAATCAAAAATGAATAATACTTGAGAAGTTTTCATCTAATAAAAAATCTAGATAATATTTCTACTAATAATACTACTAATGTAAATATACCAACGAAAACAAAAGAAATCCGTCAAAAATTAATAATGGCTGACAACACTTCTAACGAATTGAAACCTTGTGAAAATATTCTACAGTGAATATTAAACAAATATATGTCAATGGTCACATGAACGTATGACGTCAGAGAATCGAACATTGAATCAACTAATAAGAAGGACAATTCTGGTAAGGCAACTGTCTTTTTTATTCTTTTCGAAACAAGACAAACGAGCGTTAAGTTCAAGGTCAATTTCCATTTATCGATCAACGGATATTTGCTTGAAAATATTTTCCCTCCTTTTTCGTTTTGTTTTTGTTTCTTTTTCTCGTTACATTTTGAAATGGTTTTTCTTTTCTTTCAATCCTAGAAAGTCATTCGAAAGACAATTTTCCAATTTTCATTCACGCTTAATCACGTTGGCATCCGTCCGTTTCAGGAGACGATAGTGTAGCGCAGAACGCTACAGGACTGGGCAACTCCCATCCGTCAACAATCTCTCCCGTAGTGTTACCAGGAGAATCGAAATGAAAGCTACCCCGAGGCCGCTACTGGAACCACTAGAAGATGACACTATTACGACATCCATCCGATTTTGAGGCTTCAATCAGGATCTTTCGCCAGGTCTTACTCTTTTCTCAAAAAATATCCACAAGGAAGTCAGGAATTTCTTTCCTCCTAGACTGCCTGCCACAGAAAACCAAGTCTGCTCTTCTGTTTAACTCTTAGCTAGTCAGAAGAAATTTAATGAGTAAAAATCCTTTTAAAATTGTGGTTTCGTTCAGCTTTAAAAGAAAAAAAAACATCTAAATTATTTCTGCTCTGAAATACATTTTGTGCCGCCTATTATAAAATGATTGTTTCTTAAGGGTTAAAAAATACCCCCAAAAAACTGCAGAACAATTTAGCATCCGAAATGTATTTTGCGGAAATCCATTAAAAGGCTAGAGATATGATGTCGTTTCTGAACGATTTACTTCCAAGCTTTGAAATGTAATTCTTCAGTCCAAGACAGAAAAATTGGTAAAATGGTAGAAATAAAATAATGGAACCTTCAAAAAACAGTTGAAAATAATTCAAATATTGTAACTAAAGAATTCGGGAATAATTTCGAATCGTTAGCGGCGTGTTTTTACCCAGGAATAAACAATTGATTTGGAATTTGATTCTTATGATCTTGTCAAAAACACACACCCGTGAATATATATATATATATATATATATATATATATATATATATATATATATATATATATATATATATTATGTTGTTTCATTAAATAATATAGGCAAGTTTTGTCTATTTTAAGTAAGTTCCTTTCATATTGTCTGATAAGTTTAATAACAAAAGACGAGAGGAAGTGACTATATTGATACATGTTTAAATCCAATCTAAGCTTTCGTCTTTCAATGATAATGTTATTAAGCTTATCAGACAATATGGAAGGAACTTGTCTATATTATTTAATGAAACATGCCTCAATGAAAAAATGCTGCCTAAATATACACAATATATATATATATATATATATATATATATATATATACACACATACATCTGTAGGAATAAGACAATTTGATATGAATATAGAAATAGATGACCGTTTGTCTTTTTTTATCTCTCCTGCAGGTGGCTACTCATGGTCAATCATGCTCTGATTTGTTTCACATTTCATAAAGTCCGTTTACAGGAACCTGACGATTTCATTGTTCTTTTTCCCGTAACTCTACAGCTTCTTGAGTTTTTTGGGGGTTTTATGGTGGGAGTGGTGTATCTTCTGCTTTTATTAGTCGCTTAGCTTCATTAGTGTAGCCTTGTATCTAGTCAGTACTAAATAGAATTATGTAAAGAAACCTTTTGAACACTTTTACATACATTTTCCTATTAACAAGCATTTTGGTTGATAAGTACAGTGTGGATGGGGAATCTGATACAAACCATTATCCCTTGCGCTAACTACTCTAAATGGCCAGCAATAAAATTAAAGATTCGCTGAAAAGTGGGAGGCTTCATTAGGTCTTGATATTTTGCAGTTAGTTCAGTAAATTTTTTTGATGAAAAAAATCCATTTTTTTTCTTTTTTGATGTTGATAAACCATCTGTCAACCTTAAATTGATTGTATTAGTAGAGCATGAGACTGTGAAGGAGAGGATCTCTTTATAATCACAGAGGAATCATTTTCTATCTCTACTAAGACAGTTGACAGTGATGTCAGACCACTGATTCACAACAATAAGATAACTGACTTTAATGATTAATTAATATATATATATATATATATATATATATTGATAACATACACCTATTGGATGTTTTGGCACGCGTCATCAGTGATGGTTCATTAGGGGTTTCGAGTCTTTCAACATCATACCTCCTCTCTACGGTGACCCAACCAATACGGATTGGGTATCGACTTCCGTTAGCTTCCGTTAGCTACAATTTTCACCATTTTCCCAATAACACTGAAACTCCTCTTGGCAATTTATAGTAAATCACGGATAAATTCCGGTTCACCAACAAGATAAGCTCTTCCATAAAAAAGGAAGCAAACACAATAATGGTTTTGATCTGGTAAGGAACATAGCGACGCGCTCAGTATGAAATGATAAGTAAAGATTTGTTTACCCCCTCCGTGCACGTACTTCATCCACCCGAAAAAAATTTAAAAATGAATCCGCTCCCCCTGTGTCCACTGCACATATACATATACGTACATATACATACATATATATATGTATACGCATACATATATACACACATACATGCTCACACTTACAGATCACACTAACATATGCATCCACAAAACCGTAACATTGGCGAGGTCGGTGCAAACGGGTGCTAGATCTTAGCCACAGATTACCCGTAGATAAAAATGGTTCGGGATATTCTTTCCCCTAATTGAGACTCCATTATCGAGTGTAGTTTTAGGTCACATCCAGGACCTACCTTCCAGTTCTCTCCCTCGAGAAAAAAAATAATTATAATAATACAAATGATAGCGAATGTAACTTCCCTTCATTTCCTTGTTGTCTGCCATTCACTTTTGATCTTTTAAGCCAAAACGATCTTGAGGATTCTTTTGCTGCCATTGTTATTGAGTGAATGGCCTTATTCTTTTCCAAACCTGTTACACCTAATTTTGACAACATCTTACACAGTAACCGCCCAGCAAAGTCTCTGCATCCGATTTCGATTGGTTCACATTGAGCTCGACACCCACGCCTTTTGCATTCCTCTAAAATATATAAATAATTCCCAAGTTTCCTTTCGTGGACTTCGTTCATGTTTGCTTCCCAAGAGGATGTTAATTCTAACATGATGACTTGCTTGGTCTTTTAAAATAAATGCTGCATTAAATCTGTGGTATACCAATGTACTATATCATCCACTGAGAGTCCTAGCACTAATATGATATACATTGGGTCCACGAAGAATAATTTTAACGATAGATGGAGGCAGCATAAGTGCTCTTTCAATAATATAATTAAAAGAAATCAGACTTCCCTATCTAAATATTTTTGGCATCTGAAGGAAACAAATAGGACACCTAAAGTTAAATGGAAAATTATAAACAGGGCTAGAACATGTAAAACTTGGGATGACCCATGTCCTTTGTGCCTCCATGAGAAATTGCACATTATTAAGCTTCTAAATAATAATAATCTATTAAACAATAGACATGAGTTAACGGTTTTTGTCGACATCATCAGATTCATGGTTTGAATAATTAGCTAAAACAAAGCATACAATATAATAACTTTTATAATCCATAGCCCAAATAAATAGTTTAAATACCCTACAAAAAAGATAACCCATTATGAAGTCGTCAAAAATCAAACGTTACGGCAGTTTTTTTTATATGCACAAATCCCTTTCATAAAAAAATAAATAAATAAATCTCCATAGACACGCAAACCAGACAAGAGTTAATACTTCTTCCGTTCCAAATTTAGACACCCCCACCTTTCCCTGACTTGACATCTATGAAAGTAACTCTATACTGATACTTATTATTAACACCCAACACTCGCCTACCCAATTTAAACAATTCGCCCTAGCTGTTACCATGGAAATTTTGATTTCAATTATTAAAACACGTAAATTTCAGAAATACGTTATTCCAAAAAAATTTCGCTTGAAGATGGAACAGAGCTTACTTTAACTCAATTTAATTCAAATAATTATATTGAAGTTTTCGGCTTTTGTTTTGAAACATGAGACCTCTTATGTCGCGAGTTGGAATCATATTTTTAAATAAATAATTATATATATATATATATATATATATATATATATATATATATATATATATATATATATACCGACTCTCCCGTCGAATTCAACGTATGAGGGTCAAGCAGATAAGTTCCTAGGAAACTGATAGCCCGACACCAGCACATGAGATTTGATTATAGTGGTGAAGATTTTGTGCAGAACCTTCCACACTTTTTGAAGGGCCGAATAGAGAGACCTGGTGCACTATGTGCCACAAGGTTCCCAAACAAACCTCCGCAGGTTTTTGAATTCAGAGTTGTCCTTCTCCTAGACTAGTTGCCACCCAAGGCAACAGAACCCAGCCTGTCCTGCTATTTTACCCATAGCTGGAGGGAGAAGAGGATTCATAACTTTCCCAAAGGTATTAGCCCGTAAGTGAATGTAATTTATTCGACTGGAATTCGAACTCGGTTCTCCAATTTTTCAATCCAAGCCGCTTCCATTATATATATATATATATATATATATATATATATATATATATATATATATATATATATATATATATATATATATATATATATATATATACACACACACACACACACACACACATATATATATATATTCTGTTTATGCGTTATTTTTATAAAAACAATTTATTTAAGTAAATTCCCTGTTTTTAATTAATCGCTATTAATTACATTTACCGGCCTGAATTTTCGAGAAATTCCACAGAATATATGCATTCGCCGTCAGGAATAGAACTTGTATTCCTATGTACAAACTGTCATTTGATCTGACGCGCAATACCATTTAGCTACAGAGAAGCTAATATATATATATACACACACACATAGACGCGTAGAGTCTTTTTATTTTTTTCAGGTATACATGTGCACATATATACATACATACAACTATTATATATATCTTTATACACTTATATATATTTTCCCTCTTATATACCCGCACACACACACATATACATACTTATATAATATATATATATATATATTAGAGCCATTTATTTATTTATTTATTTTTTTATCTATTTATTTTAGTTATTTATTTTTCCATAGGAATGCATAGATCGTTGAATTCAGACTCTGGATTCAGGAGTAGAGGTTTAGGAAGGGGTTTCTGATTCCTCCTCCGTGGGGCTCTCATGACGTCATGTCAGTATGACTGGCCGGGGGCTACGACTCTTCATACTGAGGGTTCTGCATCCCGACTGGCAGTAAGGAGCCCGAAATCTTAAGTAACACTTAGGAGGACTATTCAACAGTTGCATAATATCAGAATCCTTACAGTGCCATGTCGCTGACACACTTCCGGTGGAAGGCCTGAGGGCGCATTATACTGCAGTCTGCACCACTTTCCAGCCAGCTAAATTTGCCTTTGACAACCAGCAGCTACTATTATTCTTGGCTTTTTTTACCTTAAAACAATATCATGATCAAACCGATTAAAGAAAATAAAACTAAACCAGCTCGCAAAATATAACACCTAAGCCCCTAAACCTTTCTTCAACATTCAACTTGTGTAGTTAAGAATTGTTTCTCTTGGAACATTCTTCAGACATCTTAGCTCTCTGTGAAACTAATCTAAACTTTACAATCTCTTCCTCTGAATTCTCTGTTCCTGGTTATCTTTTGAAAGGACTGCAGTGTCCACATGCATGGCCTTGGTATCTATGTTTGCAAAGATCTCCCACTGGCAAGGGAGCTGTTTCGTCAATCCCTGTATTATTCTTATACATACTTTTGACTTTCACAATTAAACTTGATCAATCATCTTTTTCATTTATCATTCCACTTCTTCTCATGACTGTTGCTTGCTAGATAGAATTTCTGATAATATAGTCCTTCTCTCTACGTTCATCTGCAAATATCTTTGTGTTCGCAGATTTCACTGTCTATTATGTCAAGTGTCTTCATCACTTTACTGCCACTAACCTCACTGGTATCCAGACTTTGAACTTGCTTAATTTCTCATTCAAATAATAGATTGGTCCTGAATATTATTATTATTATAGCTTATAATAATCGGACACAAAGTCATTATTTGAGAATTAAGAGTGACTCAGACGATCAGGAAGTACTCATCAAAAAATGCACTACAGTAGGCACTCCATATATGGATTTTTACCAACGTCCCATTGTTCCGATCACAGCTCATTAAGTTTGTCTAATTAGGGTCTGATCATAGAGGGAATTAATTGTCTATATTTGTGACGGTATATTGACAGTCCATGTGTGGATTGAAAATGATCGATCATTTTTCAGCCTTGATGGTGACCTGATTTTAATGATTTGATTGAAGGGGTTAAAATGTCGGACAAAACATCGATTACCGATCAAAAATTGAAAAGGCTGACGCATTCGATCAGGAAAATTCTCTCCTAAAATAGCAAAGCAGTAATGTCACTAAAACACAAGGGGTTACAGAGTGTGGAAGAATTAGGAACATAAACATTAATGATGAGCAGAAAGAAAAGAGAAAAAAGTAATTAGGTCAACAATAGATAGCAATTTACATTGCATTTAAATTTTTGCAGATTTAAAGTTGGCTAGAAAGCAAGGAGCCAGAAAGGAATTCTACAAACAAGAATTGTGAGAGAAGAAACTGTTAGCATAGAACTTACGGTTACATTTAGCCAGCTTAACTGTAAATTGACAAGACCTCGCGCAGTATTTTTTGTGTGAATAATTCATGAATTTGAAAACTGATTGCACGTTTATCGTAATTTAAATAACTGATCCAAGTGCGACTTTTGGATTAATAAGTGCGACATTACTGTAATTATTGAACAATATAGTTCATGCAACTTTGACAGAAAATTTACCAGTAAAAAATTCGTTCATCACCATATTTGTATATGAACGCACAACTTTTAAAAATTTAAAATCAAACTCAGCGTTGCTACTGCGCGCTCCAAAAACAATAACTCATTTCAAATAGCATTTTCGGATACAACAATACATATATTTTCGTTGTCCTCTTATTACTAAGAGAAAAAACAAGAACAACATCTATTCTATACCTGAAGATGTCTGTAGGAACAGACGCAAGCTTGTAGTAAAAATAAGAACTAATACGGCAGAAATTTATAGAAACAAGGATCATTTCATTCATAACGGATTCGGAGGTTTTTGTATATTATTTGAATTGTTTGGGACGATGGATTTCTCGCCAATTAAATCATTAACCTTTGCATTTGTTTTTGTGTGAATAATTCATGAATATATATATATATATATATATATATATATATATATATATATATATATTCGTGGTTACAATGATCGACCGCTTTTATTTTACAAGCTGGTTAGTCCAGTTGTTTCTCTTTGGCATCTACGAATGCTGAAAGTCTTCAGCAATGTTCTCTCCCTGAACCCAGCTTCTATATTTGGCAAATACTTTCACTCAGTCCCCCCCTACCCTTTGAACAATACCGATTTCCTTAATGATTATTTTGCCTCGGAATCTTTTTTCCCCATTTTTTTTTCTGAAAGATTGATGATATATTTACATTTATTCTTTTTCGAAACAGGCGTAGATCAATCAGGTTCATGATCCATATTTTGCGTTGAAATTCGAATCGATCATGATTTCTTCTCCAATTGTATCGATTCGCTCAGACTTGTTGCTATCTCCTGGTCATTGTAAAATATGTTTATTCCTAGGTAGAAAAGTCTAAGTAAATTATAAAAGATGCTAAGTGACGTCATTTAATGTCTAATAAACAAAATAAGCAAATAATGTTATTGTATTTTTTTTAATGCAGTTACTATTTAAATCATTTTAGCATGGGATAAATTTGTTTTATTTATCTATCTCTTTCTCTCTCTCTCTCTCTCTCTCTCTCTCTCTTCTCTCATTCCGTTAAGTAATCTTATCATATAATTTTCTCTCTCTCTCTCTCTATATATATATATATATATATATATATATATATATAGAGAGAGAGAGAGAGAGAGAAATGAAAATTTGCTTTTGTTTACGTCATAAGATAACATCTTCCTTATAAAAAATTACAACTGAAAAACTTTACAACTGGAAGAATAATCTACAGTTGAAAAAAATGAAAGACGTAAACAAAAGCAAATTTTCATGAACGGGCGCCTGTAAAAGAATGTTAAATTCATGAATATGCATTTGTATAAAACGGAGTGAAAAAGCGGACTGAAAAAGACGCGGAACAAACTGAAAAAAATTGAAAAAATTGGAAATACCGTTCAAAACCACAACCCCTGAAGACTGGAAATTTTACCAAGAAACATCGATGTCGGGATAAAAATTGAAATTTAAAAAGTTTTTTTTTTTCATATAATATCATTAACGCTCTATTTTTAATACAGTGTAACCCGGATATAAGAGACCCGGATATAAGAGAAACCCGCATATAAGAGAGATTTTCTCTTGTCCCAAATTAGAGCCTGTGTTAATGTATATAAAATAGACCAAACCCGGATAGAAGAGAAACCCGGATATAAGAGACTTCGTCTCCGGTCCCGACAACTCTCTTACATCCGGGTTACACTGTATTTGTTTTAATTTTGAGCACTATATGCAAAAATATCTGCTGTTACTTAAATCTTATATATATATATATATATATATATATATATATATATATAACTGGTTATAAATGTAGAATTTTATTAACATTTTTATCGTTTGGTATGTCGGCTTGGTATAAGGGTACTTCTTCAGGAATGAAGTATATTTGAAAAAAATCTGGGGCGCAGATTTATATTTTAATAATGTTCGATAGCGGCACTCTCAAGAATTTTCTATCTTTCTCTTTTAATAAGTGCGCCATTCTTTAGATAAAAGCTGTGATTACGTTTTCTTTAATTTTCTATAAGTTTCCCCAATGTATTTTGACGAGCAGTTTTAACGTTTTATTTTATATATAACCGCTTCATACCTGCCTCAGAATTATTATTGTGGTTTATTCTGATCATTCTTTTCTGTTTGAATCATTACCTGTCGGTCGGTTGACTCTCCGGCTTTCCTAGTGTTGCCTGATTTACTTAATGTATGTTTTCGTTTTTGTTATTTCAATCTTTATTTTTTGATCGACCAGACTAAAACGTAAACAATGAAATCCTTCAGAGCTATAGACAACATGATTTTTTTTTTCTTGCGGTTATGGAACAGACCCCGGAGAGGTTGCTTTTCCGACCATTACCATCTCTCTTCAAATTTCGAGTTAACCGTCTTCATATCCAGATAATATGCATTACTTACTTCCTCCATTTACGCTCTTACAACAACCTTATATAATAACCTAGCTTGAGTGACTCTCGAGCCTTATATTAGGCGAGCAGCAGTATTTTAAAAAAAATAAATATCAATCATCAAATTACTTGAGACTAAACCAGAAATATTTTGATCCTAAAAGTTCCTTTTTCTTTTCGAGAACTGCACCGTTGGGATGAGTTTAGATAAGACATATCCATCTGTCAGTGACTCTCGTGATAGTTGCAAACTACTGAACAATTCTTATCGTTTCAAAAGAAAAGCACCTGTCAGATTCACACGCGTTTTTTTTTTTTTTTTTTTTTGTTATTTTTGTTTTGTTTTTTTCTAAACAAATTCAAATAATTATTTCACTTTTCTACCGAATGACTTTCCTTCCTCATTTCCTTCTCTTCTTCTTTCACTTTTTTCTTTCTTTTCTTCTTTTCTTTTCTATCTTCCTTATTTTCATTTGTTCTCTATCTTCGTCTCTATTTCTCCAGCAATTCTCTTTCCTTTGTTTTCTATTACTCTTTTCTTATTTTCTCTTTTTTTCTTTCTCTCCCTCTACATTTCTTTACTTTTCTTTTACCTGCCTTCCATTCCACTTCTCTCTCTCTCTCACTCTCTCTCTCTTTTTCTCTAACTCTCTCTCTCTCTCTCTCTATCTCTTTCCAGTTTCTTCTTCTTTCTCCTTAGCGAGCTGTTTTCATTTCCTCCCATTGCAATTTTATCTTCATTTTATTTAATTTTTTATCTTCGAGATAAAATGATGTCGATTGATTTGTTTTTTTACGTCTTATCAACCCTTTGCCGGTTATTTAAAGTCGAAACATATTTGGGATTGTAAGAATAATTATTTTGGCGAGTGAATATTGCATTCAAACCATTTGAGAGTAGCAATGATCTTTCTAGATACAAGTTCAACCATTTAACCCATATCTGGGACAAGGATATGGATTCATACCTTTCCCATTGATATTCGGGCGTAAGTGAATGTAGCGAATCTAATTGTAAAGATGAAATAAGAAACTTATACATATATATGTATGTGAGTTTTGTGTGTATGTTTGTGTGTGTGTGTGTTTCATTGAATAATATAGACATAATAATATGTCTGCTTATTTTATACTGATCCCTTCCAAGTTCTTCAATCAGTTTCTTGATGTTAAGATGAAATTCATCAAGGAAGGCGCCGTAGTTATTTTTTTTTAAGCCAAGAACTTATCGAATCTGTGTGTAGATTTTATCGGCATTTAATAAAACATTAACTCAACTCGGCCAAGTATAGAATCCATGGGCACCCTGTTAGAATCAAAATTATCGATGCTTTGCGAGAATATCCGCCGTCAAATGCACATATGTGTCATATTTTTGCTTTATAATTAATCCAACAATCAAAATCATTCGAAATTTGTTTCTATTGCAATCGGAATGATTCCAGTGGTAAATTAACTTTGCTGTTTTCATTTATTTATTTTAAATACACAATGGAAATTCGTAAAATCTTAAGTGTGTGCAGTAGTATCGATTGAAACCGTAACAATAGTCATGGCAGCTGTTATTAAAATAAGTGATACATTTACGCATAAACGTTTTACTTAAAGAAAGTCTCTTTCGGCATCGACGTTTACTTCAAGTTCTTTCCTCATGTCGGGCCATGATTTGCCTACGAATTTCGTAACTAATCAGTAGAAAGAAACATTTTTGTGTTTTGTTTCATACTAAACATGGACCATTCCAACAAAAACCTTAGAACTAAAGCAGTTATTGTACCGTGGGATTATTGCAATGAAACGGGGCATAAGTTTTTTCATTTGATTTTTAATCGGAGTTTTGTAAATTCCAGATTATAATTTGGTTATTGCTGTTCAAACATTTTTGAAATGATTTTATTTCATGAGCTTTTTTTCCCTCTTTCTGGGCACTTCGCTAGATCAATTACAAATGAATAGTGAGTTCGATCCTCACTGGGTGGCCCATACTTTCGGCCTTGCGCCACATCTAAGCTACACTTAGAAAATTACCATGAATTATTTCATCTTTCACTATTTCAAAACAGAGGGAAAAGAATGAATACATTTTAGTGTTGGTGTGTTTTAAAGTAATAAGATTAAGAAAGAATTCTTGAAAGGTTCCTTGACAAATTCTTGAAAGGTTCCTTGACAAATTCTTGAAATCCTGGTATCCAAAATGTTCGCTTCGACATCATAAGAAATGTCTATACACAATGTTGCATGCTTTTCTCATTTGAATAGCGCACCGCGGTTGTTGATTCCTAGATAAGTTACTCTTATCTATAAATATTGTATAAAGTTAGGTTATCCTACATTCAAAAACATATGACTCATTCGACAGCTTTCCTCTGGGTGAACGACTAAAAAACATGTCGATGAACCTGTTAGGACTTACAATGAGGATAAAAACATGTCGCCGAGCCGGTCAGACTTACACTAAAGATAAAAATATTGAAATGCTAAGGTGGCTGACTCAGTGGGCAGATTTCAGCCTCGCTGAGAACTTGAGCCACAAAGTCGCAACTAACAATAATAATCAATACAATAAAACTACAAAGTTAAATGTTTATATAGATTATATGATAGAACATAGCGAAACATTCTATGTAAAGCAGTAATTAATCTGCGTCGAAGGCTTCGCGATGTGGGCGGGGGGGTTGGTCGAAATGAATATGACAAAACGCCAAGTTTAAAGACGTATATAGAACCAGACAATAAAACATTATTCAATTCTATACGTACTTTATTTTGGGGGTGCCAGAAATTGAAACTAATCCACCACCACTTAACAGGGATAAAGGGAAGCGATGCCGGCAGTGTGTGGAGAGACGTACCCCTGGAATCGGATATTTCATTCCTATTTGAAAGCCAGATTTTGGCGTTGTTTACAAAACTTCGCCTAATTTGGCACAAGGCCACAAGTATAAGCACCGATAAAGATTTAAGTTACTGAGGACTGAACTGAGTACTCAACAGAAAAGTTCAAAAATGAGCTCATTAACCAATACGCAGCACCAAGGTGCCTCTCGGAGTTGTGTTATCCTACTCCTTATAACTTTTTGGTTCAGTCTTAATTTGCAATTGTTTTTAAAAGATACACAAATCTCTCTCTCTCTCTTTATATATATATATATATATATAGTAATAATATTTTTTTTGTTTAAAAATATGATTCCTTCGCTACATAAGAGTTCTCATGTTTCAAAAACGAGAGCCGAAACCATCCAAATAATTATTAAAATTAATTTGAATTGAGGTGTTTAGTCCCGTTTCATCTTCAAGCGATATTTTAGGAATAAGCTATCTCTCGGTTTACGTGTGTTTTTTAGGCACGGTCCGTTACAGAATTCGTTTTTGTGGGAGTGGCTAGACTATTTTTCTTCGTTGAGTGGTCAGAGAGTTAATTCTTATCAATAGATTCATCATCTTCTGAGAGGTTTTGCTAAGGTTGGGTAGGGTATCTATTTCAAGGCTAATGTTTGCGGTCATCCTTTAGTTGGTTCCCAGTGAGGGATAATTTTATGGCGCACCTACAAGTCGTTACGTGTCGGGAGGATTGTGTTTTATTATTGTCCATCTGATTATCTATTTATTTATTTGTTTATTCAAGTGGGTGTATTGCACTAAATTTCAATTTTTTTTTTTTTTTTTTTTTTTTTGACGACTACAGAAAGGGTTTTTTCCTATTTAATGATTTGGCTTTGCTTTTAAGACTTTTATTTAGCCATGGGATTTTTTTTATGCTATTTATTTAATGCGAATGTTTGTTGATGTCGAAAAAAACCGTTAACACCTGCCTATGGTTTAATAATTTTTCATTATTTATGAAATTTAATGATGTGTAGTTTTTCGTGTAGGCATAAAGGGCATGGGTCATCCCAGGTTTTACAAGTTCTTGTTTTATTTACTATTTTCCATTTTACTTTTGGTGTTTTATTCGTTTCTTTTAGATGCCAAAAATATTGGGATAGAGTTGTCTGATTTCTATTTTGAATATTGTTGAAGGAGCTCTTGTGTTGCCTCCATCTAATTTTAAAATTATTCTTCGTTGAGCCTATGTATATCCTATCAGTGTTAGGACTCTCAATGGATGAGATAGTGCATTGGTATACCACAGATTTTGTAAGGCATTTATTTTCCAACGGGCAGTTTTTAGGGTTTCTACAATCACATAATTTTTCGTTATTTTTATCTAATTTTAGTTCATGGGTTTTATTACTGTTTTGGTATGCGTGTTTTTCTAGGATTTTCTTATTATATCTTTTTATGATTCTTTCTAGATTTTCAGTGCAGCTGTAACTCAATTTTAAGGTGTTTTTGTTAAAGATCCCGCGAAGTTTGCTATTAGTGGGAAAGTGCTTTTCAATTAAAGCTTGGAACTTATAACCTAGTTTGGTGCTGACCATTTGGTTGTACGGAGGGGTATACCAGTAGATCTTTCTTTTCCTGTTTTTCTTATTATTGGTACTATCGTTTCTATAGGTTATGTCAGCGTTTTTGTATCCGCCATTTTTCAGGACTGTGTTATAGAAACTAGTGTGTTGTCGGAATATTTCATTATTTGCTGAGTTCATACTTATTCTTTTCTCTATTGATGTGGGTATATGCTTAATTATAGATGGAGGGTGGTTTGACTTAGGGTGTACATACAGGGGATTAGTATTAGGTTTTCTGTAAGGTAGGTATATGTTGTTAGTTAAGTCTAGGGTTACGTCTAGGAAGTTTGCTCTTTTTAATTTAATGTTGACTATTGTTTTTAAATTTAGTTTTCCGAATTCTTTATAAATTATCTTTCTAATTTTCTCTGTTTTAAAATTTGTGGAGCTCCTCACTACCATGAGCCCGTCATCTCAGTATAGCCCGATGTCCCCAATGTCAAGTTCACGGTGGGCGGTTAGATTGTACAGTATAAATAGACCGACAAGGTCCGAAGATTCTGCAGAGTCTAGAGATCCCATGGTGATGTCAAAGTTGTCATTGGTGTTTTTAATCCAGTGGTCCCCATTATGGATGAGGACAGATTTCTTTGCACTGAGAATTATGTTTGTTTCTTCCTTAGTTAAGTCTGAATATACTGTAGCAAACTCTAGGGCAGTCGTAAAGAGGTCTTTTGATATTGACTGGTAGTAATCAACAATATCGAACTGAATTAGGGTGCAGTCGGGCTTATTGTCGATGTTGGTAAACCAGTTTATGACTTCTTTGGTGTTAATCCAGAGTGTTAATCCAAGGTGTTTATAATTTGGCTAGTGATCCTTTCCAGGATTTTTTGCTTATCTTTCCTATGTCGTGTCTAATAGGGTTTATCATTCTGGTAGTGGGGTCTTCCTCAAAATCATGTTTGTGGTCCTTAAGAGTGATTTAGTACTCCTTTTCGGTCAGTTTGCCTACCCTATCACTTATTTTTAATTTTTCAGTATTCATTTTACTAGTTCTATTGATAGTGTCAACCATATTTATATTATTATTCTGGGCTTTTTTATAAGTCTTAGTTAAGTTTTTTTTTAATTAATTTGTTGTAGTCGTCAGCCGTCAGCTTATATATATATATATATATATATATATATATATATATATATATATAGGTTCTACATTCAACACCGTCACTTGAGAAGATACCAGAAGTGTTGAAAGAAAATGGCTATTTTTGTAGTTATGTTATATATTATAATTCTTAACAAATAATATTTGGTCTACTCTGTATTGAGCACTCTTTTAAGAATACCGTTTTCGGTTATTAAAATTTTATTCCGTGTACACCAATCCTATACTTGAATATATATATATATATATATATATATAAAAAATATATATATATATATATATTTATATTTAAAGAAAAACAGACCACTTTAATGCTCCATTTGTAATAATTTATTTCACCAGAGAATTTTATTTTTCTCTGGGTCTTTAAACTTCATTTTCAAAAGGTGAAACGAAAAATGAATTAAAAATTTACACTTTTCACGGGCAGTATTAAGCTTATATAAGTTGACATAGAAGGTGATGAGGAATGGTGTGAGAGACATGATCAAGTTTAGAGAGGGAAGTGAGAGTTTATCTATCTTTATATTTCTTTTTATTATAATGTTAATATTGAGGAAGGAGGGGGTAAGGATCAGACATTGACTTATTTAATCTGTCAACTGAACGTGGCTGAGTCTGTAGGACGTCCCCTTTTCTCACAATCGTCAGGGTGGTGACTTCTTGCTGATATCGGGCTAGGGAAAAATGGAAAGTGCCTGAAAACCATTCCGCGGATTGAAGTCACAAGTCATCATAATCAATCGTCTGAGACACCAGAAACTGTAACTAAGATCTGCTCAGCATAATTGCGCTTATTTAAAAGGTTCTCCTCAATTGGAAACCTTATTTTTTAACCGCAATTGTACTGTTCATTTCAGTGTGGATTTTCCATCCTGAGAAGGTTTCACTCTTATTTTAACACCTGAAGATATTGGAGGCCATAGATATTTCATCCATGAAACCTTCAATCTGTAAACAAGGATTTCGTCTTTAACCTCCAATTGATTTCCATTTAATATATATTTCCTCTTATATTCCATTCCTTTTATTGATAAAATATACATATTTCTTAACCCCGATTTACCTCTGTTCAGCGAGGTTCGAAACCGGTTAGCGAGCTCGTCTTTTTTTTTTTTTAATTATTATCATGACTAGTATTGTTAAAACACAAATAAAATTTATCTGTTTATGGCGCTTATAAATAAATAAATCAATATATATATATATATATATATATATATATATATATATATATATATAGAGAGAGAGAGAGAGAGAGAGAGAGAGAGTAACTATACTCGTTTCGAAAAACCTTTTCGAATTTTTTGATTTGCCAGTAATCAAATCAAACTCGAATGAAAAAAAGGTTTTAAAAAAAGAAAGAGCTAGAAACATGAAAGTTTGTCGGAAAAAATCGCACAGATGCAGGTTTGAAGCCCAAAGAAAAAAACCCGACACGAGTAAACAACTAACAAAAGAGCTCAATACAACCGTAGAGCAGACCTAGATAAATTGTGGTGTGTGTGTGTTAAGAGCACACAATATCGGAGATATAGCATTAATATATATACACAGTATGTCTTCTGATGATAGCATTTTGAAATTGACAGTGTTGATTCATATGATCGTATATATATATATATATATATATATATATATATATATATATATATAGAGAGAGAGAGAGAGAGAGATAAACCTAGTGAGCCAGACAAACCTACCCAGGTTTCATCTAAGCGGATCGTCTCTCTCTCTCTCTCTCTCTATATATATATATATATATATATATATATATATACGATCATAGGAATCAACACTGTCAATTTCAAAATGCTATCTTCAGAAGACATATATATATTAATGCTATATCTCCGATATTGTGTGCTCTTAACACACACACACCACAAACTCCCACATCTCTCTCCGTCTCTCTCTCTCTCTCACTCACACACACGAACATATATATATATATATATATATATCGAGAGAGAGGACCTCTGTGAATTGAATTTCTCTCTGTGGAAATGCTGTGTATCTGATATTGAGTACAACAATCTCTCGCAATATCAAATAAATGAATGTCCACATGAATGGATAAAGGATCTAATTTCTGTCTAAATGTATTTATATCAACGGACAAATCATTAGCAAATTTGTTATTTGATAACAAACAAGAAAAGCCAAATAGCGGACACAAGAAATGACACATTTAATTCCCTAAAATGATGACACTGCCAATCCCCTAAATTACCAATTAATTACTTATTTATCTTCGACCTATAAGACTCGGAAAGAACACAAGAGTTCCTTGACAGAAAAAGAATTCGGGCTGCTGAGAAAAAAGAATAAAAGAAAAGTTTTTATGGTTGTAAAGATCCACTAAGCAACAAGACGTTACTCAAAACCAGAAATCCAAGCACTGCACGGACAGACGCTATAAAAATCATCCACGTGACTGGATCATAAAAAATTAGAATTAATTAACATTTCTCCCTTGTGATGAAATTTTTAAAATCCAGTTTGAAAAAGTTCAATCCAAAAGCAACATTTCTGGTGAAATCAAATGTGACAGATCACATATATTATAAATGTAGCAAATTTTAAGCTTTATCTATATATATATATATATATATATATATATATATATATATATATATATATATATATATATATATATATAAGGCGACAGTCTGTTTCAGTCTGTTTCATGGACGCAGGCCATAATATATATATATATATATATATATATATATATATATATATATATATATATATGTGTGTGTGTGTGTGTGTGTGTGTGTGTGTGTGTGTGTGAATACTGAACTCTGCCGTCGTTTTCGCCGAATGAGGGGTCAGCAACTCTGTTTTAGAAGCGAACAACCAGACTACTCGAATATATTATTTGATGAGACACAGGAAATTACGTTACGACGGTGAGAATGTGACTGAATCTGATATGTCAGGTAAGGACTGATAATAGTGCAGATTCTTTTGGGGATTTTATCAAGAATCTCGAGATACATTGCAGAAGCAGCAGACCAGATGTGACAGCAACATTCAATGTTCGAACTTATACATATGCAAGAGAGATTCGGCTGAGAAAACCTGTCTAACACGACATATTAAACGAAACTTCTTGGCAGCAAACTTCGCAATTGACTTGATTTATTATCAAAGGACGTAACCATTAGACGCGTTGCGCTGATAATATCGTGTTGATGGTAAATTCAGAAGGGAAACTGAAAGAATTAAAAAACAAGGGCGTTAATGAAAGATGAAAAGATGTGAATAGTGGTAAGCAAAAAGAAGAATTCAAAATGTGACTTACACATCGGGGACGTCAATTTAAGCAGGTGCAGACAGAGTAAATACTAAATAATGTCTTTAAATAAACGAGCAAGGTTTAAGAGATCGATAAATATTATGTCAGTAACAAGAAAAAGTGTGCATGCTAGATTGTTGTCTCGTGTCTAATCCCCTCAGTGAATGCTGGACAATATTTCCAGAAAAGGCATGAAACCATATAGATAGGGTTAGATTTACGAATGTTGAGGATATCAATGACAGTGCATATGACAAATGAGGAAGATTTAAAGAGAATTGAAACAACAAATATTTGCTAACAGCCGGAACGAGAAAATCGAAATGTGTTGGACACATAATGAAGAACGAAGGCTTAGAGAGTGTAATACCCACAAGACACATCGAAGACAAGGCTAGCAGAAAAAAAGCCGTAAATTTTGAGCCAATGCATAGAGAAACAAGATTGTTGCTGAGAACAAAAGAAAATACAGGAACCTAGTAGGAATTCTAACTGCCCTCCCTATATATATATATATATATATATATATATATATATATATATATATATATTAACCTAAAGAATGTTATACTGGAACACACCTATTCTATTGTTAATAGACTCTCCCACCTATAATAAGTAGGAGTAGTAGCAGTCGCTCAGTGGAGTTGGTCAGTCAGTCGATGTCGAACGACCGTTAGTCAGATATTAAAGTATCATCCACCACAACTAGATTGCTCTGCGTCATTAACTATTATATCAAGTTCCTAACGTTTTGTACGTCGAACCTATTTAAGGACCGACTTAGTGAAATACAAGCCACCACTGTGAAACTATTCTACAACAAAGAGCCAGGTAAACCTACTTAGGTTTCACCTAAACGGATCGTCAGGGTCAAATTGGCCCTACTTGTTCCATAACGGTTTACTTTGTAAAGTGTTCAATAGGGTAACCTGAAGCTAAAATTATATAAATAGTGGTACTCGCTTGGAAAAACCTTAGGTATTTCGGCGTGCAGTTGAACAAACCAGTACCCAAGGAAAAATGAGGAATAAAAAAGAAAGAACTAAGAACATGAACTTGAGGCGAAAACAATCGTCCAGAAGTGAAGCTCAGAGTCCAAAGAAGAAAAGAAAAACCTCCAAAACGAGTAAAAGTAACTAAGTGCTCAATACACGAAGTAGAGCAAACCTAATATGAACCTAAAGAGCCAGGTAAACCTACCTAGGTTTTACCTAAACGGATCGTCAGGGTATATATATATATATATATATATATATATATATATATATATATATATATATATTGAATAAAAAGAGACAAGACGAAAAACTATTCGTAGCCGACATGTTTCGTCCTCTGACGGACTTTATCAAAGCAAATGTAGGAGAAAGAAAAAATAAAAATTTCAATATAAAATTTAATTTTTTTAAATTTTGGTAATAAATTTTCTATTTGTTTGGAAGGGTTGATTTCATTTCTTAGAAAAACCTTCGATCTGAAAAGATGAATATTTAGATTTATTCAGGAAATAACTTATAACCGAGACAGATTTTTTTTTTCTTGACTTATCATCATTATATTGCTCTGTTACTTACATTGAGCTCTCTATGGATTAATGCCCTCCTTGGAATTATTTCTACCAATTACTAATTCATATTATATATATATATATATATATATATATATATATATATATATATATATATATATGGAATATTAGTGTTTAAGCCTTTTTATTATATCTTTACTCTGTACTGGACATTGAGTTCTACTTGGATTCTATCCTCTTGGATTTATTTTTATACAAATATATATGTATGTGTATGTATGTATTTTAGATATATGATTGTATATGTATGTGTATATTTACCACTAATATTATCAATATATATCTATATCTATATCTATCTATCTATCTATCTATCTATCTATATATATATATATATATATATATATATATATATATATATATATATATATATTTTTGATGGATTCTTCCGTCTTTTTTATGTATGCTTTGTGTCTGTGACATTTAATGCGAGCTTGAGATCCATGCAACAATACATATATATAGCACAAGGAGCTTGACCCCTTGTGGAGGCTGCAGGAATGTTAGAGCGGTATTCATTGTTATGTCTTGTAATGCGTAGATGTTCAAAGCGTCACTTTTCAAAATTTGTAAAGGCTTTTATACGCACACTCCTCCATTTGATCAGAAGCCACTTCCTCAAAGAGATGTCAATAGAATTTAGGTTTTGCTTTAGTTTGTCTTTGTAAATCAAAAATGATCTTAATCAAACAGTTGGCTGAACACGAACATTTTCGGTGACATTTTCATCACTCATACGCAGAATGAAATAAGTACATTGAAAATCTATTAATATTAGATATTTTGTTTGCCTGATTATAGCCATTGATTGAAGGTAAGCACTGTCTATGAATGACATTAAGCTGTCGAACAGAGTCCCGGTAAGGAGCCAGGATTTGTAGCCGTAAAGGAGAGTTTTAATTACAACAAATCGGTATTGATTAAAGTAAGAGAGGACGGAAAATGCGACACTGAGATCCGAAGACGTATTCGGATGGCCAAAGATGCCTTCCAAAACGGAAAAAATGTAAGAACTCTGGAAAAACTAAATAAAAATAAATTAAATTTTCCTTGTCCTGTTATATTTAACAAAAGATGTTTAAAAGAAAGGTTGCTGCCTATACACACAGACACACACACAGACACACACACACACACACACACACACATATATATATATATATATATATATATATATATATATATATAGGCAGCATATCTTCATTCAAACATGTTCCATTGAATAATATATAAATATTATGTCTATTTTTGTACTGATCCTTTCCAGTTTTCTAATCAGTTTCTTGATATTAAGATGAAATTCATGAAGGAAGTTGAATTTGTAATTTACCCTTGAGGATGATCTTAAAAAAGATCGAAAGTACTTCGGTTAAAAAAAATAATGGACCTTCCTGGATGAATTTCATCTAAACATCATGAAACTGATTAGACAACTGGAAAAGATCTGTAATAAAAGTATAAAAAAGTAGACACATTATGTCTATATTATTCTATGAAACATGTTTGAAAATTGTCCAAATGGAGCGGCAACAAAATTGTTCAATTATTAGATTAAACTTTGAACCGTTGTATCTTAAAAATGATTAAAGATATCTTACTGGTATTCTCCGGGTTTTTTGTAACACTACTGGACTATACTTTGAACAATAAGAATGTATTTAGCTGTAAGTCGAAATGATGATTCCTCTTTCTCTTGTGACCTCCTCATCCAGTTTTCCCCTCTACTGTTTCCTCTTTTTTAAACTTATTCACTGTTCTTTTGATTGTTCTTGAATGAATTTTGAAGATGGAAGTCAGAGTATGAATGTTAGTACTGAGGGCTTGAATGATCTTTTCCCTCTCACCATTCCTCAGCTGAGAAAACATAGTCGAGCTAACACAAAACAATTTTATCCTGCTCTCTTTTTATCTGAATAACCCTTAGAGTTTTCTGTGATTCTAACGACAAATAGTGTCAAGATGGCTAAACGTCTTATCTGAAAAACCTAAAAAAAAAAACTCAAGTAGTTTAGTGGTTGTTTAGATATTAAACATTTTGTGGGATGGACAATTATCCCATGTTGTTACACGATTTGGACAATTTTGCTGTTACATCCGGTATATATATATATATATATATATATATATATATATATGTGTGTGTGTGTGTGTGTGTGTGTGTGTGTGTGTGTGTGTGTGTGTATATATATTTAAATAAAAAGAAAGAACAGTATCTGATATAATATGACCACTTTGACATCACAATGGGATCACTAGGACTCAGCTGATCTCATTGGTCTTTTTATATTATACAACCTTACAGCGCACTATGATATTAATATAAATGACATTGGTTTGTACAGAGACGATGGACTTATGGTTATTAGAAACTCAACTAACTTCAAAATAGATAGAATTAAAAAGGTATTATATAAAGAATTTAAAAGCATGTGCTTAAAAATTACGGTTAGCACTAAATTAAAAAAGTGGACTTCCTAGATATAACATTAGATCTAAATAAAAATACATACACATCTTATAAAAACCCCAACACCAATCCTTTATATATACACCCTAAATCAAATCACCCCCCATCTATAATTAAACATATACCGTTATCTATCAGTAAACGAATTAGTACAAATTCAGCAAATGACAAGATTTTCGATGAGCATATCAATTCCTATAATAAGGCTCTAAAAGAAAGTGGCTACAAAAACCCAAAACTAAATGGTATATTGGTTTGCAAACCAAGACACCGAAGGTATATATATATTATAAATTGATTTATTTAAAATATGTTTTTTTTTCGCTACACAGTTCTAACCATGTTTCAAAAATGGAAGCTAGAAGCTACGAATTTAATTTTGTAATTAAATTAAAGACATTAGTTCCATTTCATCCTCAAGCGAATTTTGGAGTAACTTTTAAAATTACTGGGTTTTAAAGACACGGCTAAAATCATAATTCACGTTTCCAAGGTTACAGATAAATCTACTTCAACTGGACAAGGGGTGTCTGGGTGTTCATTATGTCTGTATTATTGTATCCGTTATTAGTTACGTTTTGGTAGGGGGTAGGGATGTATGTTTCAATGAAATCTGACATCCCTTGAATGCATGTTGTCTGGATTTTTTTTAAATTTATTGTTAACGGCAAAAATTCTTACGGCATTTTTTTTTTCATTTGTAAATTTAAAGATTTTTTTGGGGTGTTTAGGTTAGAATACGTTTTATTTTAACTACGATTTGAAATATTTTCATTTTTAATTTTTATTATACTATATTTTTTTAAGAACAATTAAATGTATTAGAATCCCTTATAGTATGTAGAATTATTTTTACATCAAGTATAAGTATGTATATTAGGTTATAAACCTTCGGTGTCTTGCTTTGAAAATAATCAAACCAATACCAAAGGAGGGAAAAAAAAGGTACAAAAAAGAAAGAACCAAGAACATGTACGTTAGCCGTAAATAATCGTCCAGCATGCAAGTCCAAAGTCCAAAGAAAAAAAAAACCGATACGAGTAGGCAAAACAACTAAATAAAGTGCTCAATACAATAAGTAGAGCAGACCTAGTTAAACCTAGAGAGCCAGACAAACCTACCAAGGTTTCACCTAAGCGGATCGTCAGGGACGTCTGGCTTCCTGACGATCCGCTTGTCTGGCTCTCTAGGTTTAACTATATATATATATATATATATATATATATATATATATATACATGTTTCATTAAAACGACATACAAGGTACTACGGTTAAGTTTTTATTTAATTTTTCTTGTGTTCGAACAAGATCTTTCTTTTTTGACAAAGAGTGTGAAATTAAATAAAAAAATTAACCGTAGTACCTTGTCTGTCGTTTTTAATGAAACATGCATAAACGAAGGATTGCTGCCTAAATATACAACTATCATGTATATATATATATATATATATATATATATATATATATTATATATATTCACCCATACCTGTAAGTTTCGTAAATGTTCATCGTACATTATCACCCTATGAGGCTGAAAACCGAAGAGTAAGTCTATTAGCCCGCATGAATCTCGTGATAACAAATGAAATTGCGGACCAATCACAATAAAAGCAAGAATATGTTATCTTATCCTCTGTTGCTTTCAGATGAACTTGGAAAAACCTTTAAAAACACCAGCTGATTGAATCGTCCTCACTGACGTATATAAAGTGACTGATTAGTCTTTTGAATGTTTAATCGACAATCTGTTACCACGAGGACAACATGCAGTATTTGATACTTCTTCTTCTGACCTGTGTGGCACAGGTTGAGACAAAGACCTACTCCAAGTAAGTTCAGTTCATGTTCTTATACTAATATGTACTTGACTTGCATGATTATATTGCATCCTCCTATTTCCTTCTTTCTTTCTTTTTTCTTTCTTTCTTTCTTTCTTTCTTTCTTTCTTTCTTTCTCGGTATTTTTATATACGTACTGATATACACAAGATATGCGATTTAAAAGAAAATAATTCATTTTATATTGATAGGTTTATGAAACTTCTATTTTTCGATGACATTACTTTAAGTAGAGTAGATTTATCTTTCTCCATCGAATCCTTTTCTCTATTCTTTAACCCGTCGGACATACGCGCATGCGTACTTGGGCAATGCGTCAGCTTGAGAGAGGATTCATTAGGAATTATCATTATTTTCAAATAAAATAATGTGAAAATACGAAACTCGGCGATGCGAATCTTTGAATTCAGGACACGCACGATAGTGACACATTTTAAATATTGAGTGAAATCTGAGGAATTAACAATGTTGTCGGCGTAAAAAATGTTTTCCATAGTGCTCACGTACTTGTCCAGTTCACTGTCAAAAATTCTGTCATTTTATCAGAGTACATGGAAAGGAAACAGAGGGGGAGCAGTTTGAGCCATTATATCACCCTACGCACTCTATACACACACACATTCACACACACACGCACACATATTTACACACACACGCACACACACACACACATATATATGAATAAAGACAAAAAGAAAACTTCGTTAAGTTTTCATTTTGTTTTTATTCATATTGTCTTTTTACAGATATACTGTATCTGAAATTTTACACACACACACAAACACACACACACACACACATACACACACACACACACACATATATATATATATATATATATATATATATATATATATATATATATATGATTAAAACGAAAGTTGGTATACGTGTACTTCTTTTAAAATATGTAGATTCGTTGTCCTTTTATTCCAAAAATTTTTATTAACAGACCTATTATATATATATATATATATATATATATATATATATATATATATTAGAGGAAGAGCCGATCACGCTACCTTGGTTTCAATCTTTCGTTATCTTCAGGCAATCCGGGCGAAATAATTTTCTAACGCTTAAAAATAAATAAATGCACAACGCAAAGCGTAATAGAAGGGGAAGAGAAAAGAAAGGGTATTGAAATTCTTTCAGAGTGGGAGTTATATAAAAGTTACATACTTTCATCCTGGTTCATACGAACTCAAAAGGAATTTTTGGTGTGTATGCATCGTGTCATTATTCTTGATCTCTTATTCACAAAATTTTTTGGGTTTTGATATGTTATTATTATTAACCTTTCTTCCTAGCAAACATTGTAGATATTATTATGGTTGCTGTAAAAGTTTGGCTTTTTAAAAATTTCACAATATACACTCGGATCTTTGGGGGGGGTTGTTTTTTTTTTTTTTAATTTCTACATATGGCTGGCTTGTGGGAATCAAGTGTGAGAGTGAAATGCATGAAAGCTCTAGACAGATGTGTAACAGAAGAAAGAAGACCAGGAAGGCTTAAAGGTGAAGGTGTTTCCCATTCCCACGCGTACACACTCACTAAAATTTTGTTTTTTTATACCCGAACTTATATTTTCCGATTTCTTTTTGAATTTGTAGGTCTGATGAATTGGATCGTATTTACGATTTCAATGTAATAAATTATAACCAGGAACTATTAGTGTTTGAGCCTTTTTTATATATATATATATATATATATATATATATATATATATATATATATATATATGTAATAAAAGGGCTTAAACACTAATATTCCATGGTCATAATTTATTCCATTGGAATCGTAAATACGACCCAATTCATCAGACCTACAAATTCAAAAAGAAAACAGAAAAAACAACTCCGGAAATAAAAATAGAATTTAGAGAGAGTGTAAGTATGAGAGTGTGGGACGAATGTTAGAGTTAAAGAGAGGGGTAACAGACGAGAGAAGGTGGGAGATTAAAATTTAACAGAGAGAAGTTTTAGAGAGGTGAGTTGAAGACGGTTTAAGTGAGAGAAATATGAATGTTGTCGGATGTCTAATACATTAAGGATGTAACCGGAAAGGATACATTTTGTGGTGACATACACACACAATAGACTATCTAATCTTAAAGATCAGAAAAAGAGGGAGGACAAGAAAAAGAAAAGAAAAAGGGGTGGAGGAGAGAGATGGGGCGGGGGAAACTAAAACTGAAGGGCATTTATGTGTGTGTGTGTGTGTGCGCGCGCGCGTGCGAACTTGTGTGTGTAACGGTTACCAGCGTACTGATTAGAATTCATTTCGAGATTTTCTTCACAACGCCACCGCCCCGAATTCCATTTTAAAATTCCTATTGAGAACAGTGTCACTGCGGATTCTATTTACGTAAAAACCGGCATCGATGCTTTTGGTGCACTCTCAGAAAAAGCAGGTAAAACCATAATCGTTCATAAATGCTTCTTCAGCGACTTTAGTCAACAGGAATCACTTTTTTTCTGATTCTACCAATGTGATGGTTCCAATTGCAACAGATGCCACTTTCTGTCTGCTCATAATAATTGCAAACGTTGCCTCAGTCTTTGTTTACTGCTAGAATGAGGCAACCGTATACCCTCTAACAAGTATGGTTCTTGTGAATATTAGCGGCTCTGTAATAAAGTCATGTATTCCTCCTCTCTTCACTCAATTTGAGATATTAACGTCGTTTGTTGATAAAGCAGAATATTTTCCTCAAAAATTCTCTTCATATTCTACTCTATATTCATCTGAAATATGTCTGCCTGACCTTCCACTTAGAAATGAGTCCCTGTTGAGTGATAGGCATATAACATGTCAGTGGATTCTGCTATCATCTCTAAACTAGATCCTCACAAAGCATGATGGCTTCATGGTATCCCTGCAAGAGTCCTTAAGAAATATACTCCTGAACTGGCTCCAGTTCTCTGTAAACTCTACAATAAATGCCTTGCTGCTTCTTACTTTGCTGCTTATTGGAAATCATCTTTTGTAGTTCCAGTCTTTAAGTCGGGCTAACCATCTGATCCTTTGAACTCTTGGCTCATTAGATTTCTACATCCTTTTGGTAAAGTACTAGAGATACTTTTCTCTAGTCTTCAATTTAGTCAAAAGGCCTAAGAATACATAATAGATATCATCAATTTTGTTGACAATATTTTTATCATTTTGTTGTCTTGACAATAAATGCATTGCTGCTTCTTACTTTGCTGCTTGTTGGAAATCCTCTTCTGTAGTTCCAGTCTTTAAGAACTCAAGCTAACCATCTGATCCTTTGAATTCTTGGCTCATTAGTTCTCTACATCCTTTTGGTAAAGTACTAGAGATTCTTTTTCTCTTCAGTCTTCAATTTAGTCAAAAGGCCTAAGAATACATAATAGATATCATCAGTCTTGTTGACAATATTTTTATCATTTTGTTGTCTTTTGACTTGACAATAAATGCATTGCTGCTTCTTACTTTCCTGCTCGTTAGAAATGTTCTATACTTCCAGTCTTTAAGAATTATGGCGGATCATTTTCCACCACTTTTGCGAAAATTACTAGATGCTCTAATAAACTTCGAATTAGTTAAGTATCTGATCTCGCAAGATCTTTTCTTAGTCAACTGTTGATGTGTTAATAGTAATGTCTGAGAGAGTCTATCAATCTTTAAATAAGAGTGGTAAAAAGAAAACCATGTATAAATGGGATTTGCGACCGAGAAGACTCGTTAATCCTTTCATTTCCCATGTAGTGACAATTTGGGTTTTTTGGGGGGGTGGGGGTTATAGGTCTTCAATTAAAAACATACACACGCAGGCACGCACACATATTCACCAGTACATATGTACGCAAACACACACATGTGCATGATATCTAAAGATTTTTTTGTATGTAAACGTTCTTCAAACTGTTCATTTTGAGATTCTCAATAAATATGACTAAAATATATTTTGATGATATTTTATAATGAAATATTTCTTTAGCTACGACGTAAATATGGAAAATTGCAAGACATGATGACAAATTAGCTTTGTCTTTTGGGGCCGAAAATTGTTCACTTCTGCCACGGCAGGATGGCATTGGTCTCTGCGGTTATAAAGACGAACTGAGAATTCGGGACTAACGGATTTGGAATTACAGTGAGGAATGGAAAATAAAACTGAAAATAAGAACAGAGTGAATTCAAACATATTACACTGACTATTTCTATTGGAATACAATCAACTGACAAGAAAGAGTCTCTGAAAAGAATCCGAATTGCCAACGCAAATTGGCAGCACGCACACAAGCACACCCATATACATAGACACACACAAAATAATAAGAAAACTACGAAAGATGACAAAACAACATTCCATAACCAAAAAACTAAATTTGGGCGAAGAAAATCATAGATGAGGATGTTGTGAAATAGGGAGGAAATAGGAATGTGAGGTCCGTGGATTGTAGAAATAAAGAGCCGAGTTCAAATTCCAGTTGGGTTCCTTACATTCCCTTACGCGTATATACACTTGGCAAAGTTATCTCTTCCCCTCCAGCTAGGAGTTAAAGAGTACGAAAGAAATCATAAGGAAATTCTCAAATTTGTTAATGTAATATTCAATCGCAAAATTGTTCTTACAATTCCAAATATTTTGGGGGTTTAAATAAACCACAAATATTTAGAAGCCGTAAAAAATCAAGTCAATGTCCTCGTATATGACTCTTCAGCCGAACCTCAGTAAACATACATCGGTATATGATATGTCCCGAAAAGGGATATATTTGTTCGAAGTAGCAAAGTGGTTTGGGACTACTGTAACCGAGTAGGACAATCTAGCAGGTAACCGTCATGGACTGGTCCTCGTCGTAGTGGTAGGCAATAGGCGTAGGCAATAGACGAACACAATAGGCGTCGTCCCTGTACCTCCACATCAGTCTGTATTTATGGCTGACACCAGCCAATCATATTATTGTGAGGGGGAACCCATGTGTATGCATATTCATTACAACAGTATGTATATTTATAAAGCAGTAATGGATTTTAGTGCCTACCAGTACCGGATTTATCTATAGGCTTAGCAGGCTAAAATATACAGCCTCAAAATCTAGGGGACCTCCACAGCGAAGGTGTATAATGTTTTTGACACTGTCATAGGCCCTTTCTTACACATGAACGCACTGTAAACTCTAAATGACTCTTCAGCAATTTTGAATACTCATCATCATCATCCTCGGCTTTACTTAAATTGTTTAATTTAACACACTCTTTCATTTTCCTCATGAGGAGAGGACCCACAAGTGGAATAGTCTAGGGCTTCTCTTCATCTAAATATGACGCTGGTAACCAACTATATTTGAGTAAATTCTATGTCTATTATTAAATAGGACGCAAATGATTTTAATTTGATTATGTTAACATTGTCAGATACTAACTCAAAATTTAGTTTCGAAATTAAAACATTAACGGCCATATTGGGATAGGACTCCATTGGTAGTGAAAAGCTAAAAAGCGTATCTTTTTTTATTATGATTTTGTAGAACACTTACAGACACGTGACTGAGAGGTTAGAACGTTCGCTTTCCGACAATGAGAACCGGGTTCGAATCTCACCATCAGGAATGTGACTTCTTGATGTTATTTATCAGCGATAAGGCGTCCTCTGCATGCGCCTGAAAACCATACCACGTGTTTAACCAAGCCTTGTGATTGAAAGTAGACGGACTGTTTCGGATCCGTCGGCGGCTGAACTCGCACGAAGGGTTTCAGAGTCTTGGATTTGTTCTGAATGTTGATCACGCCAGATAATACACCTTCTCCCAGAAACCATAACTAACGTATGCTCAGCAGAGGTCTCTGTGGGCGTTGGACAAATGAAATGTGCCCGAGCAGGCGCCTGCAATAGGGAGACAGGCATACGCGAATACGAATGGCCAGCCATTACCATTATTATAGAAAACTAGAGATACTAGTTTTTCACTTGTTAGGAATACTGGTTTGACTCCAGGAGGTAGTTTGCTTTTTGAAAGGAGAAAAATATACCATCTGCTAAATGAAAGGGAAAAACATGTAATCCTACCAAGGATTAGAAATTACTGAATTCACTTCGAGAGATTTTGTTTTTCTACAAATACTGCAGATTCGCGGAGATTTACCAAAATTATTCTAAACTTTGTCGGTGGTACAAAGAATGGAATGTGAGAACGAGTACCATTTTTGTAGGCATTAGTCCCAAAGGAAAAGGTTTCAAATCACTTCAAGTACAAGTCACTCAAAGAGGATGAGGTTTAATTTAATAGTTACAGTCCTGATAATAATATCCCGTAAACATTTCACATCCTAGAGGAATTTTTTTTTATTGCACGTCCCAATATAACGCTTGGACTTCAAGAAAAATTTTGGTACACGTCACGATGTCGTCCTCGCTGTAAAAATCCCAATTTTCAAAATGTCGAAAAATTTTGTCGAACCGAAATATAGTCATTGGGATGAAATTAAAAAACAAAAACAAAAATACAACAGACATGGTATATGTTAATTTACTGGAGTAGAGTATTTTAGTTCCACTACTCAAGTCTAGACCAAACGTTCTATAGAATATGACCAGTGGAATGAAAACAGTCTACCCCCGTAGATTAAATGAAGAGTGCAGTTCAAAAATCCCTGTAGGTTCCCCAGGTCGATATACACCTGAGGCTGGCCGGAGAACACAACGGCCGAAGCGTTGGGATAACAACAACAAAGATGAGGACAATAGTCCGAATATAAGTAGTGTAAATAATGATAAATCCTCATCCCAGAAAATCAAACAATAATACGTATACATCTCTCTCTCTCTCTCTCTCTCTCTCTCTCTCTCTCTCTCTCTCTCTCTCTCTTTTCGTTAAGTTAAATCTATCAAGTAAACGGGAAGTTTTAAATCTAAAGGTTGTTGAATAAAGCAAATAAAACTAATTGTGGCTGTAGAAGCGCAGCTGTATAGAGGCTTTATTTTATTTTTCAACCACCGAGAATGCTTTGTAAGTCATTGTTCCTCATAGCAGGGGCTTGACTCAACTAGACACACGAATGAATCGCGTAATTCTAAAGTCCAATTCATGGCTATTCTACTCGACAAGAAGTAACAGTTTGATGCGACGTGTTCTCTGAGGAACCCCGGAGTTTATCATAAAGCAGATTCCTGCAGTGTATCGGTATTAAATGAAATAAAAGAGGATATATATATATATATATATATATATATATATATATATATATATATATATATAAGTAAATCACCTTTTGGGCACGAGAGACGTAACAGCTGTTTATCGATTAATAATTGCCTAACAGCTGACAATAATTCTCCTGATTTACCTCAACAAATTAATGATTTGCAGTTAGAAACTTGACAATTAATTGCTTCAGCTCAAATTGTGATGAGATCTACTTTTATAATTCTTTTAAAAAATTCGGTCGAAAAATTCTTCAACTATGTGAAAACACTTTTTCAAACTTATGCTTGAAACACTAACAATGATTTATCAAAAATGTTGGAAGAGTTGCCAAGCATTTATTTATTAACGTTATTATTTTATGAAACTTGTGATATCATAGATAGGATTTATTAATTTTTAATCTTTCTTCAGGATGTCGACGATCATAGCTCTCTTTTTTATCTGTGAATTCCCATGACTTTTTGGTGACTTGCTTTCCCTTTACCTTCTCCACGGTTTGCAATTTAGAGCTTTCCTTCTCTTGGATTGTTTGCCACCGAAGACTAAAGAACCTAGTATATCCTGCTAGATGGAAAAGTTGGATTCATGCCTTTCCTAATGGCGTAAGTGCGAAAATGAGTGTAAGTGATTTGGCCGGAATTTGAACTCGCTTTGCCAATTCTAATTTCTGTACTTGTCTCCTTGGCCATGATCGAATTCAACAAAGAATAACGACAAACGCTTTTCAAAGACTCTCTTGTTAGGAAATAGCAACAATACGAATTCTCACAAAACCGCCAATGTTTTCCTTCAGCTTCGATGGTGAACTGGTATCTCCCTAACTTCCGGCCACGGATAGAGGACCCTTACATTCAATGACCGTCTAGGCGACTGCTGATTTCTCACCGCTTGCTAGTCCCTTCTTTCCTGTCCGCTGGTCACCTACTCATTGCTGACTTCCTCTTTCTTCTTATACGGATACTGGCTGGAGTCGCACCACCTTATCCGTCCACTTGTGTCCCGGAAAAGTAGACCACCCAAAAGCTGGATGAGTGGTCAGTTTTTTTCAAAGGACTCTACTTTTATGATTATCTAAAATCATTAACAAGTTTTTATGTTTGCCAATTCAAAGGCGGGTTAAAGACATGAAACCTGAAAACTCTGACAATTAAGTTGACTCAAAGATGGACTGGAGACGAAATTCCTAGGAAACCCTGGTAATCAAATTGATTTCAAAGGAAGAGGAATTTATTTACTTATTTCCTAAGGGTGTGCGAGAAATCTTATTGTTACAACAATGACACTAAATTTTAACGGTACGAAAAAGGCAGACACTGTTCTCTCTTAGTTCCAATTATATTTACTCCATGAGTTCATCATTTTACCTTTTTCTTTTTTTATGGATGCCAAGTGATTTTATCACTGTTCTGTATGAACTTAACTGTTTCAGCAACAACAAGAAATTTGCTGCACGAACAATTCATGAATAAACAAAAACTCTCGTAATGCTTTTACTTTGAATTTGTTTCAGCACACAATGTGGATGTAGTGAATTGTATATAAGAACAAAAGACACGTGTTGTCCAAGATGAGGAATTAATTCAGGTGTTAAGGACAGAATGAAATTTATTATTATAAACAGAAATTGAATTCAGGACTGACAGCGGGGATTGTGAATACGTCAGTAGGATTGAAATCTGCACATTTACAATTTACAAGAGCCACTGAATGTAGAGGGATGCTGAATAAGGTTGTTGCATTGGCTTAAGATGAGGAAGTAAGAAGTGTAGATTATATGGATATATAAGATAAATAACAGTTGAAGAGGTTAAAAGTTTAATGAACGAGGAAGCATCCTCTCAGGAATCTGTTCGAAAAAGTAACAGTTCTGTGGGAAGAAACTTTCTGAATGGAACTTCCTTCTTACCGATGGAATACCAGAGGGATGAGGATGATTCGACTTTGCGTACGTGGCATGGAGGGTCCTAATTATAAAGGTTTGAACTGGTGAAACAAAAGAAACTTAAAATAGTGGCTAGAATAGAGAGAGACTTGCCGCATTTCGTCCGTATAGTCATAACTCTTATCGATGGAGTTGCAGTCCCCAATACAAAGCTGTGATTCCTGTGATTCGACCTTAAATGTAAAAAGTCTTAGATGAAACTAAAGAACGTAGCTCTTGACATAGAAATAGCGTTGCGAGGCTTGCGATATTGCGTTTGTGCAGAAAGAGGCTGTAGGGTGGAAAATAAGTCACACACTCCCCAACAGGCTACCTAAATAATTTTGAATTCTTTCAAGGCAGGAAAGTGAAGATTGACCATTCCTAGTCTGATCTGACATTTATAAAAGTAAAACATGGCAGGAGGAGTCAAGTAGATCCTGGGGTAGTAGAAGGAACCGACTATTGCCCCAGAAAGTTTGGCGATGGGACGCAAATATGAGGTCCACTTTAGGTCTGGAGTGAACTCGGGTCCCAATAGAAGTTCAAGGCTTGGAGCCTCATAAAGGGTGCAAGCGTTCATCAGGGTCTGTTCTGTGATGATAAAATCATACTAGCTTAGTTTTCGAGGTACTGAAGCTTACAAGATAGTCCCACCTCTCTTGAGCTATGTTTTGGTGTTTTTCCATTTGATCTTCGATCTGTTCTAGGTTCGGCGTCCCAATATCCCTATTATCCATGGAATTGCAGTCCCCAACGCTACGCACGCGACTGAATCATCAAACTATGCAAATACAATCACGAATCCCGTAGGCTTACAGTTACAGTAGTTAGTGGTGTTTCATGGGCAAGCGAGCCCGTCAGAGCCCCAGCCCTCTCCAGGCTAGTTTGAATTCAATGTTTTCGTTCTCCTAGACTGGATCCTCCTGGGGGAGAAGTTATTAGCACGAACTCAACTGGAATTCGAACTCGGCTCTCCGACTTCTCAATCCATTACTCCACTGTGTTTCCTTTAGTCGAAATGCTGAGAGTATGCAGAAGAGAATGGTCGACTCTTAGAAGAGGATAAAGCGAAAAAAGAATGATCAGAAGAGGAAATTATATATTTTCTTTTAGCGACTCTAGACACTGGGTTCAGGAAGGAGAGCTCGAGATTGACGAATCTCTATTCGCAGGCTTTCAAATCGGAGAGCAGACATAGATACCCTTCCATTTCCAAGGAATCACGTAGGGAGGAAAACAGATCGACCGTGGCTCAAGTCGTAGAAGGACCATCGAGGATTGCTACCGATTGAAAAGCATCTTCGAGCAGCTGGGATATACGAACCTTTACCGAGCGGAGAGGAGGGCTACGGATTGACAAAATTCTAATTGCAGGATTTAATGGAAGAGACTTACTTCCTCTTCGGCTTATAAGTACCATGTTCTTTCAGAATATGGGCGATCATGTCTCTCCACAACTTCCTGACTTTGTTGGCTCTAATTAACCTCTGACCCTCTACCATAAGTCTTTGCCATCCATTGTTTTGCCATCCATTATTCGCAGTTTCGCTTGCCTTGTGGGTGTTATATTCTTCAAGCCATTTTTCCTCATGAATTATCCCAGAAATTCAAACTATAAATTTCTGATTGTAAGTATATGCCCTCTTATTCTTGCATTTTTTTAATCATTTAACCCCCAAGCAAGGCAATAAAGACACTAAGACGCAAGAGGTTACTGAATGTTAGAGAATCTGAGAAAAACATATTTAAGGAGAGTGAACGACAAAAGAACAAAAATTAAGACAACAGAAGATTGATATTTCGTTTAAAATTTTGAAGTTCAAAGTTGAGAGGGAAGCCAGAAGCCGGAAGTTCCACCAGCGAGAAATGCGAGAGAAGAAATTGTTAACATAGAACTTACGGCTACATCGACCCATTTTAATTGTAGTACTTCGCTTAAATTCATAAATTCTAGGTATCATAGAGGAAAGTTCACCAGAATAATTGCCATAAAAGTATTTTAGAAAATGCACAGGGGATGCACATTACGGCGGTAAAAAAGTGACTGAAGCCGAGCTGCCAGGTCAAGACCAACAACATTGCTGATGCTTTGAATTTGATCAAGAATATTTAAATATATAGCAGGAGCACCAAACCAAAAACAAAGACAAATGATAGACTTATAAATATGTAAGATATATTCTGACAAGAAAAATTGTGTAGCATATACAGGAAGCCAACTTTCCTATCAGTGGACCTAACAATTGATTCAATATAATCTTTCCATTTCCTGTTAATAGAAAACATAAATTCGAGAACGTGCAGTTAGTCAGGGTTAGGGTTACTCTAACCCTGCTCTAACCTTCCTGGAGGTTCGCATCAGCCATGCTGACAGAAGGTAAAAAAAAGGTTCTCTCAGACGATTAAAAGAAGCAGTTTTTTTTTTTTTTGGAGCGTTAAAATTAACAAGTCATTCCTTGCCGCAGTTAACATCAGATTTTACGTCATTTTTTTACACCAGGCAATTCTACTACATCGAACATTTTCTCTTAGAACTTCCCCATTAATCACATGTTGCGTCTGCGGCATTCTTCGAACCACATCTTTAAGTCTCTTTTTCATTTCAGAACAGTTTGTCTATAATTCACTATAAAGTAGATATTATCTAACATTTATTTTCTCTGATAGCCACGGATTGATCAAATTCTATTTACAGGAGGGCGAAGAGTAGAGCTATTGATTCTTGAACCTGTCTTCACAGGACAATAGCGACAAAAGCAAGCGATGACGAACTTCAAGGCAACACGTTGGAATCGCCTCAGAAAATAATGATCTTCACATGGCAGGGTGTCGAGAAAGAGATCTCGAGTTATGTATTAACGATCGATTTGCCTTATGAAGACGGGAAGGTGAATTATCTAGAACTGGAGATTAACTTCTCGTTGCAGTGGGTTTAAGTCAGAGATTTTTGTTGCAAGAACTCTAACGGGTGGTCGCGGTACATCGGCGAGAAAGTTACTGTTTGAAATTTTTTTATTCGCTGAGGGTGAAGGGTCGAACTCCGTATTGATAAACATATAATCGTAAGATATCAAGAAGATCTATCGAACTTGAATATAAATATTCCATATAAATATAAATGATAAAACAGCATTTATCCGATGACTTAGATTTTCCCGCGCACACGATCAAACAACGAAAATTAATGTTTAGGTTTCGTGTGGAGTGACGTGAACTTTGAGTTTTATATATTATAAATTTATACAACCACTGTTTGAGACAAAGTGCTTTACCATTCGACTACAGAGAGTATCAGATTCCAGAAAGGCTCCTACAAAACGGGACACAAGTTCGATCTTTGTTTGAGAGCACATTTTCTTTATTAGAAGTTTTCGAATGTACAAGACGATAGACATAATCCACACTATTTAAAAAAATAAAAATTGGGCGTTTATTTCAAATACGAGTATCCACTGTGATAACATTTGAAGGAATATAAGTTGACACTGAGGTCTTTACCCACCCATAGCCTGAATATTGCGGTTAAGCAAGAAACAGACTGTCGCCTTGAGCACTTTAGCACATAAATATAGCATACCTTAAAACTATATTTTATCATACAGGGCGCGGCAGAAATATTCCCACATATACTTCCCATAGATTCTACCCACATAATAGAAGACATTAGATAAATACATTAATGCCACTAATGTCTTACCATTATGTGGAAAGCATTTCTGGGAAGTATATGTGGGAGCTAATTCTGCCACATTCTATATAAGAAATGTGGACACTGATGACAAAACCGAGTGGCGATAGTCTGTTTTGTACAACAGACTGTTACCACTCGGTGTTAACATCAGTGTCCGTACTTCCTATATATATATATATATATATATATATATATATATATATATATATATATTATATCATTCAGACACTTCTGTTTCGCTGTATCACAGCTCCTCAGAGCGACTAGACATCCGAATACTTCAAGCACGGATCGAAACCCAACCGATCAGTCAGAGTTTCTACCACTAAGCTATCTTCACTCGACAGAGAGAAACGACTAAATCTAGCGTATTGTTTTTACGAATGTAAACAAATGCCAATCAACCGGAGTGCTCCAATTCATTTTACTGAAGAGCTTTGCATTAATGCAGGTGGCTGTTGTTTATAGAATTAGCTTATCACTCAACAGTGCTCAATTGAAATATATTTTCAAGAGCTAAATTATGTCATTCACAGACAGGACTGTTTCGCTGTATCACAGCTCCTCAGTGCGACTAGACAGCTGAATATTTCAAACCCGGATCGAAACCCAATATATATGAAGTACGGACACTGCTACATATATATATATATATATATATATATATATATATATATAGGATTGATGTTAGCTCTATCACTGATATTGAGCGCTTTCCAATAAGTACCGCACATATATAATATATAAATAATAATATATATATATATATATATATATATATATATTTTATATATATATATATATATATCTTCCCTTTCTTCTTCATTGCTCTTTTCAGTCTCTCTCGTCTTTCACCAATCATCTTCTTCACCTATTCTTTTATATTTTATATATATTATTTATATTTTATATATTTTATATCGTTCGCCCATCATTTTCTCCACCCTTCAGCTTTACATTCTTTTTATATTATTCATCTTATATATATATATATATTCTTCTTCCTATTCTTTTCTTTGCTTCTTCTTTTCTTCTTCTTTTCTTCTTCTTCTTCTTCATTCTTCTTCTTCCTTCTTCTTTGTTTTTTTTTTTACCCTTGTTTTTTACGTTTTTTTTTTTTTTTTTCTTTCTTCATTTCTCTCCTCTTCGTCTTTAACCCATCATATTTGTTGTATCCTAGAAAAGGTTACTGAATGAGGAATAACTAAAACGGAAGTTGGAAATGCTAATCTTTATAAGATCAACAAAATACAATACTCGCCAGCGGCGTGAAGTAGGTAAACCACTGCTAGTGGTGGACTACATAGACAGTATATTACCCCTGCTTACAATAGTGTCTAATGTATTTAAAAGGATTGGGACATACACATTAGTATTCACGGTATATAATATTCTTTACCAATTCTCTTTTCTTCATTTCTCACCTCTTCGCCTTTTACGCATCACATTCTTCGCCCATCTTCTTTTCACCGTTCTTCAATTTCTAAGAATTTCTAATTTAACAATTCGATTTGCATAATCTTCGTAATTTGTTTTGACCAAACGTCATGAATTAAACTACATGAAAACCCAAAAGGAAATAACTTGACCGGTTCCATTAAACAATGTTTTGGTGTGCAAAAACTTATAAGCGTTTTTTTTTTCTTTTTTTTTTTATTCTCTCATTTATTAAACCAATTTATTATTTCCTAACTGAACAAATACTGATTCTCCGAGACATTTTTTACTAAACAACAACAATATTCATTGATCATCATCTATAAATGATACAGTCTCCAATGATGGCGACTGATTATCGTTGGAAATGATTTCCCCATATTTCTTTATTTTTTTATCTTTCTTTTTTTTTACAGCTACCATCTTTTTAAAGTTACGCCAACGAACCAACAGCAGTTGACGGGATTGAAAGAGATGTTCGAAAATGAAGACTCGGAAGTAAGAATTGGATAATTCTTTATTTGGCAAACATTATTAGTATTTAAGGAATTGCTTCTCATTATCTATCTATATATATATATATATATATATATATATATATATATATATATATATATATATATATATATATATATTACCCTATGTTCATATCTATCTATCTATCTTGTCGCTGTTTATACCTTTGGAAAATACGTTTAAGACAATTTTAAAACATCGTCAGCAGAATAATAATTTTATTTGAAAGAAAACGGGGCAAAATTTTATTTAAATCGTCTAAATGCTCAATTTAAAAATAATAACTGTATCATGACAGAAATTAGATAATAAATTCTTTCACAATGATCCCATAATATTTCTGTATTAATTTAGTAAGAAATGAATATAGATTGATATAAGGCCTGTTTTATATTCATCGTAAGGATACTCATACATCATGGCACTTTCCATTCATTTTCATCTGAATAAATTATGTTCAATTTATAATAAAACGATGACTACTAGTCTTCCAGTGACTCAGAAATTGAAATGAGAAGCTTCTTTAGCTTTGACTTATTTCTTTGCTCCTATTTTCTTGCAATTTACGAATATTTCACCCATTTATTTTTTGGGATCCTGCTTAAATCTAAGAATTTTTTCAATTGCTTAACATTTTCGTTCTTCTGATTTGCATTCATATTTGAACAAAATGAAAGGAAACTTTAAAGATTTCAGTAGATTGAGAAGCTGAGATTTACAGATCTTTTGCCCCGTCTTTCTGTTATTCGTCAAAAGACGTTACTGAAGATGATTTGAAAAGTCTGATGCACCACCATTTACCGTTGATTCTTTAATGACTTCTTCCTTTTGGTAATGGACTGGCTTGAATAATCGGCTCGTGGCACCGATATCCTTTGTTGGGAATTGTTGCGATTAACAAGCTGGAAATATTCAACATTCGTCTTTTCTATCTTGTTGACGATGTGTGCTGCAGAGTTTAAAGATGACTTACAAGTGTAGCGCTCTCTATACAAACAGAATAAATGAATTCAAACCATTAAAAAGATTTTGAGTTACCACGAAATTTGACAGGCGTCAACCCATAAAACAAAAATGGGCATCCGCACTTTTTTTGCACTCTCGTGACCCCTTTCCACCATTTTTTTTAACAGATTACTTATAAATGAAGAGAAAAATGAATCAATGCAGACAATGAATTTATGGAGACAAATGATTTAAAGCACAAACTCAAAATGAATCTTCATCCAAAGGAAGATTTTAGACGTGTGGATTGCAATTGTTTTGGTGCCCCATTTTGAAATGCTATCCGTCTATATTATGTTTCCGGCAGACACGACTATTATCAGAATTTTTTCAGTGTTTAAACACTGTTTTGCAGGCAAAGAGATCCAGTTTGGGCAAAGCTGACGTGTTCTGTTATAATAATAATAATAATAATGCTAGGTGCTATCAAAGTAAAGATCACATCTGAGAAACATTATCGCCTTTATTCCCAGATTTTGTTTCATTTGATTTCATTGTTTCTCAGAAACATTTTATTGACGAATTCTTAAAACGCATCAAAAATGGAAGCGATCTTTCCATACATTCTTTTCTTACAAAGTTTTACAAAAATGTCATTAAAAAAATTGTGTATTGTTAAAATGTGATTATAAGGGAAATTCATTGTATCATCTTGATGTCAATATAATTGGTTCTCATGGATTTTGTTGTGGATTCCGGGCTGAAATCCGGTCTCAAATGAATGACAAACGCAGGAATGAAATATAGCAAATAAATGTATTGACGTAACAATACAATTGGTAATACGGTTAGTAGATCCAGAAATGCGGTTAGTAGCAATAATATTATATATATACAATCTGGGAAATTCAGTATCGAAGTATGACTTCCTTCTGAGTCTACGGGCTCGCAACTGTGACTCCTACAAAGCGGTTACCTCACACTCTCTCACTCCCGGGTATTCACCGGCAGCAGTACAAGTACACACTGGGTGTGTCCACTTTTATAAAAAGGGGTGGACCCCTTAACAGATTTATTTCGAGATATTAATCAAGTTTCTTTTTTCAGATGTCCTCTTCGTAAATATATTGTAATTTAATTTGTTATTCTTTGCTTTCATCCTGAAATGTCTGAGAAGTTGTTTTCTTCACATTTTTGACTTATTAGAGCTTTTTTTTTTAATTCTCTATTTGTTCTACTGTTAGTTGTTGCCTGTCAGATTTCCTTTTTCTTCATCAAGTCTAGCCGTATCATTGGTAGGATGTAAAACACGATGCATTGTCCTCAGCTTCTTCGTTTTTAAAATTATTCTCAGTTGATATTTTATCTAATTTTAGAAGGATATCGAATATCTTTGTTTGGGTACGGCACCTGATCTCTATTGGGATTCACTTGTTACATATAGTTTCGAAAATATTCTGGAGTTTTCTTTTTTTCTTTCATTTGATTCCCTTTAGATGAATCTATTTCCATCTATCTCTAGTTTTATCGTCGTTTCCACGTCATATCATTATTATTATTATTAAATAATAATAATAATAATAATAATAATAATAATAATAATAATAATAATAATCTCACACAATTTAAGTGGCTTACTTTATTCTTGATTCTCGTTTCGGCAAACGACAAGAGAAACACTAAACAAAATGAAACGAAAACAGACAAAAGAAATGATCATATTGATTTTATCAGTAACAATGAATTCGACTCTAAATAGAAATGGAGCCTGAGAAAAAACAGAAATTCTACAAATGTTCCCAACGAACATGTCTTCTGACCAAGAATGCTTTTGAAAGTATTTGTTGGCTTATTCTGAAACTGAATCGCCTTTAAGAAATAAACGGGGGTGGAGGACCGAGAACCGAAGGTATAACCACATTTTAGAGAGGTTATAAGATTTCTTGTTTAAAAGTCTGGAAGAACCCGTAGAAAGGGGCTTAGAGTCTTTAGGGATCGGCCTTCGTTTTAGAAATCGGATCGCTTTTATCGTATTTACAAAAACCTTCGATAAAGTTCTAAAAATCTAACAAAATAACATGACTTTTCAGAAAGATTTGCTGTTGAACTCTATAAAAATAAAGGCACCTGAGATCCGAACTGATCTGTTGGCCCAATTTGCTGATCGATAAAGTGACTAAACTTCCAACATTTATTTTCGGATACAAAATTATAAGCGTCATGCACACGGTGATGATCAAATTCACTCTAATTGATGCTAAATGCTTACTTCGTCTAGCACAGGACTACAATTTTGAGGCACTCGGTGAGGAACAAACATAGGATATGATCTGCAAGACAAGTTTGCTAACCATTGCTCCATGGCGAGGTAGCACTGACATTTATACTGAGCAGAAGGATTACGGATATCAAGCGAGGATTTAACTACAAGATTTGCTTACTAATCCTTCTTTGATTTATTTGGCCTATTCCTCAGGAAAGCCGTTCGTCAGAGTGACAAGCAAAGTCATGTCGGCCATATTGACTTTTCTCAAGTTCCTTTCTTTAATCAATCACGAGGTGAATTCATTTTCATGATTTTCTCTGGGCGTGCCGGTGGTGTACTGGATAGCGGCTAGAAATCAGAGAGAAGAGTTCGAATTCTAGTTTCATTCGTTACGTGCGAACACAACTGAGAAAGGTATGAATCCATCTCTTCTTCCCCACCAGCTATAGGTTAAACAGTAGAACGTGTTTCATCGTAAAAATCATAATTATTCTAAAAAACAAATTGATTAATGCAATATTCACTGGCAAAAAAGAGCGATTATTCTAACAATGCAAACTAGGTTTTCGCTTTTAATAAACCCACGATGTTTTGATAAAACGTAATAAACAAATCAATTATTATTTTCTTCTATTCTAACTCACAAATATTTTTAACGGACTTGATTGACCTGCAAAGCGATGGATATTTCTGGAGGTATAATGGTAAATTGATGACAGGAATTGAAACACATTCTGAAATTGTTTCAAACTCTCTTGACATGACCACTTGAGTTGTCTCACTCAAAAGATCGTTTATTGTTCAGTTAATAATATATATATATATATATATATATATATATATATATATATATGTGTGTGTGTGTGTGTGTGTGTGTGTGTGTGTGTGTGTGTGTGTGTGTGTATTTATACAGGTCACTAGCGGAACTGAAGACTCAGTAGCGATACAAACATAAAACTGAATTATGTTGATTTCGACAACGGATCCTCATACGTCGAAATTGACGGAAGAGTCTATCATATATATATATATATATATATATATATATATATATATATATATATATATATAATATTTTCATATCGACAAAAACAATTTACTCATGACGAAGATGCAACTTCGTTTCGGTGCATTTTAACGAGAACCCAAACGGTTATAACCATTTTGATTCTCGATAAAATGCACCGAAACGAAAATGCATATTTGTCGTGAGTAAATTGTTTTTTTGTCTATATGAAAAATATATAATAAATAATTATTGCTCTACTACCGGTATTGAGCCCTCTTTTTAAATAATGCTGAGAACGTTAGAATTTATATATATTTTTCGTTACATTCGCAGATATATATATATATATATGTGTGTGTGTGTGTGTGTGTGTGTGTGTGTGTGTGTGTGTGCGTGCGTGCTTGTGTGTGCGTGCGTGCTTGTGTGTGCGTGCGTGCTTGTGTGTGCGTGCGTGCTTGTGTGTGCGTGCGTGCGTGCTTGTGTGTGTGTGTGTTTAGTAGAATTTAATCAAATATTTTCTTTCATGATCCTTGAATCAATATTCTTAATCTCTACTGTTCAATTTCTTTGATGTTCCTTTTCAGTTGGATTTTTGGATCGCCCCGTCGGCCATGAATCGTACAACTGAATTTCTTGTACCCCCAGCATTTGTTTCTTCCGTGAAAGAATTCTTAAATTCTTTGGAAGCCGAAACTCATGTCCTGAACGAAAATATTCAAAAGTAAGTGAAGACATTTTCAACTCCTTTAAATACCTTGGCTCAACATCAAGTTATTCAGGAGAAATTGAATCGACCATTAAGATTTTAATAAAAATAATACAACTACATATTTCATTATTATATTTCTGAAAAAGTTAATAATTAATATCAAAAATTTTATTTTTATCATTCATGTTTGCATTTGGTGTTAATAACCGAACATTCTAGACAGAAAAGATTGCAGCTTAATGTTTTTATTAATAATAAAATTTAATTAAAAAACAAACCATATTTATGTACTGAAATAAATTTGTTATATTTTTATAATAATTAAACACCAGCAACAGAATTGTTCCTGTTATTGAAAAAAAAATCTTCTTAATTATTTATTTTTGATAAATCTTTTTCAGTTAAATCCAATTCAAATAAAATTAAAATGAAAAATAGTTTATCGGCAGAAACCTTTTTATTGATTAGTTACTTCAATAATTAAATGCGTAAAATTTATGGCGGGAACATTTTATAATAAATAAAGTAATGATGGTGAAAAGAATACTTGCAAAAAATAATAGATTAATTGATTTATAATGCAAGATAGCATTTATTAGACAAATCAATAAAAGGAAAGTTTAAATCAAAAGTTTCTTTTTCTTTTGTTCATGAATATGTGGAAACTTACTTTGTTGGTGTGTTTTATGTATGTAGCGTTCACAGCCCTTTTAGCTTCAGCGGGAAAAGTTTATGACACCAGTTTGAAAGAGGAAGAGAAAAAGAGAGTTACTTTAAGAGTCAAGTATTTTTGTATACTGCTGCTAAGTTTTAAGTCACTACGCTTTGCTTATATATGAAGTTAAAGTAACACAGATGAATTATCTATTAAAATGTGCTTTTAAAATGTTTATGTAAATTAAATGTTATCGCTTATATTGAAAAGGGAATTTGTTCGTATTATATATATATATATATATATATATATATATATATATATATAAGGCTGATAGTAAATTCGGCAAACATGGATAAACGTGCCCGCAATAAGACGTAGTCAAAAGGATTTGTTTTTGCCATGACACCGCTATTATTTTAACTATCTTCACTCTTCGTCGATGTTCATTGTTTTAAAAAGCGATGATTAGAATTGAATTAAAAACTAAAACACATGATGAATGAGAATTTATTTATTTATTTTTTTTGTTCTTGAGAATTTTCAACAAATATTAAGCACTATTTATTTAATGTTTATTAACAAAAATAAGTTTATATTTACAACATTCTAAAATCTAATACAATTGTATTAAAACTAATGCAATATTTATCATTTACGAATTCATAAAAAAGTAAATATGAAAAAAACATTTATTCATAAATTTCTAAACATTAACAAATTATTAAATTATGTGAAGCAAGTCTAAGGAAATCATTATTTTCACCATTTGATAAGGTTTGATACAATTGGCAATTAGCCAATGTTTTGTCAACCATTCCAATAAGTAATCTAATAAATAAATGGTGTTTAATGTTTTTGTTGTAAATTTTTAAGAACAAAAATGTATAAATTAACTTTTATCGTAAGTTTAGGTTTTATTTCAATTCTAATCATTGCTTTTCAAAACAATAAACATTGCTGAAGAGTGAACGTTGTTAAAAAAGCGGTGTCGTCGGAAAAACCCATCCTTTTGACACTACGTTTGACATTTGTACAAAGATATATATATATATATATATATATATATATATATATATATATATATATATATATATATATATATTCTACTTATGTGCAATGTTTTAAACTTAATTTCAAAGAGACAGATATACTGTCAAAATATTGTTAAGCATTATTAAACAATGTATCTTTTCTTTATCTTCTCTTAAATCGAGTTCATCTTTAAGTGTTGCAATAATAATAATAATAATAATAATAATAATAATAATAATAAGTTGATCTACGAACACATTTACGAATATTCACTGATCTCAGAAAGTTTTAATTAAAAGACAACGCCTATGGATTAAATTCAATTAAATTGGAATTAACTCACTAACAATGGATTGCGAAAGTGGAACTTCAAAGATACGCGCTCCACGCACTCGGCCAACTTACCCAACTCCAAAGCAAAGATATATTCAGAAAAAGGTTTTATCGGTGGCTTTCAAGGAAGTTCAAATGTGCTGCTCATGCTTCGTTAAAAACACTGAATCAAGAGTAAAAAAAAAACAAAAAAAAGAGAAAAATGTTTTAACCACTAAAAATAGCTTTCTAATGGTTGTTATTGATCTTTGCAGTGTTATTGATGAAGAGACAACAGGTCTAACGAACAACATCAGCTATTTTGCTTCCTACTCATCGTCATCCATCACGGACAAGTACGCCACCTATGATGAGGTAAGGGAAACAACTCTCCTGAACATCATTGCTAAGTTCTCTAAAGAGTGTACACCAATGATTACCTACGTGGGGCGCATGCCCAACCGGTGGGGCATGGTACTATTTTTGTGGGTCATGTGTAGGATATGCACCCTTCGGCTTACTATACCAACAAAATAAGGGGGCAATTCGAGAATAAGTTATTAACAGTGAATTGTTTTCTAGTGAGCTCAAATTTCATTTTGCATTATTATTTCATGATTAAAATGATCAAAGTATATTACAGAATAAAACTTTCATTCAAATATTTTATATTTTTGCTTTTCAGTTCTCTATTATATGTTTTTGAAAATATATAGATATTTAACTGTCTTTTTGTTTGTATGTTTTTTTAAAATTTTCTCTTTCATGGACGCCACGGTCTTTGGAGACTTGTTTAGAGACCAAGTTAATGGCCTTTTAAGATTCCTTCACGTAAAACTTTGAATATGTAGGAATTAAATATTAAATGCCACTAGTACGCAGGTGGTTACTTGGAGTGAAAGTGAAAAAGAAGACTGAGAATATAGAGAACTGAGGGAAGGACAAAAGATGAACGGCATCCAAGAAGACAGAAGATGACGATTGATGCAGCATCTAAATTTTTGATGATTGTAGTTATCTGGGAAGCAATTAAATGGAAGGGATTTCCAAAAGTGGGAAGTGTGAGAAAAGAAATTGTTGGAGTAGAAGTGACGGTTGCTATTTCAACAGTAAAAGGGTGGGACCTAAATGCCAATCTAGTAGCACGCTTAAATTCATGAGGTCAGGTCGCCAGGGAAAAGAGCTCGCCAGAAGTGTTTCCAGGAAACATTTGTAGAAAAGACAGCGGGAAGCCACGTCACGTCGGCGAAAAAGTGACTGAAATCGCGATGCCTGGTCAAGATCGACTACATTGCAGATTCTTTCTTCTTTGGATTTGTCAAGAAGCCAAGCCAGACGTGGCGGCAGTTGCCAATTGTGCATTAATAATATTCTTCAATTAATTCTTTTAAATTCTTCAATCAGTTGCTAACTTCTGCAAGAAATGACTTGTAAATTCTAATGCGTCCAAAGCAAAACAACTCTATTTTAATCTTCTGAGAGAATCCTTTCGGCATTCCATCAGTATGGCTGATGCTAACCTCCCGGAGAGCAACACATTGCGCTTTCTTGGTATTGCATTTTCACTGACATGAAATAGAGTGATTGTATTGAATGTACTTTTAGGTCTGCTACTGGGAAATTTGATTCACTGCGTCGCGCCAAACAATGTTTTCGCTAGAATCCATCTTGGACACTTTATTAATTTACTAAATCGATATCCGTACACTATCGGCAATTTCAAATAAAATGACAAATAAGAAAACATATAAAAGCTGTAAAATCTTCCAAATTAATTAAAGAATTGATATTAAATTAAAATGATATCGCTCTTATTTATTTGTCCGAGCATATATTTCAGGACACATCACTTGTTATAGTAAGGACCTTAACACGAAAGAGTCGTTTGCCATTGCCACACATAGACAAATCCTGTGGTATTTCTTGGTACATGTCTTCCGTGACGACTGTCATTTTTTTTGGTCACGTCGATCATAATCTACATTATGTTCGATAGACTTAGGAATTGACGAATTCACAAAGAACTTGATTGAATTCATTCAAGTTTTGATTTGCAGCCAATTGCAAAATAATCATTTCTTTCTTCCCATTTTACGCCTTCGATTTTTTCTCTGGCAAAATAAAGAATTTTTCTCTTAAATTTTCTTTATTCGTTTAGATTGTCAGTTTGATAAAACATTTCGCTGATACGTACAACCACGCCACGTTGATCACCTTTGGGCAATCGTATGAAGGAAGAACCCTTTATGCTATTAAGGTAAGTAAACAGCACACCTTTTACATATAAAAATAATTCCCTTCTATTTCTCATTCGCCTCTCTAGACTACTACTACTAGTACTCTGCTTTCTCTTTTACGTACACACACACTCATGAATATATATATATATATATATATATATATATATATTTTATTCAAAAATTATAACATGCATTCAACACAACTTGATAAGACGCCAGAAGTGTTGAAACAAAATGGCTATTTTTGTAGTGATGTTATAACATATTTATGTTATAATTTTTAAATAAATAATATTTGCCCTACTCTATATTGGGTACTCTTTTTAAGAATAGTATTTTATATTTTTGAAATTGATTTCTTCTACACCAATCCTATACATGGATATATATATATATATATATATATATATATATATATATATATATATATATATATATATATATATATATATATCAATTGTTTCTAGATATTTATTACAGAATTTGTATTTTAGTCTGACACAATTTTTTAGTATGTGTTCTTGGTAATTTCTAGTTAGCAAGCATTGGTCAGCCAGAATAAAAAATTCGGTTTAGCTTTTAACCCTTCACTACCTAACCACTGATGGGTACAGGGTTTATCTCCATCAGATTGTTTGGTACGGGCAGAGTATTGACTATGAAGAGAATTATCTTGCCATCGTTTTTTGCATTTCGTAATTTGCATTTGCTTTTACTTTCTTTTTTAGTTTCTGTGCCGCTGCAGTCGGTGCCATTATTGTTTATTTGCACTTCTTCATCCCCTTGAAATTCCATTTTCAATTTGTTCATTTCCTTTATGACTCATGTTTTTTCACACAAATCATCATCCAGTCTTCTGTAGTTTCCAGTTATCTTTGAAGACCGAATTTTATAGTTTTGTAAGATTGTTATAGTTGAACTAATCCTCTGCCTCCTTCGGGTCTTGTTGCGATCAATATCAAATTTAAGATGACGTATACGGTGGCAAGTGAGAAGCTTTCTCATTTTGACATCCGTTCGCTTAGTGTCGTCAATGGCTCAATTAAGGATGTTGAAACTGTACTGCAGCATAGGAACAGCCAAAGTGTTTATGGCTAATAATTTGTTTTGTGAACTCACGTCGATATTTAACACGAAACGCACAAGCCTTTAGTATTCTTTTCTTATTTTCGCCTTCATTTCTGAATGATGTATTTCATTCATTTCCTAGGTGTTTATAGGCTTCTTCGTGTCCCTGTTACCTAACGTTTGGAACAAAGTCTAAATCTATTGAGGGTGTTTCTCTAATTCTCCCTTTCTTGAATGTTGCTTCTGCCCATTTATCTAATCCCTAATCCATTCCAATGTTGTCACTGAAACACTTTACAGTAGTGAGAAGATCCTTCAACTCATTGTCGTCTTTGGCAAAGAGTTTGAGATCATCCATGTAGAATAAGTGATTAAACACTTTCGTTTTTACTTTATATCCATAGTTATTGCTGTTTAGTTCATGCAAAAGGAGGATTAAGATCAGGCAGTACAGAAAGGGAGGCAGGGATACTCCTTGAAAGATTCCTCGTCGGTTATTCAAACAATTGAAAGTGGCACTACTTTTGGTAGGATTTAAATATAATGTGTTTTCCAGTTTCATGCTATTTTTTTTGAAAATTTTCTATCACCGAGGAGACTGTACATTTCGAAAGCCTTAAGAATCCAAGAGCATGGCACACTATCAAAGGCTTTACGGTAATCTATCCAAGCTCTGCTGAGATTTCTACCTTTTTTCCTGCTATTTTCCAGGATTATTATATTTATTAGTAGTTGATCTTTGCAACCATATGAATCTTTCTGACATCCCTTCTGTTCCAGAGGAAGAATATTGTTTTCATCTAGAAAAGTGCAAGTACAGTTCGTCAGGATGGGGATTTCTATTTTGGGGCTTTTCTTAAAGCTTTCGAAACATTATTCTTGGTGATATTTTTCGATTCACAGGTTTATCCTTCAGTCTTTCTTGTTCTCATTTGATCCATTCTTCATTGGAATTATCTTTATTTCGGTTGCTTCAAATATTCTCCCAAAATGTTTGCACTTCTTAATTGGATGGTAGCGTTTGATTTTTTGATTGACACCTGCCTAATTATCATTAACAACACACCTATGAAATCCAAGCATCAGACGACCAATGTAGTCTGTAAATTATATTGTCAAGTTCAAGGCTGCGAAGCTTGTAATAAAGATAAAACACAAACTAATACAACGCTCACACGACAGTAGAAGTAGATATTTAACTCCGTGTGTGATCTTAGTTCGAAAGGGAAGTATAAAAATATACATATCCAACTCCCTGAGCCCATAAGAAAAATCCTTGTAGCTAATACTTCCATTTTAAAAACATATAAATGTATAAGGCGTTTAAAGATAATTGAAGCGCTTTTTACACTGAACATTTCATGCTTTTAAAGTAGCCGGAATAAACTTGCTCAGCAATGGATCACAACTACTGCTACTACTATTCCTATACAATACAGCATAAAATGCATGCATAACAATATACAAGCAACGAAAATTAACCCACTCTTGAAAATTGTTGCTAAAGAATTATCCGAAAGCCTTTGCGACTGTAATCACTATGGACAGTTTCTATAGAATCTTAACCCTAATAAAAGAAAAGACAACATTAATAAAAGAAGTGACAAAATGAAACCATTTTATGCAGATCCGTTTCGTTCCTTGACAAATTTATAATTAACGTAAATGTAAGTTTTTATTTATGAACCTATATATATATATATATATATATATATATTTAACTTTTTTTATTAAGTCCCTAAACTATTTGTTTTAAAAAATTAAATATTTAAATTGATAGCAAACATCAAATTTTTTTTTACATCTAAATTTCTATCAAGCATTAAAATCTATTCTTTACATAAATTGCTAAAAACCCAATTACAGCCTCTTTCTTTTACTCCCTCTTCTTTCTTTTTTTTTTCCCTTTTTTTCTCCCTTCTCCTCCCATTTCAATATATCACTTCCGTTAAGTTAACCATCTAAATAGGTCAAGGTCTGGTCACTCCTCCTCCCCCAATACAAAGTATGCTTGAGAGAGATATGAAATTAATCCCTCCCTATACTCTACCATGTCTCTTTAACTACTCCTTTTGAACTCTCTGTTAAATTACAAAAACTTACACTACCCATCAATTTTAATTTCATTTTTCGTTTCATTTCATTTTTGGAAGTGCTATCTGATGATCCGACGTCCTTTAAAAGGGCTCTGGTGAAATAAATTATTATAATGGAGCCTTAAAGTGGTCTGTTTTTTTTAAATATTTAATATATATATATATATATATATATATATATGCATATGCCTATTTATTTATACACGCATAAAAATTGAGGTTGGAAACAATAACATTGTGTGTTCAAATTTGTATTAAGAACACAAAAATATTCCAGAATCTCTTGGCATTAAAGAAAAGGAAAACCATGGAGGACACTAAGTGACATACATTTTTGGCGTTGTTAAAGGAAAAGGAATTAATATTGTTGTTATTATTAATTTTAGAAAGTTATATATATATATATATATACACACACACACATACACATACATATACATACACGCACATACGCACGCACATACATATACACACACACGCACACATACATACACACACATACATTCATACATGCACATACATATACACACACATACAAACATATACACACACACAGGGACATACACACATACATACACACATATATACACACACATACATACATACATAAATACGCACAGATACATACACACATACATGCACACATAAATACACACGCATACATACACACACATACACACAAACATACACACACACATTAAAGAGTCGTTAAGGTAAATTATTATATAGATATTGGATTTTATTTTTATACTCATATTTTTTTCTTTTCCAATTCTAAAGTAACATTTTTTTCTTTTTTCTTTTTTTCGCTGCAGTCATTTACTTTTCATTTGACAATGAAATGAATCCAGTTAATCCGTTACAATAGCAAATGTGTTTATTTGTTTAGTTTTCCACAGGTCCGCACAAAAAAGGAATCTTTATTGAATCCGGTATGCACTGTCGTGAATGGATTAGTATCGCATCGACCCTCAAGATCATTGAAAGGGTAACTTCTTTTTTTTTTTTGCCTTAATTAAAACATGTTTTTAACTAACGGCGACTCAAGAACGTTCTTGTTCCGTACACAAAACTTACTGTAAAATAAACGTCATTTTTTCCGCGTGAAATAAACGTCTGAAAAGACTCGCATCCCAAAAGAGTGACAAAGTTGTAATATATTTGGAGCCCGGCATTTTTTTTTCTTCTTATAGCAGATCTGTCAGTTTTCTATAAGTCATCGTCATCATCACCATTATCCCCACGACCTGCTGTGGTCGTAGAGTTGTTGCGCAACTAAGCACCCCACCAGACCCTCCCCCATGTCTCGGTTGCGTGCTAATCCCTGTGGAGGATCTTCCAGTCCACTCAGATCTTCTAGTCCACCTATCTCTGCGTCTTCTTCTTTTGCCGAGGATGGAACGTTGTAGAATGCCAAAGAAAAAACGATTGTCCCTTTATGACGTCTTCAAAACATCTATTCCCTTTTCTGCGTATCAAAATTGCCTGGTTGTCCTGTTTTATCTAATGAGAGTGTTCAATATGGCTGCATACATCCTTGTTACTGTCAAAGAGCCAATGAGAGCCCGTCTCGGCGAGTAACTTCTACTACGTTCTGTTTCCCCTTTGATGTAGCGTCCTCGGTATGAGGATAAACTCCATCCATCAGCAAGGCCTCTGAACATGAGATTTTGAGGAGCCTCGAACCATCTCTTCCTTGCTACTGTTCCCCGGTCCACCCTGTTAGGGACTCAGCTATTGGCTAGTAGGGAACTCCAAAACTGTGGCTAAAACACTTCGAAAGCATAAAATATATTTTTATAATAAAAATACCAGAAATAGATTTTTAATAGTAAAAAACAAAATTTCCAGAATTTGATTTTAATAAAAAATATATATAAAAGCTTTAAAAAATTAAATTTTGGCATTAAATGCTCCACAAGGAGTTAATATGGCGTTAGACAAACCAAACTTGTGAGGTACTAAGCTGAACTTAATGAATATCATGAATTATTGTTTCATTCATATCAACCCCTTTCGAATTCTTGGGAAAAGTCTCTTCGAAAATAAAATATTTTTGCTTTAATTTCAGAAGCATTTTTTTTTCAACCTATGAACATCTTTTTTTTATATATATATATCCCGGCCGATGTATCCTCTGATCTTCCACATTCGTCGGTTGCATTCTGGGAAAATCGAGCTCTGTATTAGATTTCATTTAGGTACCCCTAACCCGTGTCTAGTGTCGATTAAATTCAAAACTCGTAGCCATGAATTTTATTTGTGATTTGTTGAATTATCGTTCCCTGATGATAATCACAGTCGGCGTGATTTTGAATTACCGCCCCCTGACAATAATTACAAGCGGCACGAGATTTGAAAAAAGTCAACCCCATCCTCATCCATCAAAATGTGAGTACTCAACTACAAATACTGAAGGTTGCTTTGAACTCTTCGCATTTCATTTCATTTCTTATATTTTCATCTTGTAAAATGTTCTATCAATATATTTGCTAATATTCCTTTGTTCAAATTCTATATCATATTTTTTTCCTTTGGACTCACAAGAGTTCACCAAAAACTCTTAGCGGGTGAAATGTACCAGGAGGTTATAAAATCTTATCAAAAATGTCGATACCCGCTACGGATTCTTAAAAGCCACTCTACAGTAAAGATTATTTTAAAAAAGGATTAAATATTTATAAAGAAAAATCCTCTGGGGTTGATCCTTAACAATTGAATGGATATTAATCATTGTGGATAGAGAAGAAGGATTTTTTATAAGCCACATTCGTAAGTTTCTTTTTCATCGTTTCTCGAAAGGCGATAAAGCCGCTAAGACGCAAGGTGGAGGGGTAGCGAGAGTAGAGGAAACTGAGAAAACGTTACTGAGGACAATAAAAGAACGAAATTCAAGGAGGCAGAAGATGACGATTGACAGTGTATTTAATTTTTTGAAGATCGTAGTTGACAGAAAATCAAGAAATCGGAGGAGAGTTTCATAAGCAAGTAATGAGAAAGGAGATACTATTAGCGACGAATTTACGGTTTCATCTAGCAATTCTAGCAGCAAAATGATGAGACCTAACTGCCAATCTAGTATTGCATTTTTTTTCTTTTTTGTAGATGGCAACCATGTATGGAAAGGATAATGAGGTAGACGAATTGCTTGGCCTTTATGACTGGACCTTTGTCCCAACTGTCAACCCCGATGGTTATTACTACACACATAATGACGTAAGTAGACAAACCTCTTAATCTTTTCCTTTTCATGATTTTCAGTTAATTTCTTCTGCTTTCTCGACTTTTGAGTACACCGGGTGAACGTATGTATAATTGAATTACCTCCCCTTGATGATACTTACATCGCTGTTTGTTACTAAAAATACATTTTATATACTCGTATAATTGTACCAATATTATTATTATTATTCATAATGTGTTATATATTCCTGTTTAACAGGCAATTAAAGCAATAAACTTTTATAAATACAGGTAGAGAATCCTTTATCCGAAATTGTTAATTTGTATATAGAATCTATAAAATAGATCAGCTTGGGAATGGAACACAGGCATAAACACGATATCCCTTTACAGTTCATAATACAGCTTATATATATACCCTGAAGTTAGTTTTCTATAAAATTTAATAAATCTTGTGTACATAAAGATATAGATAATGATGCTAGTCATGTAATGCTCACACAGATTTTGAAGTAGGGAAAATTAAGATTTCACGTAAAAATAATGTATACAAAAAACTTGATCGCTACTTACAAAAATATATAGACGCAAGACTTTTTGACTTTTTAAATAATATATTTACTGAGCACGAAATACTTGGTAAGTAATCCACTAAGGAAGGTGTTGCTGTAACGATCGCTAACAAAAAAAAAACTGGCGTCAGGACAGATGAGGTCTGGTGCACATCACCTAGGAACCTCCCCAATGCTTTCTGAAATTTTCCTTTTGTGGCACCTGAAAAACTTTCGGATAATCCTACATGATATAAATAAAAACAATTTAAAGAAAGAAAAGTAATTTTTAACACCGAAATTAACACTTCTTTTCAGGAAAATTCACCCATCAGAAGAATGAATAAAAAAAAAGAACTTTCATACACACACACACACACACACACACACACACACACATATATATATATATATATATATATATATATATATATATATATATAAATGAGAGAAAGAAACTTACCATCGCCTGAAAAAAATATAATCACAGTACTGAAACAGGAAAGTTTTTGTGTAGCAATTTCAAAATGTTTTCATTATAATTTCTCATAATATAAGCATATAGTGCATATAAACATATGTTTATATGCACTTTTGTCCTTGTTTTGGTGTGAGGAACCCGCCCCCCAAAGTTTGTGAAGTATTTTCGATACACCATATATATATATATATATATATATATATATATATATATATATATATATATATATATATTATACACGAAGAGTGGTCGAAAGTAGAAAGTCTCCTATTTATTTTTCCCCTGACAATAGTATAGATACAGGGAGCAAGTTTTCATGGTGGGATGGTCATGATGATAGTGATAATAATGATAGTAGTGTTGAAAACTACAACACAACGATTGCATCCACATGATGATGATGATGTTGATAGTTGCAATTCTGTTTTATTCTTTCAAGGACCGGATGTGGAGAAAGAACCGACGTCCAATAAATTTCTTCTGTTCTGGAACTGACCTTAACCGGAACTTCGCCGCTGGTTGGGGAGGCCGTAAGTATGGAAGGATCACGACTTCTTCAGTGTTTCACGCTGCAGTATAATGGGAGCCAAATCGGCCCAATTTCATTGATCTCATCCTGACAAATTGCCATAATGGTGAGAAGGAGAAAACATGCATGGATTTTAAATCGTCTCAGAACAAAATCGAACAATCGATTTTGTAATTAAATACACAACAACAAAAAGAAAATTTTCTTATTGGCACGCAACAAATCTTTTTTCAATATTAAATATTTGAAAAGAAAAATAGTGTTCCTAAATTTCTTAAAGAATTTCTGAGAAATAGAGCAATGAATTTAAAAACAATGCAGCTTCTACTAAGTGTTGATAATTCCTAGCAAGGCAAAGATCTGAGAATGATTGGCCGATTTCAAATTCTAATCAGGTTAGTTGCACTCACTCTCGAGCAAATATCCATAAGAACGGGGTATGAATCCTTCTACTTCCGCAGCTATAGATTAAATAGCAGAGTAGACTGGGCTATTTTGCCTTGAAATGGTAACCCAATTAGGAGAAGGAAAACTTAATTCAAAACTCAGACACCTGACACTGTACAAAAACGATTAGACATGGGGTTCAAATACTACGTGTATAAAACAAAAATACAATAGATTTCGAGATCTATCGATAATCTCTTTGGAGATTATCTTAGAATGTTGTTGACACCAAAGTGTTATGGATTCGTTGAAATGATGAATGAATGACAAAGATGCAAGTGTTCAAATGTGTTCAAATATTGTCTGTAAATCATGAAAAATCAAGAAAAAAATAACGAAAAGGGAATTAGCAATGGTTCTGTGGTTAAAAGTTTCGGGCGTGGATGTTCACTGTCAACAGTTCAGTCACTAAAATTGATATATTAGCTTTTTAAAGACTGGCGGCAAGTTTTTTACGAAGTTGATATTAAAAAGAAAGAAAATGTTTCATTTTTTAGTTTAGCCATTCTGCTGGGAATTTAATAATTGCTTTATATTAGATTTTAATAAAAAGAGAAAATCCCCGTTCTATCATAACATTCTTAAAGATTGATTTTATTTTACTCTAATTACCTGTACTAATTAGTTTCAAATTCTGTTTATATTAAGAAAAAACTTTAAATTATTGGTAGTCCATGCCCTAAAGAAATCCAAAAAATTGTACTCACAAGTACAGACCCCACCTTATGAAGAGCTTTATCTATGTATAATATGCGTGATCTAAGGTGTTTTTTCGTAAAACTGCTCAGTGGAAAAAGGCATGATGCCATTTCTGACTTTAAGTTTATGGTTGAGACCCGGAAAGAAATAAGTATACACCAGAAATCAAAGATAATAATAATAATAATAATAATAATAATAATAATAATAATAATAACTGAAGGGATTCCAGGGATTCCTGGAAGTCCATGCCTTAAAAAATACAAAAAAATTCTTCTCACGAGTACAGCCCACACTTTACGAAAGGCTTTATCTATGTAAAATGTGTATATATGTGTGTGTGTGTGTGTGTGTGTTTAATTGGTCAGTGGAAAATGTGATGATGCCATTTCTAACATTAGGTCACTTGTTGGGACCCGGAAAGAAATGTGTACACACCAGAAATCAAAAGAATAATAATAATAATAATAATAATAATAATAATAATAATAATAATAATAATAATGGACTTACAACGAGAATATTAAACGGAACTTTTTTTAAATGAAAGTTTTCTTATTCTATTTTTTGCAGCTGAATTTTCCTTCGGTTTCTCCTTTAAATGTCCATGTTTTCAATATCATTTCCAAAAAGCTGACAAAAAACAATACAAAAACCAGAATCACAAACGGCCCACACTTTTTCACGAGCTTTATTTTATCTATGTATAATTTGGATGCTTTTTAATTCTCAGTGTGTGCTTAATTTCTCCCAATTTTAACTTACATGAAATTTTGTTATTTTTACTATTTTAGCCTCACGCCTTAATCTTCTCAAATAATACTGATAGATTAATCAACTCATTCACCACATGATTCTTACAGGTAAAAAAACAATACAATTTCTACGAAATGGATACACTTTTTGAAAAGACCATTTTGATTTACTTTTTTTGAATTTTGAAACAAAAAATGCATGAAACCTTCTCATTCTCCTTTTGTTTTTTTCTTTCTTTTGTACTTGTACTCATTTTCATTTTCTCTTTCAATTCTTTTTTTCAACTTTCCTCAAGTTCTGACCCTGTCTTTCACTTTTTAAACCACTGTTTCTATTTTACCCTGACCTTCTTCCTTTCTCTGTCCTTCTGTTTCCCTTCTGTTTCTATTTACCCTCCACATTCTTTCTCCCCCTTCTCTATCCTTCTGTTTCTATTTTTTACCCTCCATTCTTCTCTCCCCTTTCTCTATCCTTCTGTTTCTATTTTACCCTCCACATTCTTCTCTCTCCTTTCTATCCTTTCTGTTTCTATTTTTACCCATCCACATTCTTCTCTCTCCCCTTTCTCTATCTACTTCTCCACATTCTTTCTTTCTAATTTACCCCTCCACATTCTTCTCTCACCCTTTCTCTATCCTTCTGTTTCTATTTTACCTTTCACATTCTTCTCTCTCCTTTCCCTATCCTTCTGTTTCTATTTTACCTCTCCACATTCTTCTCTCTCCCTTTCCCTATCCTTCTGTTTCTATTTACCTCTCCACATCTTCTCTCTCCTTTTCTCTATCCTTCTTTTCTTTACCTCCATTCTTCTCCTTCACTTTTCTTTCTACCCTCCATTCTTCTCTCTCCCTTTCTCTATCCTTCTGTTCATATTTTACCCCTCCACATTCTTCTCTCTCCCTTTCTCTATCCTTCTGTTTCTATTTTACCCCTTCACATTCTTCTCTCTCCCTTTCTCTATCTTTCTGTTTCTATTTTGCTACCCATCCAGTTCTTCTCCTCCCTTTCTCTTTTTATTTCTGTTTTTTTCAATTCTTCTCTCTCACTTTCTCTGTCCTTCTGTTTCTATTTTTACCTCCACCACATTCTTCTCTCTCCCTTTCTCTATCCTTCTGTTTCTATTTACCCCTCCACATTCTTCTCTCCCTTTCTCTATCCTTCTGTTTCTATTTTACCCCTTCATTCTTCTCTCTCCCTTTCTCTATCTTTCTGTTTCTATTTTACCCTCCACATTCTTCTCTTCTCCTCCTTTCTCTATCTTCTGTTTCTATTTTACCCCTCCACATTCTTCTCTCTCCTTTCTCTATCCTTCTGTTTCTATTTTTTACCTTCATATTCTTCTCTCCCTTTCTCTATTCTTCTGTTTCTATTTTACCCCTCCACATTTTCTCTCCTTTCTCTATCCTTCTGTTTCTATTTTACCCCTCCACATTCTTCTCTCTCCTTTCTCTATCCTTCTGTTTCTATTTTATCCTTCTGATCCACATTCTTCTCTCCCTTTCTCTATCCTTCTGTTTCTATTTTACCCCTCCACCATTCTTCTCTCTCCCTTTCTCTATCCTTCTGTTTCTATTTTACCCCTCCACATTCTTCTCTCTCCTTTCTCTATCCTTCTGTTTCCTTCTTTTACCCCTCCACATTCTTCTCTCTCTTTTTTTCTATCCTTCTGTTTCTATTTTACCCCTCCACATTCTTCTCTCTCTTTTTCTCTATCCTTCTGTTTCTATTTACCCCTCCATTCTTCTCTCTCCTATCCTTCTCTATCCACATTCTTCTCTTTTTTTCTTTTCCTCTCCACATTCTTCTCTCTCCCTTTCTCTATCCTTCTGTTTCTATTTTACCCCACATTCTTCTCTCTCCCTTTCTCTATCCTTCTGTTTCTATTTTACCCCTCCACATTCTTCTCTCTCCTTTTTCTCTATCCTTCTGTTTCTATTTTACCCTCCACATTCTTCTCTCTCCCTTTTCTCTATCCTTCTGTTTCTTTTACCTCTCCACATTCTTCTCTCTCCTTTCTCTATCCTTCTGTTTCTATTTTACCTCTCCACATTCTTCTCTCTCCTTTCTCTATCCTTCTGTTTCATATTTTATCCTCCTTTACCTTGCATTCTTCTTCTCTTTTTCTATCCTTCTGTTTCTATTTTACCCCTCTCTCTCTTTTCTCTATCCTTCTGTTCATATTTTACCCCTCCACATTCTTCTCTCTCCCTTTCTCTATCCTTCTGTTTGCTATTTTACCCCTTCATTCTTCTTCTCTCTCCTTTTCTCTATCTTTTCTGTTTCTATTTTACCACTTCATTCTTCTCCCTCCTTTCTCTATACTTCTGTTTCTATTTTACCCCTTCCATTCTTCTCTCTCATTCTTCTCTCTATTTTACCCCTCCACATTCTTTTTCTCTCTATCCTTCACTCCTGTTTCTAGTCTTACCCCTCCATTCTTCTCTCCCCTTTCTCTATCCTTCTGTTTCTATTTTACCCCTCACATTCTTCTCTCTCCTTTCTCTATCCTTCTGTTTCTATTTACCCCTTCACATTCTTCTCCTTTCTCTATCCTTCTGTTTCTATTTTACCTCCACATTCTTCTCTCTCCTTTTCTATCCTTCTGTTTCTATTTTACCTCCATTCTTCTCTCCCTTTCTCTATCCTTCTGTTTCTATTTTACCCTCCACATTCTTCTCTCTCCTTTCTCTATCCTTCTGTTTCTATTTTACCCTCCACATTCTTCTCTCTCCTTTCTCTATCCTTCTGTTTCTCTATTTTTTCCTCATTCTTCTCTCTCCTTTTCTATCCTTCTGTTTCTATTTTACCCCTCCATTCTTCTCTCCCTTTTCTATCCTTCTGTTTCTATTTTACCCTCCCCACATTCTTCTCTCTCTCTTTTCTCTATCCTTCTGTTTCATTTTTTTACCCTCTCCTCCTTTCTCCTTCTGTTTCTACCCCTCTTCTCTCTTTTTCTCTATCCTTCTGTTCATATTTTACCCTCCCACTCAATTCTTCTCTCCTCCCTCTATCTATCCTTCTGTTTCTTTTTTTTCTATTTCTCTCTCCCTTTCCATCCTTCTTTTCTCTTACCCCCACATTCTTCTCTCCTTTCTCTATCCTTCTGTTTCTATTTTACCCCTCCATTCTTCTCTCTCCCTTTCTCTATCCTTCTGTTTCTATTTTTACCTTTCATCCCTTTTCTTCTCTCCCTTTCTCTTTCCTTCTGTTCATATTTTTATCTATTATACCCCTCCACATTCTTCTCTCTCCTTTCTCTATCCTTCTGTTTCTATTTTACCCCTTCACATTCTTCTCTCTCCCTTTCTCTATCCTTCTGTTTCTATTTTACCCTCCTCTCATTCTTCTCTCTTCCTTTCTCTCCCTTCTGTTTCTTTCTATTTTACCCTCCACATTCTTCTCTCTCCCTTTCTCTATCTTTCTGTTTCTATTTACCCCTTCCTTTTTCTCTCTCCCTTTCTCTATCTTTCTGTTTCTATTTTACCTCCACATTCTTCTCTCTCCCTTTCTCTATCCTTCTGTTTCTATTTTACCCCTCCACATTCTTCTCTCTCCCTTTCTCTATCCTTCTGTTTCTATTTTACCCCTCCACATTCTTCTCTCTCCCTTTCTCTATCCTTCTGTTTCTATTTTACCCCTCCCTTTCTCTATCCTTCTCCACATTCTTCTCTTTCTCCTTTCTCTTTCCTTCTGTTTTTATTTCTTCTCTCTCCTTTCTTCTCTCCCCTTCATTTTTTTACCCCTCCATTCTTCTTCTCTCTCCCTTTTTTTTTACTCTATCCTTTTCTGTTTCTATTTTACCTCCACATTCTTCTCTCTCCCTTTCTCCCTTTCTGTTTCTATCCTCCCCTTTCTCTATCCTTCTGTTTCTATTTTACCCTTCTTCTCTTCTTTCTCTCTCTCCTTTCTCTATCCTTCTGTTTCTATTTTACCCCATTCACATTCTTCTCTCCCTTTCTCTATCCTTCTGTTTCTATTTTACCCCTCCACATTCTTCCTCTCTTTTCTTTTTACCCTTCATTCCTCTCTCTCCTTTCTCTTTCCTCCTGTTTCTATTTCCCTTTCTTTTCTCCTTTCTATCCTTCTCTCTCCCCTCCACATTCTTCTTTCTCTATCCTTCTGTTTCCTATTTTACCTCCACATTCTTCTCTCTCCTTTTCTCTATCCTTCTGTTTCTATTTTTTCTCCTCCCTCATTCTTCTCTCCCTTTCTCTATCCTTCTGTTTCTATTTTACCCCTCTCTCCATTCTTCTCTCTCTTCTCTCTCCTTCTCTATCCTCCTGTTTCTGTTTCCCTCCATTTTCTCTCTCCTTTCCTATCCTTCTGTTTCTTCTCCCATTCTCTCTCTTTCTTTCTCCTTCTGTTTCTATTTTACCCTCTCCATTCTTCTTCTCTCTCCCTTCTCTCTCTCCTTTTACTGTTTCTTCTTTTCTCTCCCTTTCCCTTCTCCACATCCACATTCTTCTCTCTCCTTTCTCTATCCTTCTGTTTCTATTTTACCCTCCACATTCTTCTCTCTCCTTCCTCTGTTTTCCCTCCATTCTTTTCTATTTCTCCCTTTTCTTTTTTCCTTAACTCTCCCTTTTTCCTTCCTTTTTCCATCTCCCATTCTTCTCTCTCCCTTTCTCTATCCTCTGTTTCTATTTTACCCCTCCCATTTCTTCTCTCACCTTTCTCTATCCTTCTCTCTCCTTCATTCTTTCTCCTTTCTCTATTCTTCTTTTCTATTTTACCTCTCATTCTTCTTCTCTCTCCCTTTCTCTCCTCTCCTTCCTTTTTCTGTTTTCTATTCCCTTTCCTATCCTTCTGTTTCTTCTTTCCCTCTCTCTTCTCTTCTCTATCCTTCTGTTTCTATTTTACCCCCTCACATTCTTCTCTCTCCCTTTCTCTATCCTTCTGTTTCTATTTTACCCCATTCCTCTCTTTTCTTCTATCTTCTCTATTTTACCCCTTTTCCTCTTTCCTTTTTTCTTATCTCTCTTTATCTCCACATTCTTCTCCCTCTCTCCTACTTCTTTCTATCCCCCCATTCTTTTTTTCTCTATTTTACCCTCCTTTTTTTCCTTAATTCTTCTTCTTCTCTCTCCCTTTCTCTATCCTTCTGTTTCTCCATTTACCCCTCCATTCTTCTCTCTCATTTCTCTATCCTTTCTTTCTATCCCCTTCTGTTCTCTTTTACTCCCTTCTGTTTCATTCTTCTCTCTCCCTTTCTCTATCCTTCTGTTTCTATTTTACCTCCTTCCACATTCTTCTCTCTCCCTTTCTCTATCCTTCTTATTTTTCCATTTTTCCTTATCCCCTTTTCATCATTCTTCTCTCTCCTTTTTTCTCTATCTTTCTGTTTCATTTCTTTTCCTGTTTCTATTTCCCCCTCCATTCTTCCCTCCCCTTTTCTATCCTTCTTTCTCCCTCCACATTCTTCTCTCCCCCTTTCTCTATCCTTCTGTTTCTATTTTACCCTCCATTCTTCTCTCTCTTTCTCTATCTCCTGTTTTCTTTTCTCTCTTTCTCCTTCTCTCTATCCTTTCTGTTTCTATTTTCCTTCCTTTCCCTCCACATTCTTCTCTCTCCCTTTCTCTATCCTTCTGTTTCTATTTCTTCTCTCTCCTTTCTCCCCCTCCATTCTTCTCTCCCTTTCTCTATCCTTCTGTTCTCCCTTCCTTTTTTTCTACCCCTCCACATTCTTCTCTCTCCTTTCTTTCTTTACCCCTTCCATTCTCTTTTTCTTTTCTTCTATTTACCCCCTCTTTCTCCTTCTTTCTCTACCTTCTGTTTCTTCCCTCCACATTCTTCTCTCCTTTCTCTATCCCTTTCTTTCTATTTTACCCTTCATTCTTTTCTGTTTCTATTTTACCCTCCACATTCTTCTCTCTCCCTTTCTCTATCCTTCTGTTTCTATTTTATTTTCCCCTCCTTTCATACTTCTCTTCTCTCCTCCTTTCTCTCTCTTTCTGTTTCCTATTTTACCCTTCATTCTTCTCTCCTTTCTCCCTCCCTTTCTCTATACTTTCTGTTTCTTTTTTCCTTTCCACATTCTTCTCTCTCCTTTCTCTATCCTTCTGTTTCTCCCCCATTCTCTCTCCTTTTCTTTTCTGTTCCTCACATCTCTCCCTTTCTCTATCCTTCTCTCTCCCCTCCATTCTTCTCTCTCCTTCTGTTTCTATTTTACCCCTCCACATTCTTCTTCTCCTTTCCCTATCCTTCTGTTTCTTTTTTTTCCTTCTCCCTTTTCTATCCTTTTTTCTCCACATTCTTCTCTCTCCTTTCTCTATCCTTCTGTTTCTATTTTTTCCTCCCCTTCCTTTCTATCCACTTTCTTCTCTCCACATTTTTCTTTCTCCCTTTCTCTATCCTTCTGTTTTCTATTTTTACCCTCCACATTCTTCTCTCCCTTTCTCTATCCTTCTGTTTCTATTTTACCCTCCACATTCTTCTCTCTCCTTTCTCTATCCTTCTGTTTCTATTTTACCCTCCACTTCATCCTTCTGTTTCTATTTTATTCTTCTCTCTCTCCTTTCTCTATCCTTCTGTTTCTATTTTACCCCTCCATTCTTCTCTCCCCTTTCTCTATCCTTCTGTTTCTATTTTACCCCTCCACATTCTTCTCTCTCCTTTCTCTTTCCTTCTGTTTCTATTTTACCCCTCCACATTCTTCTCTCTCCCTTTCTCTATCCTTCTGTTTCTTTTTTTCCCCCATTCTTCTCCATTCTTCTTCTCTCCCCCTTTCTTCTCTCCTTCTGTTCCTATTTCTATTTTACCCCTCCACATTCTTCTCTCCCCTTTCTCTATCCTTCTGTTTCTTTTTACCCCTCCACATTCTTCTCTCCCTTTCTCTATCCTTCTGTTTCATATTTTACCCTCCACATTCTTCTCTCCCCTTTCTCTATCCTTCTGTTTACCCCTTCATTTTCTCTCCTCCACCCTTCACCCTTTCTTCTCTCTTTTCTCTTCCCTTTCTCTTCTTCTCTTCTGTTTCTACCCCCTTCACATTCTTCTCTCTCCTCCTTTCTCTATCCTTCTGTTTCTATTTTACCCTCCACATTCTTCTCTCTCTCCCTTTCTCTATCCTTCTGTTTCTTTTTACCCCTCCATTCTTCTCTCTCCTTTCTCTATCCTTCTGTTTCTCCCCTTTCTTTTTCCTTTTACCCTCCACCTATTCTTCTCTCTCCCTTTCTCTATCCTTCTGTTTCTATTTTTCCCCTCCACATTCTTTTCTCCTCTCTCTTCTCTCTTTCTCTATCCTTCTGTTTTCTATTTTACCCCTTCACATTCTTCTCTCTCCTTTCTCTATCCTTCTGTTTCTATTTTTCTCTCCATCCTTCTCCTTCTATTCTTCTCTCTCCCTTTCTCTTCCTTCTGTTTCTATTTTACCCTCCACATTCTTCTGTTTCTATTTTACCCCTCCACATTCTTCTCTCTCCCTTTCTCTATCCTTCTGTTTCTATTTTACCCCTCCACATTCTTCTCTCTCCCTTTCTCTATCCTTCTGTTTCTATTTTACCCTCCACATTCTTCTCTCTCCCTTTCTCTATCCTTCTGTTTCTATTTTACCCCTCCACATTCTTCTCTCTCCCTTTCTCTATCTTTCTGTTTCTTCTTTTACCCCCCCTCCACATTCTTCTCTCTCCTTTCTCTATCCTTCTGTTCTGTTTTACCTTCATTTTCTCTCTCCTCTCTATCTTTTCTTTTCTATTTTACTCTCCCTTTCTTATTTTTTCTTATTTTCCTTTGTTTCTATTTACCCCCTCCATTCTTCTCTCTCTCCTTTCTCTATCTTTCTGTATCTTTTACCCCTCCATTCTTCTCTCCCTTTTCTATTTTTCCTTCTCCTTTTATTTTACCTCCACATTCTTCTCTCTCCTTTTCTCTTTCCTTCTGTTTCTATTTTACCTCCACATTCTTCTCTCTCCTTTCTCCTATCTATCTTTTCTATTTTACCACTTCACATTCTTCTCTCTCCTTTCTCTATCCTTCTGTTTCTATTTTTTGCCTTCACATTTCTCTCTCTCTCCTTTCTCTATCCTTTCTGTTTCTCTATTTTACCCCTCCACATTCTTCTCTCTCTCCTTTCTCTCTTTCTGTTTCTCTCCACATTCTTCTCTCTCCCTTTTCCTTTTCCTTTTACTCTTCTCTCATTCCTTCTGTTTCTATTTTACCCCTCCACATTCTTCTCCCTTTCTCTCCCTTTTCTATTTTATCTCCACATTCTTCTCTCCCTTTTTTATCCTTCTGTTTCTATTTCACCCCCTCCATTCTTCTCTCTCCCCTTTCTCTATCCTTCTGTTTCTATTTTACCCCTCCCATTCTTCTCTCTCCCTTTCTCTATCCTTCTGTTTCTATTTTACCTCTCCATTCTTCTCTCTCTTTTCTCCCTTTCTTTTCTATTTTACTATTCTCTTTCTCTTCTCTCTCCCTTTCTCTATCTTTTTCTGTTTCTTCTTTTATCCCCTCCATTCTTCTCTCCCTTTCTCTATCCTTCTGTTTCTATTTTCCCTCTCACATTCTTCTCTCCCCTTTCTCTATCCTTCTGTTTCTATTTTACCTTTCTCCTTCTGTTTCTATTTTACCTCCACATTCTTCTCTCTCCTTTCTATTCTGTTTCTATTTTACCTCCACATTCTTCTCTCTCCCTTTCTCTATCCTTCTGTTTCCTTCATTCTTCTCTATTTCTCTTCCTTCTGTTTCTCCCTTTCTTCCTCTTCCATTCTCTCTCTCTCCCTTTCTCTATCCTTCTGTTCTATTTTACCCCTCCACATTCTTCTCTCTCCCTTTCTATCCTTCTGTTTCTATTTTACCTCTTCATTTTACCTCTCCCTTTCTTCTCTCTCCCTTTCTCTCTCCTTTTCTCTTTTCTATTCCCCTTACCCCTCCACTCCCTTCTTCTTTCTCCTTTCTCTATCCTTCTGTTTTCTATTTTACCTCCTTTCTCACTTTCTTTCTCTCTCTTTCTGTTTCTATTTTACCCCTTCTGTTTCTCTATTTTATTTTACCCCTCCCATTCTTCTCTCTCCTTTCCCTATCCTTCTGTTTCTATTTTACCCCTCCACATTCTTCTCTCTCCCTTTCTCTATCTTTCTGTTTCTATTTTTACCTTCACTTCATCTCTTCTCTCTCTCCCTTCTCTATCTATCTTTCTGTTTCTATTTTACCCTCCCACTTTTCTCTCTCTTTCTCTATCTTTCTGTTTCCTTTACCTCTTTTTCTCTTTTTCTCCCTTCTGTTTCTATTTTACCACTTCACATCTTCTCTCCTTTCTATCCTTCTGTTTCTATTTTACTCCCTTCTCTCCTTCCTTCTCTCTATTTTACCTTTCTCTCTCCTTTTCCTTCTATTTTTACCCCATTCTTCTCTCTCCCTTTCTCTTTTTCTTTTTACCCCTCTCTCTCCTCCTCTCTCTTTCTATTTTACCTCTTCTTCTCTCTCCTTTCTCCTGCTTCTGTTTCTTTTCTCCACTTTGTTTTCTATCTTTTCTCCATTTTCAAATTCTTTAAATATTTCTTCTCTCTCTTCTCTTTCTTCTCTCTCTTCCTCCTGCTTCATATTCTCTCCACTTTGTCTTTTCTGATTTTCAAATTCTTTAAATATTTCTTATTCTCTTATTTCTTCTTTCTTCTTTGCAGACCCAACTTGCCAAAAAAGCTGCCGCGGCTATTAGGCAAGTGAATGGCCTTCAATTCAAGGTCGGAACTCCGCCTCAACTTTTATGTAAGTTATATTCTTTTAATATTCTTTTAATATTCCAGTATAAAAAAAAGGATTTTTTTTCAATCGTTTTCCTTTTCCCACGTGGATATTTCTCAATAATTCGTGCTTTTGTGACTGACATGTCAAATTCCCGACATCTTGTTATTGTACTTGAAACATTAAAGCCAACAAATTGTCTTCTTTACAATGAAATGAATCACCCTCATCTCCTGTTGGCAGGTTCGATCCTCCGCAATCAGTGAAGGATTTTAGGTGGTACTTTTATGCAAATATTCTCTGAGGCAACGTTTCGACATCTTCTTCTTGACCGCTCTCTCTCTCTCTCCACATATATATATATCTATAGGGAGAGAGACCTGTTCCTTTTACATACACACACACACACATATATATATATATATATATATATAAAAGGAAGAGGTTATAGTAGTTCCAACGAGAAAAAAGTGTGTATATTAAAAAGAAGAGAGAAACCGCAAAAGTTTTTGGTTGTAATGTGGATTTTTCAAAAGAATATTACGCTTTATTTTCCATAATTTTGCTACACGTGTTTCCGGTCTCGCGACCGTCATCAGGCAAAGCGTGGAAATTTCCAGATATTATTAAAAATAATTAATTTTTTTCCTTTATATTTTTCGATGTTAAATATGGCCTGTCAATTACGTTCAAACATGAAACAGACTGTCGCCACTCGATATTGACCTCAGTGTCCACTTTTATATTTACACACGCTCTATCCTTGATATTCATCGCTTTTATCCATAAATACAGCAGAGTTTAAAACTATATCATTTATTATACACTCCTTGTCAAAATCTTAATGCCAGATATAAAAGGGTTAAAAATATACATATAAAATACTGTTACTTTAATCGAAATATATTTGGGAAAAATGTTTAGAAAGTGGCTTGATGACGAAATCATTTATAGTAAATATGCACGCAAGTTCTGAAAACATTTCACCATTCCTGTCAGAACTTCTATTATCACAATATGGAATTCTAATAACAAAAGTGATGGAAAGTAAAAGAATATAAATCTAAATGAAATAGGCTAGATAACAAAAAAGAAAAATTAAAAATTCCCACCATCCTTAGTTCGTGCACATGTGTAGTCGCATTAACATAATAAATTTAGTCCGATGAAGTCCTAAAGGCCGTAACGCGTCACAAGAAAACTTTTTCGACTTTGACGTAAATATATATATATATATATATATATATATATATATATATATATATATATATATATATATATATATATATATATATACAGCTAGTGAGCCAGACAAACCTACCTAGGTTTCACCTAAACGGATCGTCAGGGGAAAGTAAGGCTAACGAGGCAAAGAAAACGCATATTTATACGCGATAGCTAAAATTATACCACGTGACCAAAGAACCACAAACACAACCTAATTTGGTGGTGGGGTGTAAATATTTATTCAACAAAAATGGGGAGGGGAAAAAAATAAGAAAAAAAAACAAACATCAAGGTGGAATGACAATAAACGGGAAAACATCTAATTTAGTAGCCAAGATTTTTTATGTCTACATACGTTAAGGATTTCAGTTTTAGAGTTTAATAGCTGGTTAGATTGATTATATAAAGCTATGGCTAATTTCTCCTCTGCACATAATTTACAAAATTTATGGCCTGCTTTATATTTTTTGGCATTTTTTAATATTTCCCATTTAAGGATGGGGTCTATATTATCTTCCGTTTGGTTTTCCATACATAAGTAGATAGCGTGGTACTATGTTTAATTTTTCGTTTTAAAACTACTCGTGTGGTTTATAATATCTTTTTTTAAATTTATCCTGAGTAGCACCTATATATGTTTTAGGGTTAGTATCCTCAGTATTTTTGTAAATTTTCACTTGATAAACCTTCTTGCTGACATTTTCCCTGTAATGGACAGATGTTTTTGTTTCTACAATTACAAGTAGGAGGATTACTGCGTGGATTATTCCTAGTTTTTTTCTTATTCAATCCATTTATTATAGTCCCTACGTTCGGCATACAACAATAACTAAGTTTTACATTGTTTTTGTTGAATATTTTATGTAACTCAGTTTTTTGGGGGGAAATGTTGCTCTAATAAATCAAAAAATATCTTGCCAATTTTAGTTTTTACTGCTAAATTAAAAGGAGGATTGAACCACAAAATCTTTCTTTGCCTATTATTATGTTTATTCTGAGTACTGTTATGGTTATTTATATTAATATATTCTAATTTATTTTTATGTCCACTCTTAATTAGGGCTTCCTCATAACTTATTTTATTGGCCTCAAAAATGTCCCTATTGGAGGAATTAGTAGAAAGTCTATAGCCAATATTTTTAGGAATATGCCTTATGATATAGGCTGGGTGGTTAGATTTTATGTGTAAATACTGGGGTTCTTGGTTTTCTTTTTTATACGGGGATATTGTGCCATTTTGTAAATTCAACGTAATATCTAGATGGTTGGTAATTTTCAACTTAGTTTCTATATCGAGATTGAATCCGAATTTTTAAAAAAAACCATTGCAGTTTTTTACGGATAGTGTCACATGATTAAACCGTCGTCGCGGTACAACCCATGGTTATTAAAGTCTATATATTCATTAAGCCTATGGAGCAGCAGGCACCCTACTATCTAGCACACCTCTGCTCCATCATACGCTCCTATAAGGTTGTCAAAACCGTTAATATTTTCTTTTTTTATCCATAAAGTATTATCGTGAATAGTTAGCTGTTTACTCGTATCGGGGTTTTTTCTTTGGGCTTCAGACCTGCATCTGTGCGATTTTTTTGTCGGCAGAAGTTCATGTTTGTAGCTCTTTCTTTTTTTTAACCTTTTTTCCCTCGAGATTGATTTGATTATTAGCAAATCAAAAATTCGAGGGTTTTTCAAAACGAGTCTAGTTACCTATCTATCTATCTATCTATCTATCTATATATATATATATATATATATATATATATATATTGTTTGAATAATTTCATAGAAAATACCCAAAACTCCAACGAACTTCAAATTAAATTCTTCGTAGCTTGTTTAGACATTTAGATTTATATCAAACCATAACCTCCCAAATATGCCCTTTAAAGTAAGTCGAATTAACAGCGTCTAAGAATTTGAATGAAACCTGCCCTCGTGGAATGTAATTTATTAGGGTTGTTGTAGCTTCTTCCTTTAATGTCAGTCTTCTCCCTCACCCCTTACCCATCTATATCTAGAGACAATACACGTTAAGTTTAAGCAACGTCTAGCCGACACATAGTGTGGTTAAGAATAAGGAATTGAAATGGTACATCTAATCCACTCATATCTTATCTTCTTTCCCACCTCACTTCGTTAATTTTACATATGCTTGATGCGGTCCGTCAAAAACGTGTGAATTTCTTTTCATTTTTCATTTCAACCTTTGGAAGTAAAGTCTGATGATCCAGAGCCCTGTTAAAGGGGTTGTGGTGAAATAACTTATTACATGGAACCTTAAAGTGGTCTGTTTTTATTCAAACATATCTGCTCTGAATTTACATTGATCACTCCGGATATCATCCTCCTTCGGTCTCCCCATGCGGATTACCTAGTTTTGCATAAACTAAATATATGTATATATATATATATATATATATATATATATATATTAATCATTTCTATGAAAATTTCAATATGAGATAATTTTTTATTTAACCATTATATATATATATATATATATATATATAAATATATATATATATATATATATATATATATATATATATATATATATATAAATCATTTCACCCTAAGTACGGCGAGAATACTACTAGCAGATGATTACAAAAGAGTGAAAGTGAAAGAAAAGACTGTATAGAAGGGATTTCATTTTTGAATATTGTAGTTAGCAGTGAATCAAGTAAACAGGAAGGAGCTCCTCAGGTTGGAAGTGCGAGAAAGCAACGGAGTACAAGTGGCAATTACATTTATCTATTTTAACAGTAAAAGATGCCAATCTAGTAGCACGCCTAAATTCACGTAGTCTGGGTGCCAAGGAAAATATTGTAGAAAAGACAGAGGGAAGTCACATCATTTCGCTGAGAAAATGACTGACGTCGAGATGCCAAGTCCGGATTGATTACATTATAGCTTCTTCTTTGGATTTTGTCAAGAACCTCGAGATGAATAGCAGGAGCACCGGACCAAATATGGCAACATTATTAAATGCACGGACGAATGCTAGATTTGTAAATGTGTATGATGGACTCTGACGAGAAAAAAACTTCTGGCACGGCACAATTACCCAACTTTCCTTGCAGTAGATGCAGTTATTGATTCGATGTAGTCGTTCCACTTCAAGTTAGTTGAAAAAGTGTGACCAAGACGGTGCAGTGTGATGCTTTCTATGAGTCTAGCATCAGTCATGCCTGATGGCGGACAGGAACGTTTTTCTCTATGGTGGTTAAATGAGATCAGTTTCGTTTCACAAGCCATTTCCTGCCCCAGGTAACAATTGATTGGAGGTCCTTTTCAAGAGCAGCGGCCAGGTAAAATTTTTACAGCTTTGACGGATTTGCTGTTGAGACTGGAGTAAATGGTAGTGTCAGCTGCATAAAGGCCTACTTGGGTACCGATGACATTAGAAACATCATTGACGATGATCAGAAACAGCGTAGGGCCCAATATAGATCATTGGGGGACACTCGAGTTCGTGTGAAAGGATCTGGAAGCGAGCCTGTTCAGAACGACCTTCCTTTCACGATTTGATAGGAATGATTTGTATTAAATCAAAAAAATCGTCTTGTAGCCCTGGGGCTTACATAGAGGACCAGCATGCAAAACACTATCAAACGCCTTCGAGATATCTAGAGACAGCTCGAGCCTCGCCGTTATTATCAAGAGCTTGATATACATATTCAATGATGGTCGTTAGCACATCAGTGGTAGACCGGGGAAAACGGAAGCCATATTGTTTGTTAGAGAGTAGGTCGTGAGAGGTAAGACGCTTAACGACTTCAGCATTGATTAAAGTCTCGAAAAGTTTGCCCAAAAGCAGTAGAGACTAATATTGCGATAGTTAGAGAGGCAGAGGTTTCCCCAGAGTTCTTACAAACAGGAAATACAGAGGAGGACTTCCAATAAGCTGGAAAGCATGAAACAGCGAGTCGATAGTTGTAGAATTTGGAGAGAACTGGGTCCAGCTCGGGAGCACATTTCTTTAGGATGACAGCTGGGATCCCGTCACCTCCGCTTGTCTTATAGAAGTCTAATTTAGAAATGATGTCTGAGACCAGTGACGGGGTTATGCGCATATCACTCAGTACAGCCTCTGTTCTTGAGGGGTAGGGTTACGGTGCCGTATTTTTTTCCTACCCAAGATAAACTCCCGACGCCTTCCTTGATGAATTTCATCTTAACACCAAGAAACAAGAAATTAATAAGAGAACTGGTAAGGTTCAATAAAAAAAATTAGACATTATGCGTCTATATTATTCAATAAAACGAAAGAATGCGAAAGAAAAAAATTATATAGGACAAATGAAACAATTTTGAAAGAAAGATTTAATAATTATAAAATTTTATTTAAAATAGGCAGATACACAAATAACACAACATTATCAAAATATATATGGAGTTAGAAAAAATATATCAAATAAAATTAAATGGGAAAACATAAAAAAGTACCCCCATATATTAATAATAGAACATGTAGACTGTATTTAGAAGAAATAATAAATTTCAATAATCAAATTAAATTATTAAACAAGAAAAATGAATTAATGAGTAAATTTTAATAAATATTTACTTTGCAACTTACTAATATAACATAATCTAATAAATATAACATAAACTAATATAAATTAAATAATAATATAACGTAATATAATAAGCATAATACAATACATAAATATATATAAAAACAAAGATTTACATTCAAACAAAAATAACAATGAAAAATAAAAATTACACAATATAGAATTGAAAAATATACAATTGAAAAAAAAAACAATTACGTTTATCAATTACAAAATATACATTTGAAAAACAATTGCGTTTATGAAGGAAGACATGAGCACATGTAAAATCATAAACATGCTAGCGTCCATTACGGAGTTTAAGAAAAAGATGCAAATATGGAAATTGCAAAAAGGAGATCCATTCCAATTGGAAATATTTCATATACGGATTGACCTCCACCCCACCCCGCCTCTTTGAAAAGTAGACATAGGAACTGCAGAGTCAGGGACAATTACAGTTAAGTTATTCTTTTGTAGATATAAAAAATAATATTATCAATGCTCTATTTTTAATAGTGAGCACTATATGAAAATATCTAACAGCATTAGTTTTTACGTTGCGGCTATAAGTGAAGAGGGGGGGGATTTAAACCGTAACACGTTGTGCTGTGTTTTTCTATTTTTACCTTCCATGTTTTTTTTTTTCCCACGTCTTCTATATTTACTTTATGTTTGCTTTCATTAAAGAAGATTTTTAACAAGCATAACATAAAAATCAGCCACAGCTGCGATAAGGACATAAAAAAAATCTATATCCTCACCTAATAATATAGTATTGAATAACTATCCAACTTGCAAATAGAGAAACTATAACAAGGTACCAATTTGAAGACATCAATCTTAAACTGAATCAATGTGAATAATTGATTAACGTTTTCCATTGTTTCTCTTCTATTTACAAATTATTAGAAACAAAAGAAGCGATAAAATCTTTAAGCCCAATGAACCTATTACGAAAACTGAACCAAATGGAAAATAATTCGAATTAAAAAAATGAGACAGAGCAGAATAGAAATTCGTAATCAATAAACCGTTGTTTGCCTCTGTTTTACACTTAGATATATATTTCGTTTTCTTTATTAAGTAATATATTTGAATAAATAAGATACAAGTTTCTCAGAATAAACCATATCACAGTAATTCTTTGTGCGACAATATGTCCGACCTGAAATAGCGAAACACTTGAAATCTTTAGAGGCACAGAATAATAACAAACAAATCAGAATTTCATCAATCTGTCCGAAAATGGGACTACGTATCCTTGAAAATATTGTAAAGGTAGTAATTTTATGAGAAACGTGAAACATTATTTATTTATTTATTTATTTGCAGATATCGCTACAGGAGGAGCTTATGACTGGGTTAAACTGAAGATGAATGTCAAATATAGTTACGCCTTCGAACTTCGACCGACACAAGGTTATGGAAATGGTTTCCTTCTTCCCAAACGTAACATCAAGCCCAGTTCATTGGAACTTTTTGCCGCTTTGAAGACTTTTGCTAAGGGCTTTAAATAAGCGGCCATTTTGATTCATCGTTTGAATTTGGTGTATAAAGTATTTAAATGCAACATCAGATTTTTTGTGACTGATTTCCAATCTCCTGATACATTTTCTTTTTGCAGCTGAAAAACAAAGAAAGAATTGGAAAATGCTTTGAATTAGCAGACGTCCTTTTTTTACACAGAATCTTTTGCAGATTTTATTTTGCACAGGTTGTTATTTTATTTTTTTTGTAAACTAGCTGAGCTAGAAAATTGAAAAAGTCAAAAGGGACTGGAATTACGTGATCAGTTTGAAAGTAGGATACGTGTAGTTGGATCTTAAATATTCTAACATCGACATTGAAAGCGTAAAGTTCTTTTGAAATAAAATAAATTCATAAATGTATATCATTGATCAGAATGAAAGTAAAACAAACACAAAACATGTAAATATTGTCTGAAAGATTTAAATAAAGTGGCTATATATCTGTGTTGATATTTATGCTCACACACACACACACACACATATATATATATATATATATATATATATATATATAATTTGTGTATTTAGGCAGCAAATTCTCTTTTAATCATGTCTGATTGATTAAATTATAGATATTATGTCTGCTAATTTTTAACAAAATCCGTTCATGCTCACGAATAAACTTTTGTGTTAACGGACGAGACAAATGTTCTATATCTGTTTAAATTTGTTTTATTTTCATTTTCCAAGATCATCTTCGGTGCGGTGTCCAAAATCAAAATGTTTGTTAGTATTAAGAGGAAAGACCAAAGTATGTTTTTATTATTTTTTGAAATTTTTAATCCTTTCTAGTACATTAGAAATTCTGGTTAAAATTCTTGTTTTCTATTTTGTTTACATCAGAGGAAGACGTAATGTCAACGGTTACTTTCTCGCTTTTTCTCGTGAAAACCACATTGATTTGGAAATTCTTGCAAAATTCAAATAATTGTCGGATTTTAATGAAACTTTCAAAACATATTCAGAAATGAATGAAATTATTTTTGAATTTTCTTTTAGGAAATCTTAGTAATTTTTTTTTTTTACATATGTTACCACCCCCAATAAAACTATGACATTATTTAATTGGAATAGCTTTTAATTGCTTTGATAAATAGAATTTATTAAGGACACTATTGTCTTAAGAAGAAATTTTATTAGATGAATAATTCATTTTACAATTTTTTTTTTTTTCATTTTTTAAAAATTTAATTAAATAATTCATCATAAGAAATTGTTTAAAATTCTGCATTGCTTTCAAGTTGGTGGATTGGTGATATTTTTAAGTGAAAAGCACATTTACGAATCAAAAATTGAAAAGCTCATAACAGTTGTTTGTACCCAAATATTTTTAAAACAATTAAAAAGAATTACTGTATAGACGTTCCCAATTTCTTGCTATGGTAAACTATAAATGATATTATCCTTTAAAAGGTCACGTGAATCGGGCGCTCTGCAATTCTTTCAATTTCAGTATTCAATTCTGTTTCATCATTAACCTTTTTACAATTCATCCCTTCAAAATTTCTAAGTTTTACTTTTTAATTACTATTTCATTAAATATTTTTTATGCATTTATTTTAGCAATTATGTTAGTAAATTTTGTTTAAGTTAATAAACTTAGAAACATAGAGATGAAATTCTAATTTCATAAAACATCTTGAAACGTAAGTAAAAGTCAATAAAATATTAAATAATTGCTGAAAATATGTTAATTTGTAAAAATTACTAGGTAGTTAACAATAAAAAAAAGTGGGTTCTCTTAGATTTCGTAAATTTATGTAAAGTCTGGTCATCCATACTAGGTGTCATAACCTTGGAACTTATCGATACGTCAATAACGATCAAAGAAAAACTGTAGCCGTCGTTAAGAAATGCTTGTATATTATGTTTTTATGCTATAAGCAATGTTTATCTCAAATCAGATTAATTTAACTTTTGATTTGCTAATTTTATGTAAACAACATGTCACAAATATATATTTTATTTTTGGAAGATTTTTAAAACTGATAATTGTTTTGTTTACAAATTTCTTAAAATTAAGAAAATGGCCACTTGTAAGATTTTCTAAAAGCGGCCATAAAGTTCTGATTTATATAATTTCTATTTGAAATAAACCAGAATATTTTACTTACTGGAAATAGTATATTTAATCATTTAACTTTTAATTAAAGTTAGAATTAAATCTTCAAGGACGCCTTTTCATTTTTAAAAATTCATTTTAAGTCTTAGGTATCGAAAATTCAGTGGTCGTATCTATATATATATTAATATATTTTCTGTTTATTTTTATAGATACAAATATTTAAGTAAATACTCTGTTTATAATAAACAGTATTAACTACATTTACCGGTCTGAATATATATATATATATATATATATGTGTGTGTGTGTGTGTGTGTGTGTGTGTGTGTGTGTGTGTGTGTGTGTGTGTGTGTGTTTTTTCCTTTTGATGAGTAGTCTTCAGTCAAAATTTGCTTCTCACATTCGGTTATCAAGAAATTGAATTAACTCGGCAAATGCGTTTTCACAGTACACTCTTTTCGTGTATTTTAGATTCTCATGTATCCTAAGAATTTTACTTCCCCTAATTTATATTTGGATCCGTCGCCGTTAAAACAGAGTTTATTTCTGGGCCCATAACCTGTGGAGTTCTCCATAAACAGAAAAGAAAGAAAGAAAAAGAACAGTGCAAAATCATACTAAGCAGACAATATAAAAGGCAAAGCAACGGTAATAAAAGGCAAAATGTTCACAAAGTAAGAATGGTGTTAACTCACAGAAAAGGATTATAGCGTTCTGATTTTAAGACAAGAAAGAACAACAACAATATGGCGGATGAGACTGAGAAGTGGTCCATTTTCATTGGTTAGGAAGAAATCCCAGCATGCATCTGTATGATCTGTCTATAAATTTGAGGAGGAGATGTTTAGCGATCATTCCAAGCAGTAGTCTTCCACAGTGTGCTTGTCAAACTCTCTGCAGAGAGGAACTAAACGAGGCTATGCCGAAGGGCAGAGTATCGTTTGGGGTAGTAGAATGCTACACGACCCCGTTTTTTACGGGGAATTTTTGGCCGAGCCTACGGGCACGTGTACCCCACAATATTGTGGGGTACCCGTGCCCTTGTGCCATATCCGACCGGGTGGGGTGGTTAGTGAATATCTTCCAAGCAGATCAAGACCAACAGTATTTTAATGAGAATATTTACATTTCAGAAATATATATGTATATCTGTTTACATAGGATACGTAGATACGTCATTATCTGATGGTTTCTCCTTTCCAAAGGAAGAAGCTCAACCGTGACTTCTATCACAAATGTCAGTGACATTATGGTTTTCGCTAAGAGTAGGGCTAGCCATTTTCTGATTGATCTCAATTGACCTGAGGTTGACGAAGGCTTCTAGCTATGAATCCTTCTTCAGCTTAGTTTTCTTCTGCATTAGGATTCGTCACCGTGAATTTCTTTTTTTCTTTTTTACTCATTGCCGGTGTAGAAGTTGATTCCGTTCTATTTTTTTTAATCAATTTTCCTTCTCTTAAGTTGATTGCCTTCTACGTCTAGAGAAACCAATCTGCCCTGGTATTTTATCCATATTTGATGGAGGATCGATTTCAGGCATGTAAATAGATCCCACGACATTCCATGTGTATTTGAAAACTTGCTCATCATATAAGTCGGATACGTAAACGATGTAGGTAATATTTCATATTGAAAGAGATTTTAAAACTTTCATATATTATTTTTGTATGTTTGCCTGTTTTGCTACCACATTATGTTGAGAGACCGGTGACAATCTAGCATTTCTCCCAAGCCAGCTCTGAAACGCACGCCACTAAGAGGCAGCGTGTTCCGGATCAATCGTAAGCGAAAACTGAAGAAATCTGCCGCTGGTTCCCTGGACCAGAATAGCAGACTCGAGGCGCGTCTGTGACACACCAAGTGTGGCATTCCCAGCACACACACCCATGACACGGACGCTAAATACAGACCTCTCTGCGGACGATTGCATTGCTTCCCTCCCAAAAAGCTCATCTAAACGATCCTTAGAAAGTGGAAGTACAGATAACTGGTAAAGGCTTAGGGGAAAGATATACACGGAGGTACACTCCAGCACTACCATTTAAGTCTAACTGAAAGGGCTCCAGAGAAGCAACGCCCTTCCAGGAACCCAACCGCAAGCATGAAGACTTGTTGCGATTAATCTTGGCCTCCGTAACCTTCTCATACCGTTCAAGTGCCTTCTGTACCATCTCAATGTCCCTGCGGCACGACATGAAAATGTAGGGCCGTACTGCATGCCCTGTCCCTGACTTTCCAGGGCCAAAGAGTAGAGTCGACAGTGGACAACCCTAACGAACCGACCGGGACAGTGCAAAAGAGATCGACCGCTTTCCGTTATACCACCACCCTAGGGGAGTGATGTAGTAGGGTAATCTACTTTTAGAAGATCGGTTGAAATCCAGTCAAATATTGATGGTCAGCACTGGCGAATGCCTTGAATTGATCCAAATTGAACAGCGTGGCTTCATCGTTGTCTTCGACGTCTTCTAGGATCGTGCAGATCAGATGCAGTTTGCTTGGAATTGCCCGGCTCCAGATCAGATGCAGTTTGCTTGGAATTGCCTGGCTCCAGATCAGATGCAGTTTGCTTGGAATTGCCCGGCTCCAGATCAGATGTCGTTTGCTTGAAATTGCCCAGCTTCAGATCAGATGCCGTTTGCTTGGAATTGCCCGGCTCTTTACAGCACACAATCTGCTCCGATCCCAAAAGAATCTCGGAAACTTACTGCAAACGCTCCGTCAGGATTTGGCCAAAATCTTTAACTTTAATGTTTAACCTGTAATGGGCCTATAATCATCTAATTTCCGCCCACTATGCTTGTTTTTTTTTATTTTCAAGTGTGATCACACCCATGCAGATCAGAGAGCTTACGACCATATCACGCTGAAACACAGGTTCCCGTACGATCACTGAAATTAAGCAACGCCTGTTACAATACCTCCGGCGTCTATCAGGAAGGTTAGTTTTACTGCCCTATATAGCGTGGGGTATAGCAAATGCCCCCCCCCCAAGCAATGATGGGAAAACCTTTGCAACTCAGGTGTTATTCTGAGTTCTGTAAAAGATTCCTTGGCGGTAGATGTCATATTCAAAACTTTCAGTTTACCGCCAGTTTTTACCCCAGGAGCCTTTCTGGAGTCCCTCTGTTGACTTTCTGCTCACTGAGGTTAATGTTAACAACGATTTTAGGTGGACCTTTTCTTTAAAATGAAAGGTCCCTCTCACACACCAAATAGTATGTGTGAATCTATTTTTAAAATATACTTCAACTAGGACTTTCGTCGTTATTATTCGCATTTAAATGAAAGCGATAAAAGGATACATCTAACGTTATCAATGTTATGATCCGGTTGGTTGAAATATGCAGCTACAGTGACATTGCTGTTGTCTTTAATAGTTTTTTTTTATGGTTATTATACCGATGACGGTATTCTGTGCCATTTCAACGTTATAAATTGTTTTTTTTGTATTTATTCTATTTGAAGTGTCACAAATCAAAGGAGAAGGACAAATTACTACCTGTGTGCCAGGTGGCATAAAAATACTAACGGTGATAATATGTTTATAAACTTGGCATTAGGGTTTATTGAACCTGTCGTTACCTGGGCAATACATTTTTTTAAATTAGATTCATACATTCTTGGATTAAACAGGAAGTAGGCTAACTCAAAGAATACAGTTTCCACAGAAATTCTTCTACAAACTCTCTCCGACCCTTATCGAGGTAAACAACTGGCCCCAGATCTCTTATGCTGACGTTCCGGTTTTTAAACTCTTTCTCCACATGCTTTCATTTGGTCAAAAGGCCAACTAATATATGATGAATATTATTAGTCTTATTATCAATATTTTTATTATTGTTGCTTTTTTACCTCTCGAATTCCTTTCACCGGCTTCTTATATCTAAGCACACACACATACATATATATTTTTCTAAATAAGTAATGGATTTTTTATTTGTTAATCCGACAGAGTTTTATTTTATTTATTTATTTATTTTTGTAAGATAGATTCTGTCGAGAAAATTTGTCTAGTACGACACAGTGAACCAAATTTCCTAGCAGTAGACCCGGCAGTTGATTCCATATAATTTTTCCACTTGATGTCAGCGAAAAACGTTAGCGCGAGAAGGTGCAAGGAGTCACTCTCTTGGAGGTTAGCATCAGCCATACACATCAAAGGCAGAAAGGATTCTCTCGGATGATTAATCGAGAGAAGTTTCATTTTAGAAGAGTTGGGGTTAACATTAACAAGCCATTCCTTGCCTTAGTTAACAACAGATTGTAGATCATTTTGTAGATCAGCTGCCAATTTGATCTTATTTAACCGATCAGACTTACTAATAAGACCGGAGTAAATAGATACAGAGTTGAGAACTGATGCCACCAGGAAGATTATTGATGAAAATTAGGAACAGCGTAGGTTCAAGGATAGAGCTCTGGAGAACACCTACATTACTAAAGAATTATCTAGAGGAATGATCGTTCAGGATAACTTACATTTTGCGATTTGATAAGAAAAAACTGGATCAGTTCAAAACTTCGTTCAGAAATGCCATAACCTTTCAATTGGGAAGAAGACCGTCATACCAAATGCTTTCGAGATGTTCAAAGCAACGGCCTGAGATTCACCATTCTTATCTAAAATTTCAGTTGTCGTATATAACTGGCGGTAATCGGCATCCAGTTGGGATACGAGTTGCTGGAAATGAACCAAGCCATTTTATATATTAGAGAGTATTTTCTGTTTACTATCGAGTTCTGTGAAAAAAGCGACATTTTCCTTTATGCATTTTATTTATGAAAAATATCATAAAAATTCCTTGATAAGGACTCTTTCGAAAACTGTAGACGTAACATCTTTTTCGTTATATTCTACAGTGTACAGTTCCTGTAAAATTAATTACCTTATCGATTTGCTTTTCTTTGCCTATTTTAATATCTATGGAGTGATTGGTTTGAATGTCAAAATTGAAAACTAGTTTTTTTTTTTTTTTTTTTGTTCTACAAGACATGTTATCCTTACCCATTTCAGTTTGGTTCCAAACTGATTTTTCCTAAGAGTTGCAAATGGCGGATTTCACTGGAGTCAGCAAGTCTCGTCACTATTGTGTTCAATGTTTCTGCTGATATTAATTTCCATTTTTCTTCGGATTACCATTTGTCCCAGTCTTTTAAAGAACCAATGTCATTGGCTCCAATAATGATAATTGTCACTTCCATATTTTGCACAGTTTTTCTAACGTTGTCCAGCTATATAGAGAGCGCATCTTTTTCTTTAATAAGAAATATTTATGTCGGCGATAAACGAAAATAATAAACAGAGTGTCTACTCAAATAGCGTTTAAAGTGATATATATATATATATATATATATATATATATATATATATATATATATATATATATATATCTTTATATATATATATATATATATATCACTTTATATATATATATATATATATATATATATGAAGAAATATAGTTTTATGGTGTGCTATATTTATGTGATAATATGGTCAATATCAGACATAGAACGTATGTAAATGTAAATATATATGTTAACATTGAAGTCAACACTCAGAGGCGACAAGCTGTTTCATGCTGGACGCAAACCTCAGGCCGTCTGACGATTGCGTCCAGCATGAAACTGCCTGTCGAGTCTGAGTGTTGACTTCAATGTTAACTTTTATTTATATATATATATATATATATGTGTGTGTGTGTGTGTGTATGTGTGTGTGTGAACAAAATGCTTCTAGTGACAGTCATTAAGAACCTCTAAACGACTCTATTGCGCTGTCCATAGTGGGTTGGTGTTATGCTTCCCATCAATAATTCCTGGGACACACGTGGCAACGGAGATCAAAGAATGTTAAATGTATCCAAAATTTCAGAAATGGTCGTGTAACACCTTCTACCATAATGGCCGTTTGGAACATGGCTAAGAAAATCCTGACGGGTGATTACTGAGAAAATTACGAGAATTCACATCGATAAGTATTCAAGTTTATTATATTTGAATCAATAATTATTCAAATAATGAAAATTTTATTTACAGAAATTCTGTTCAGTTTTATATACCTTAAAATATATATAATGTTACGTATATTAACAGCTAGCATTATATATATATATATATATATATATATATATATATATATATCCAAAAAATGTCTACTGGAGGATATACATTTCGCCAAAGGCTTCGTAGAAATAACATCTGACTAAACTGAAATAATTTTACATTGCCACAAATTCATTCTATTCCACAACGGAACAACATGGATTAAAATATAAAAAAAAAAAAAAAAAAAAAAACGCAATTGACGTACCACAAGGTTCCTTTGATGGTGCTGAAATTTCTGAACTTATAGGTCTTCATATTTTATATGAAATCGACAAGATCATCCATATGAACAACCATGGTCTATATAGAGATGACCGCCTAATGATAGCACCAAACAACAAAAGAACAAATGACACTATTAGAAAAACGCTTTTTAAGCTCTTTAAAAACCTCGGCTTTGAAATAGAAGTCGACAATAAGAAAATCTTTAACTATCTGGACGTTAAATTAAACCGTCTCACTGTCAGTGTCTCCCCGTATATAAAACCTAACGCAAAGTTAAGGTATGTAAATATTAAATCCACCCCACCCCGAATATAATTAAAAATATCCCCAATGGAATAGAGTCTAGTCTATCCAAAAACTTTTCTTGTAATACAATTTTTGAGGAAAAAAAAGGAAGAATATGAGATAAAGTTAAAGGCACAGAGCCACAAAGCAAATCTAGAATTTAAACCTCAACGCATATAAATCCCATATTACCGATAACCGTACTTGATAAATTTATGACGTATGTATATGTAATTTAACTTTTGAGTATACGCTTGCACTCGTTACAAGCATATATAAAAAGACATCTCTTGCAATCAGACATGTCGCTCTGGTACAGACAGAAGAAGTGATTCCTGTGGGCTATAGCGGCAGGTGTGACCCAAGGAGCTGAATGCGGTTTAAATTTTGTAAGTTTAAGGCTTGATTCCAAATACATTAGATATATAGTCCCGACCTATTATTATATTTACACCGTGGGTACTAGTTTATTGCATTAGATAGTACTTTAAATGTTATAACTCTGGTATTTTATGCAAAAAAGAGTTATCCCCCTAGATAGCGTATTTGCTTAATTTCAAATTTTTCATTAAAAATAATTTTTAATTTTATTTTTTTAATTCATCATCTTCCAAACTTAAGAATTTGAATGATAAAAATTATAAATAATTAATTATAATATTTTAGTCAACAATTAAATTAAGAAGTTTTAACAAAAAATTTAAATAATCACCTCGAGAACGTGAATCTCATAAAGGTCAGAATGTATTCAGTGCCTGAAGATTGCAGGTTTGCATGAAACTCCGAGTCGTGCTATCGACGTTGAATATTATTATGTATATTCACTAATATATATATTGTTACGCCCGGGGTTTCGTTGGGACTACGATAGCCGGGACGCAACGAGAAAATAAAAAAAATAAATAAATAAGAGTATCCCAGGGTTCAATATAAAATTAAAGAAAAGGACGATGGGAGGGGAATTCTCCAATTCCGGACGTCGTTGAACGCAGTGAGAAAACGAACAATATGCAGACGCAGGACAACAGAAGACGACATGAGAGTATACAATACAAATATTTTATTTATGAAATATACAAGGTATGAAATTAAGGAAAAGAAAAGAAAACTAAATAATACAAGGGATGGGGAGGTAATTTATCAGTGAAACATATACCAATGCGACGAAATATATACAAAAATAGAGTCAGCAGATTATAGAATATATATAAACATGCAAAACCTAACACAAGTCAGGATCGATGTCGATCGGTTATTATCAGGGGTAGAGTTCGATAGAAAAGATGTTCATACACTTCTCTGAAAGTAAAGGGTGGAATTGCCAATGTCCTAATATAAGTTTTGATTGACGCCGTTCAATCCTTGTTGATGGTAAGAAGTACATGCAGATAAATCACAGGAATATAACCGACTTGAGTTGAGGATACTGTTCTAGATTCTCTCGTCGTTTATTCGGTCTTTGGTGGCGTCTAAATCATGTGACAGCAAAATCAGGTTTTGGTAACACCCGCTTCTTCCAACGGCACACAGCTAAGACTAATTCTGAAGACGTCCGCTTCCTCCGACGGCAAAAAACAACTAAGTGAAGTTGTTTTGCCCCAACACGCGCGAAAAAGAAACCGTTAGGGGTTAAGTCACGTGTTGGCCCACGAAAGTGAGGAGGCGTTATCCGCGAAACACAGCTAAGGTCATCTGCACTTATTAGACAAACAGCGTTCGTCTGGCCTGCGATCAGAAACCAGACAGGAAATGGGGTGGGGAGGGAAGGTTCTCTTCCAAGAACTGGCCCTAATTCAACCGGGTACAAATAAAAATATACTCCATAATCTGCATATTCAAAGAAATAAAGAAGTTATTAATATTCTTATGTCTCGTCGCAAATACACAATATACTTATAAAATCTAAGGTGGGGGGTACAATTATTGGGCTAACGTAACAATATATATATATATATATATATATATATATATATATATTAATCGGTATCACCCCCTGAAAGGCAATAAAGCCACTAAGACACAAAGGATTATCGGGTGTGGAAGATTTTGAAAGTAACATTAATAATGAGAAAAGAGTAATCAGGGGACACTAGATAACGATAGAATTTGCATTTAAATTTTTGCAGATTAAAGTTGGCTGAAAAGCATGGAGCTGGAAGGAAGTTCTACAAGTGAGAAGTGAGAGAAAAGAAATTGTTAGCATAGAATTTACGGTTACATCAAGCAAAGATAACTGTAAATTGATAAGATCTCGACACCAGTCTAGGATTGCGCTTAAATTCCTAGTCTAGGCACCATAGCGAAAAGCTCATCCGAACAATTACTATGAAAGTATTTATAAAAAGACACAGGAAGTCAACCTTATGGCGGTGGGAAAGTGACTGGAGCCTAGCCGCCAGAGCAGGACCAATAATATTGCTGATTCTTCTTTGGATTTTATCAAAGAGCTCAAGGTAAAAAGAAGACGCACCGGACCATATGTGGCAGCAATATTCTAAGCATGGACGAATGGTAGACTTATAGATATGTAAGATAGATTCTGTATTGAAAAATTGTCTCGTCCGATACAGTGAATAACATTTCTTTGCAGCTGACCTAGCAATGAATTCAATATATTCATCAACTTAGAATGCCAGTCCCAGAAGGCACAACGGGTCACGTTCTGGAGGTTAGCATCAGCCATGCTCGTGGAAGCCAGAGAGTGGTTTCTCAGATAAAAAATTACTAGCCACTTTTTACCCCAGATGCAAATGAATTGATGTCGTTTTGGCTGCCACTTATATATATATATATATATATATATATATATATATATATATATATATATATAATAAAAAAGGCTTAAACGCTAATATTCCATGGTCATAATTTATTCCATTGGAATCGTAAATACGATCCAATTCATCGGACCTACAAATTCAAAAAGAAAACAGAAAAAACAACTCCGGAAATAAAAAATAGAATTTAGAGAGAGTGTAAGTATGAGAGTGTGGGACGAATGTTAGAGCTAAAAAGAGGGGTAACAGACGAGAGAAGGTGGGAGATTAAAATTTAATAGGGAGAAGTTTTAGAGAGGTGAGTCAAAGACGGTTTAAGTGAGAGAAATATGAATGTTGTCAGATGTCTAATACATTAAGGATGTAACCGGAAAGGATACATTTTGTGGTGACATACACAGACAATAGATGATCTAATTTTAAAGATCAGAAGAAGAGGGAGGGAGAGGAAAAGGAAAGAAAAATGGGTGGGGGAGAGAGATTGTGGGGAAACTAAAACTGAAGGGCATTTACTAAAAGGGCCGCTGTGTAATTAAGAAAATTTGACAAAATTAATATCGACTACAGGTTACAAATCAAATATAAACACAAAAAATAAATATAACGATTATCTAATCTAGCAAGGACCTATATTTTTATATTCAAAAACACATGCGTATACACACATACACAATAACATATACACGTACATACATACATATAGGCGTGTACCCACATACACACATACATATACCCATGTACACACATACACATATATCCATATATATATATTCTCATATACATATACATACATACATACACATACTCATACATACACACACATACACATACATGTATACATATACATACACACACACATACATACATATACACATACATGCATACACATCTAAGGCCACCCTATGTTGCATTCTGCAAATGTTATATTAGATGACAGATCGCTACTGGTACCCTAGGGCCTTTTCCCTTACCGAATATAACACATCATGACTATAAACAACCAAACATATAAACTTAAACCAGTTCAACAAAAAACACCTAAACCCATTAACCTTTCTTTCTCAAAGATTCGTAGAATTCATACCAACTTCTGCAGTGTGGAATTGTTTCTCTTCGAAAAGTCTCCGGATATCTTAGCTCTCTGCGAAACTAATCTTAATTCTTCAATCCCCTCCTCTGATTTCTCGATACCTTCCTCTCCTCAGAAAGAACTCATGCATGGCCAGGGAGTTTATACCTGCGAACATCTCCCGCTGGTTAGGGAACTCTCCCCGGATCATTTGTATGTGTGTCTCCGTCTCTCTCTACTTCAGCTTTCCCTTCCTCTAAAGACTGTTGCCTGCTAGATAATACTTTCGATAATAGAGACAAGGTCATCTCCCTACACCCGTTTGCAAATATATTCGTGTTCGATGACTTTAATGTCCAACATCCCAGGTGGCTTAAACATTCTGTCACTGATTTCGCTGGCGTCCAAACCCTTAAATTCTCAATCACTCAATGTCTCAGGCAAGTGGTTAATTTTCCCACGCATTTCACCAGTTACCCTGACGGACACGCTTCGCTTCGCAATCTCTTTTTTACCTATATCCATGACTCTTGTCGTACTACTCAGCTCTGCCCTCTTGGCAACTCTGATTATGTAGTAGTGTCTGTAAACATCTCCGTCCTCTCTCACACCAGCCAAGCACCTCCTACCAAGAGAATATATTTCTGTTATCAACGAACGGATTGGGACTCGTTCCGTGATTTCCTTCGTGACGTTCAATGGAAAGAAGTTTTTAATTATCCTATTGAAAAATGCGCGTCTTAGGTCTCCTCCTGGGTGAAAACCGGCGTCGATGCTTTCATTTTAGCAAGGAAATACCAAGTTAAACCGCGTTCATCTCCTTGGTTCTCACCTGCATGCTCGGCCGTTATAGCCCACAGCCCAAAGAGATGCGTCTGATTGAAAGAGATGTCTCTTTGTCTCTGCTTGTAACGAGTACAAACGTGTCCTCAATGAAGTGAAGTTTCCGATAGAATTAAATAACGCATAGCATCTCGTAAGTTCGTTTCCAGAGATTATTGGCGGCTCTGCAAGAGTGTGCTGAACAACAGCAAATCCTCAATCACCCACCCCCTATACAATCAATTCGAAGTCCTGGCGTCTACAGCATATAACGTGAAATACTTTGCTTGAAAATTATCTTCCAACTCAACACTCGACTCATTTGGAGTACCCACGCCTGATTCTCCCCCCCCCCCCAGAACTGAGGCTGTACTAAATAATATGCGCATAACCCAGTCCGTCACTAGTCACGGACATTCTTTTTAAATTAGTCTCCTATAAGGCAAATGGAGGTGAGGGGATCCGTCGTCCTAAAGAAACGTTATTCTGAACTGGTCCCAGTTCTCTCTAAACTCTACAATTATTGCCTCGCTGCTTCCTGCTTTCAAGCTTGTTGGAAGTCCTCCTCTGTAGACCCTATTTTTAAGAACTCTGGAGAACCTTCTGACTCCTATCACACTAATTGTCTCCTATCACATATTCGAGACTTTGGTCAATGTTGTTATGCATCTTACCTTGCACAACCTATTGTCTGAGAAACCATACGGTCTACTGCTGACGTGCTTATGGCTATCACTGAATATGTATATCAAGCTCTTAATAATAACGGATATAATAACGGATGGTTCTAGATATCTCAAAGGCATTTGACAGGGTTTGGAAAGGCTGGTTTACTACATAAGCTTCAGGGCTATGGTATTACAGGACGATTGTTTGATTTAATCCAATTATTCCTATCAAATCGTGAAATGAAGGTCGTTCTAAATGAGCTCACTTCCAGATCCTTTCACGCAAACATGGGTGTCCCCCTAAGGCTCTATACTGGGACCTTCGCTGTTTCTGATCTTCATCAATGATCTTCCTGATGTCATCAGTTCCCAAAGTAGGCATTTATGCAGATAACACTACCATTTACTTCTGTCTCAATAGCAAATCCGTCAACTGGCGCCGCTAATCTTTAAAAGGACCTCCAATCAGTGGTTAACTGGGGCGGGAAATAGCTTGTAAATTTTAATGCCTCCAAAACTAAACTGATCTCATTTAACCACCATAGAAAAACTTCCCTGCCCACCATCAATATCACTGATGCTTGACTGTAGAAGTGCGACACACTGCGCCTTTTTGGCTTCACGTTTTCAACTCACTTGAAGTGGAACAACTACATTGAATCAATAGATGCATCTACTGCAAGGAAATTTGTTTCATTTGTTGTGCCATAAGGTTTTTTCTTGTTAGAGTCCATCTTGCACATTTACAAATCTACCGTTAGTCCATGCATTGAATACTGTCACCATATCTGGTCTGGTGACCCTGCTCTTCATCTCGAGGTTCTTGACAAAATCCAAAGAAGGATCTGCAATCTAATCGATCCTGACTTGACATCTTGACTTCAGTCACTTTCTCACAGACGTGATGTGGCTTCCTTCTGTCTTTTTTACAAATATTTTTCTGGCAACTGCTTTGACAAGTTTTTTTTTCTTAGTACCCGACTACATGAATTTAAACGTGCTACCAGATTAGCCAGCCTTTTACTGTTGAAATAGTTAAATGTAACCACCATTTCTACTTCAACAGTTTTTCTCGCACTTCTCGGCAGTGGAAATGTCTGTGTTTTGTGGGGTGTAGGTAGTGTCCTTCTCTTTTAATGTATCAAGTATGGAAGGTGTGTGATCATTTTCCCCATAGTGAGCTTTTAACCGTATTCTTCTGAAGAAGGATTTCAGGTCCTTTGACAAGGTGTCTTTATCAAACCTTGGGGGACTAGGGCAAAAGCTTAGTCCTTTATTTAATACCCTGAATGTATTGAGTGAAAATTTAGTTACTTAAATTTATAACTCGCCCGTATGGGTCAAGTTTGAATTTGCAAGCATGGCGAAGTTCTTTTGTAAAAGCTCGAAAGCTTGCATCATATCTCCAATTAGGGATGCTATACCCCCATTCAGGTGTCCCGATTGGGGGCTTATTCCGTTTTTTTTAAGGTTGAGTGTGTTTGCTGTTGATTGTCTACTCGGGGCTAATCTAGGTGGTCTGGGATGTCTAATAGGGTTATGCGTTCTGTAGAAGGGCTGCTGTGTTTTGGTTTGTGTATGTTTGTACGGCACCCTAAGGATGTCCGCGTAAGTTACTGGTTTGTTTTGTGTGTGTGTTTGTTTTGAGGTTCTAGCTATCGTTGATGGTGGTGGTGTTGTTATTGTTGGTTGTGGTGCTGGTGGTTGTCTGTTGGTGTATTTATTTGGTCTGTTTTGTGTTTGCATTGGTTGTGTGCTGGTCAGTGTAGTTGCGGTGTTTTGTTGTTTTCTTTTGGGGGTATGGTCGTTCACTTTTTTCAGAGTTTGGCTTCATTTCTCTTTTGTTCCTCTGTCTGGAGGAATTATTCCATTTTAATTTTCTTTGTTTTTCATTTTTTGTTTTTTGTAGTTCCCTCACTGTTTGGTCTGTGTGAGCTTTTATGACATTCTTTATGTTGCTATATTCTTCCGTGTCCGTTTGTTTTTTTTATTTTCTCATCGAGCAGGATAATTTCTGCTGTTGTTGCCGTTATGATTTCCTGGCAGAACAGCATGAGTTCCCTGGAGAAATCTTCTAATTTACGGTACAATGATGCTAGAAACGCATCATTGTGGTTACCTATTGATGGTTCCAAATCAATCCTGAAATTGGTCGGTACTAATTGATCCTTCAGGCATATCCTAATATATTCCTGGTGTGATTCATACCTGGCTAATTTTATGTTTGCTCTATTCATATATATATATATATATATATATATATATATATATATATATATATATATTTTTTTAAAATTCATGAATAGGCACGTGTACAAAACGGAGGGAAAAAGCGGATTGGAAAAGACACGGAAGAAATGAAAAAAAAAAATTTACAAATTAGAAATATTGTTTAAAACCAGAACCCCCTGAAAACAGGAAATTTTAACACAAAACTTCGAAGTTGGGATAAAATTAATATTTAAAAGTTTATTAATCTTTTCATATGATATTATATATATATATATATATAGAGAGAGAGAGAGAGAGAAAGAGAGAGAGAGAGAGTGTGTGAAATTGTGGGTTTTTTTGTATACATGTATTTTTATTTACATTACTTCTTAGCCATTAAAAATAAATTTCTTTAAATAAATATACTTAAAGATTCCAGTTGACTCTTTTCTCTATATTTTTACTCGTGTGAGATATATTAAGGAAAAACTCATATATATATATATATATATATATATATATATATATATATATATATATATATATATATATATAGGGAGGAAGGAAGGAAGGAAGGAAAGATAAATTGGTCGTTAAGTGTTATTTATATTTTATTGTAACAATTTTTTCTTCATTCCACTACAAATTTTTCACTAGTGAAAAAGTTGACAGCGTTTTTCGTTTGTTTGAGCCGAGAGGATGGTTATCAGATTTCGTCGACCTCAAAATATTTGTTTGTGAATATGGCATCTGTTAGAAACAGCTTTTCTATAATGAGATCCCCTTTTGGAAATGACATTTCTTTTTGGCAGTTTTTTTCTTTACAACATTCTTTTTGCCCCACGTCTAAGAATGTTTTCTGTTTTCAAGTGACGCAACAAAGAATAAAAGAACAAATCAAAACTCACCAAATAAACAAGTGTTCCTTATTGCGTTTCACTTATTTCTGGGGTGTTCACCCACAAAAGACGCTCAGGAAGAGAGTGAATGTTTTGAGGGGTTGTTTGTTTTAATCCGCAGCTCCACTAGAGTGAAATGTCGTTTAAAAAGAGATTGTTGCACACATACAAAGCGGATTGGGGGACGAAAATAGCTCAACCCTGCTCGGTACTAGACCCTTTGGTAGACGGCCTCAGAGGACAGATAATCACCTGAAACGTATTACATTATATTAAATAACTTACTGTTAGTCCAATCAGGAAAAAAAGAGTGAACAACATTGTCAAATGTCCATATATATATATATATATATATATATATATATATATATATGGGCACGTGGCCGAGTAGTTAGAACGTTCCCATTCTGACCACGAGACCGGGATGCGAATCTTACGAGGAAGGAGATTTCCCAGGAAGGAGATTTCTTGATGTTATCGGACTTTAGACAAAACTCTTGGGGGGTGGGGGCGTCGATAGCTGTGCTGGCACGAAGACACAAGTCATCGTGGCCGAGGGCTTGAGCATGTTAGCCTTGTTCAAATTGTTGATCACGCTAGATAACACGCTCTTTCTCAGAAACTGTAACTATGGTCTGCTCAGCATAGTTGCAATATAAACCACAGGTGGGGTCTGTGAGTGTTGAATAAACACGAATCTGCTTGAGCGAGCGTCTGTAATAGGGATTGGCTAGCCGCCCTAATAGACGGATATCCTCGAATACGAGTGGCCATATATATATATATATATATATATATATATATATATATATATATATATATATATATATATATATAGGCATATATTATGAAATCGACTAAGCCTAACCCTGTCGACACTTATTTTAATATATTTTCTGTTTATACGTTATTTTTATAGATATAAATATTTAAGTCAATGCTCTGTTTATAATAAACAGTATTAACAATATTTACCTGAATGTCCCAGAAATCTCAAAGAAAATATGTATCCTCCGACAGGAATCGAACCTGTATCGTACATGGAATCGTCATGTAGCCGGCAAATGTTGTTAATACTGTTTATTATAAACAGAGCATTTACTTAAATGCTTGTATCTATAAAAAATATATATATATAAAAATAACGTATAAATAGAAAAAAATCAAGTGATTGAATTTCGAAACTAACCCTTTATTTGATTCACCGGGGGAGTAGATTATTCTAGTTCCACTTGCTATGCCTCTTCCCTTATTTCTCTTTAATTCAGCCCTTCAAGTTTTGGTTCACCACTGCTGTGGCATGGTATTGAACTCACAAATCTTTTGGTCTAGTCACTGGATCTTTTCCAGTCACCTGAACAAGGTTGGAACGTACAACGTCCGAAACGTTGTAAATATAACAATGAAGATTAGGATAACAGTATATATATATATATATATATATATATATATATATATATATATATATATATATATATATATATATATATATATATAGGCAGTATATCTTCATTTAAGCATGTTTGAGTGAACATGCTACACATTATCACAATTAATTTTCTTCCTCTCATATTCTAGTATCAATTTCTTAGTGTCGGTATAAAAATGATGGAGAAAGACGGTATAATTTTTCTCATTTCTTTTATTTTCCCAAGTACTTTCAGTGTCATCCAAGATCATCTTCAGGCGTGAATTGCGAAGACAAAAAAAATAATGTAAGTTATAAAATGCCATAGGAATTTACTCTTAAAAAATTCGACAAATTTTACTGCTGCATAAGGGAGGTAACTTAATTTATGTAAAAATAATTGTAATTTCGTGTTTTAAAATATTGTTTTTACTTGTAGTTTTAAACAATTACAATTCAGATATTTTAACACCTTTCTGTTACAAACATTTTAGAACTTGGTTGCTAAACTCATAATTGATTTTGTTTATTTTGGGGTTCATTTTTTTTATATAAAGGGCTCCCAGGATTTGAAGTTTTTGTTTATTATTTTCTTGGTGAAGTATACTAGTGGTGGAGTAGACGAATACACACACACACACACATACACACACACAACACACACACACACACACACACACACACACACACATACATATATATATATATATATATAAATATATATATATATATATATATATATATATAAATGTGTATTACAATTAATTTATTTTAATAAATGTTTTTGCATTGATAAATCCAGGGGAAAACTTCTTTCCCATGGACGAAATAATCATCTGTATGAGGTAAATTGTTTGGATCTCATTAATTGTAATTCATTTATATGTTTTATTGAGCACTCTTTTGCGGATTAGTTTCAATATTTTATATTAATAGGATCTACTTGGATTACTTACCCACGGATTTTTTTAACCCCCCCTCTCTCTCTCTCTCTCTCTCTTTGTATATGTATATATATATATATATATATATATTCTAAAGAATTATTGTAATTATTTTTTATTACTTTAAACGTAATTTTAATAGATGCCATGTTTTTAAATTCCTCTACTTTTATTTTTTTCTCTCCTTAATAGTACTTTTTTCATATTTTTTCTCACATAATAACCACTTGCATCTTAGTGGCTTTATTGCCTTGCTTGGATTAATATATATATATATATATATATATATATATATACGCATGTTTCGTTAAAAACGACAGACAAGGTAGTACGGTTAAGCTTTTTATTTAATTTTTCTTGTGCTTTCTTTTCTGGACAAAGAGTGTGTAAAAACTGCCCAAATGTTTTATATTTCCTAGCGCTTTCGGCTATACCTTTAGCCATTATCAAGGATGATTTGATTTTTCAGCTTAATTGAGTGTGTGCATTATGTGTTTGTCTTAGTGTGTATTAGGGGTGTTTTAATTTCCGAATACGGTTAGCACATTGTGGCCTTGTTCGTAGTTAATATTGTTAAGAGTTGTTTTTTTTTCTTTTTTATTATTAAAGCTTCCATTATTTTTAATCCTTTTTTTACAGGTGGATGCAGTTAATATATTTATGTTTTCTACTAGTATGTTTCAAGGCCACAATGTATAGCCGAATGCGCTCAGAAATATAAAACATTTGGACAGTTTTTACAAACTCTGTCCAGAAAACAAAGCTCTTGTACGAACACAAGAAAAATTAAATAAAAAGCTTAACCGTAGTACCTGTCTGTGGTTTTTAATGAAACATGCATAAACGAAGGATTGCTGCCTAAATATACAATATACAATATATATATATATATATATATATATATATATATATATATATATATAAAATTCCAGCAAAAGAATTGGTGCCATGTGCCACAAAGTCTCCAAACAGACAATCTTTTTAGTTTTGCTTTTCCTTGATTTTAATTATAATGTTAGAAATGGCGTCATATGTTTGTTAAACATTTACTAATATTAGAATGTTTTCACATGTAAGTCATTAAATATGTTATTTTCCTTAAAAGAATTTACTTACATGAAAAACAATGACTCAGCAGAAATTCAATGAACTCATCATACGGAGCTCCACTTTACCCTGCCATCTTTCAGACCGACGATTATTCATTGAAACAGCTCGGTAATTTCCGGCAAGAAACGGCCTTCAATAAACAAACAGAAACTGAAAACGCTTTTACAAAATGCATTGGTTCCAGGAATTCAGAAAACTCTGCTATCGGAATAAACAGACTTGTTTATTGTTGCCAATAATGTGTACAATTGAATGGTTTAGTATTTGTCTCCTTCAAAATATGTACTGCTGGCAATATTTTTTCTTTAAAAATCCTTTGCTGGCAATAATTTTTTACAAAAATGTATTGCTGGTATTAAAACCTATTTTCATACTTTCATAATGTGTTGACCCCAGTTTGGAAGTGAACTGTTTGCCCATAGCTGGGACTGTAACAGGTTTTTTTTTCTTCCAAAAATGTATTCCTGGTAATATTTTTTTTTCCAAAATGTATTGCTTGTAATATATTTTTCCCAAAAATGTTTTGCTAATAATATTTTTTTTTCAAAAAGGTGTTGCTGGTAACAATTTTTTTCCTTCAGAAATTCATTGCTAGCAATATTTTTTTTACAAAAAGGTATTACTGGTATTCAAACCCATTTTTACACTTTCATAATGTTTTCACTCCAGTTTGGGGCGGGAGTCAACTATCTGCCCATAGCTGGGACCCTAACAGGTGCTACCACCCGGTACCAGAGTGGACATGGGAACATCAGCAATTAAGAGTTGATTTCACGCTCCTCAAAACCCCCTGATCAGTGGACTTGCTGTTGGATGGAGTTTATCATCTTACCCAGGATGACAATTGAATGGTTCTTATTTTGATGAAGCATTCTTCTTAGTTAATGTCGTCATTGTTGTTGTTGTTATCACAACGTTTCGGCTGATGCAATCCGCGGCCTTCTTCTGGGGTCTGTTAACTTTCAGGGTATTTCGAACTGAACCCTTTATTTAATCTTCAGGGGTTGATTGTTTTCATTCTCCAAGTCTAGGGATATGTGTCTCGCCTAGTTCTTATTTTACAAATATTCAGTTAGTATTCGCTCGCTTTCTATTCAGGCCGTACTACCCGGCGCAGGGATTGAACGCATCAGTTACTATTCCACCAAATTCCCGAACCAATAATCGTTTGCCTTTTTTTACCTTTTCTTTTTTTTAACCATTTCACCCCAAGCAAGGCAATAAAACCACTAAGATACAAGGTGTGGGGGGGTACTGAATGTTAGTGAATACGAGAAAAAGAAAAAGAAAGGACAATAAAAGAACACGAGTTAAGAAGACAGAAGATAACGATTGGCACTGTACTTAAATTTTTGAAGATCAAAGTTGACTGGGGAGCGAGAGGCTAGAAGAGAATTCCACAAGCAAGAAGTGCGAGAGAATACACGCTTAACATAGAACTTACAGTTACATCTCGCCATTTCAAGAGTAAAATGTTAAAATCTTGATACCAATCTAGTAGTGCGCTTAAATTTATGAAGCCGAGGTATTAGGAAAGTAATATTTATTTATTTATTTTGAAAATACAAAAATGTGGCACAAGGCCAAAAGGGGGGATGGGTGAAGGCCAACTTTCAATCTGTCTTATCTTAAACTTAGCTAGCCACAATTACTGACCCAAATATACCACAGCATTCTTTACAGCAAAACAAAACATTCTTACTTACCATCTTTACTACAATCACCATAATACCTCAAGTCTCTATGAAGTCTTAACTAATTCCCATATGTACAATTTGTCTGTAGTGGGGGAAGAATAAAAATAATAGCATTTACCATAGAGGAAAGTTTATCAGAACAATTATCATGAAAATATTTATAGAAAAGGCCCAGGGAAACTACGTTACGATTTTGGGAAAGTGACTAAAGCCGAGATGTCAGGCCAGGAACAATAACATTGTAGATATTTCTTTGGATTTTATCAAGAATCTCTAAATATATGGCAAGGTCACTGGGGGATACCTAAATTAATGCAAAATATAGATTTAGAAGATATCTGTACAGTCATTTACAGATTCATAGAGAGGATTCCTTCTTTGCATTATCCAGCCGAATAAATCCCAATTGTTATTGCACTGTGAAATGGCGTCTTCAGTAGAAGCGGTACAAGATTAGTTAGCACCCTTGCATTGGTGACAAATGTTAAAGAAAAAATTAAATAATTAATAGATTTTTTTTTCATTTCTTATCACGATAGATGTTAGTTTTATTGGATAGACGTGTTTGAATTGCTATTCCTGCTTTTATTTATATAAAACAGTGAAAATAATGCCTGCCAACTTAGAAATCGAAAAGTCCTTCGAAATAAAATATGCCTTCCTACAGCATATTCCGTTTTTCAACAAGGGAAACAACTGTTTATTCTTAGTGCTTCTTACCATTAGGCCACGGGAAGCCATCACAAGAAAGCAATGGCTTATCTCTAGCACAGGTAGACACACTAATATCAATTTTTAAAAAAATACGAAGCTCTACTCAAAAACATGTGCCCACTGAATATATTGTTTATAGTAATAAGAAATGCACACACACGCACACACACACATATTTATATATATAAACAATAAAATCCTAAATCACCTCATATGGGGAATAGCCTATTTTGAGAGACGAAGATATCGGACGTCTGTCTTATCAACCCCGGTGTCGACTGAGTTTGTGTCATAAATAGAAATTTGAATGCTAAATAAACAAAAATTCCAAAAACGTAATACAGAATTTATCCATTTCAATTTTTCAGTCAGACGAAAGGCACAAGACAGGGCTCAGGGGAGGGTGGAAGGTATTTCTTGATTTTGAATTTTATTGGTGATTTTGGATTTTATTGTTTATTAATTAATATTGACCTCTTTTGTGGATCAGTTTTAATATTTTATATTACTAGGATCCTCTTGGATTATATACGAACGTATTTATTACCTTTGCTATATATATATATATACATATTGGGCCAGAACAAGTTTTGTCCTGGAGATTTTTAATGAATTTCATAAACAATATTTATATATTTGTCCATAGAAGCATTCAACCATATATTTGCTATTTTATTCCATTACCTTACGAAATCTTTGAAGCAGCTTCATGATTCCATCCTCCCAGTACTTGGAATCTTCCTTGAGGATGAACTGGTCGAAGTGATTTTTACAGGCTACCAAAGAATTTTAAATCCTTTCCATTAAGGGATACTTGTAGGGATCAAAATATATGGTGATCCAAAGATGGAAGATCAGTTAATTGCATCCCAGCCAATTTTTGTTGGGTCTGCAAGGACACGTGAAAACGCGCGTTGTCCTGATGAAAATAACCGCTTTAGTCGAAATGTGCCCTTAGCACAGTTTGCTTTTAGTGGGACCTCTCGATCTAGGAGTGTTGGCATTAATTTCACAGTTTAAAAATGAATTTAGCAGGGTGCCAACTCAAAAGTGTGTACCCACTAAAAAGAAGCTTTATAGTAATATGAAATAATCATTACTTGCATTATATATATATATATATATATATATATATATATATTATATATATATATATATATATATATATATATATATATGTTTATACATCCTTTTTCTAGATACAAATATTTAAGTAAATAATATTTACCGGCCTCAATATCCGAGAAATTTTCATAGAAAATATTCGTCCTCCGACAGGAATCGAACCTGTATCCTATACGTAACCGTAATTTAGCCTGACGTGCCTTTTAGATATCTGCTCTTAACCATTCATTAAACTATGCTTACATCCTTCACATCTTTCACATAAACTGAGACCATTTCGCTTGAATGTCACTTCTTTATTTCAAATAAAAACTTTTTTTTTTCAACATATCAGTAAAATTTCTACTTTGAAAAACTATAATATATAATTATAGTTTGCAAATTATAATTATATATATATATATATGGGAAATTAAAATCTGAGTTTGTCTTTAATTAATGCCAAATGCAGATGATGAGAACTGAAGAAGGATGGTATTTTCCTTCCGGGATGTTCAATTCCGGTTGTAGGCGGTGATTCTTTCTCGCATTACTTCTTTTTACCTTATGTGTCATTAGAGGCACGACTTATTCAACAGGCAAAAAATATTACATAATCTCACATCACTGAAACGACTCTTTATTTTTCTTGCCCTTCCTAAGATGCTGATGTATATGAAACCTTTGCCCTGACACCATAACTAAATGGGTTATTTTATTCATTAAATGCATTTTTCTGATACACTCCTCTACCCCACATCACAGCAGGAATGTCAAAATCTAAAAGAAAATGAATATTAAATATCTTGGGTTGGGGAATTTAAAAGCTTTTTCGATTTGGTGGTCGAGTGTTAGATCATAAGCAAAATGTGGCTCCTTGATGATAATATTGGTCTGGGAGAGACGATCCCAGAATGCAATACCGTTGAAAAGTGCCTGAAAGCCAAGCCCCACCGGTCGATATAAGTCCTATGAATGAAATTGGGTAGACGAAACGTTTCGAAATCCTTCAGTGGCTGTGCTAACACAAAGTTACAAGTCATCGTGACCGAAGTTATGAACGTATTTGCTTTGTTCAATAACTGATTCCGCTGTCTTTCCTAGAAACTGCAACTAAGCTCCTCTTTGTGGATTTCGCTTTAGACAAAAAAAATCAAGTGCTTATAAAAATTTAAATTTAGATTTGTTTGAAATAAATTTAACCTGAACTTTTTAACCTACCCCTTTGGCTTTTCAAAAACTTATGTAAGATATAATGCATGAAAACATGTCGCATCTTTAAATTTATTCTGTTGTTAACGTTTCATTCAGTAAGAACATCATCAGAAGAAGAGAGAAAGGAAAAATTGTTCCCATGGCAAACTTGCGACTTACAAAAGCTGTGGTAATTTTGACTTGTATTTTTTTTTTTTTTTTTGTAAAATGTAACAGCTAATAAAATTTTTAAAAATTGTGAATAAAATAAATATTTTTGTACAAATACAGGAGATTTTGACATAGAAAAATGTTTAAAGATATGCAAAATAACGTCGTAGAGCAAAGGAAAAATAAATGAATGTTATGGTGAGAAAAATAATTTGCGTATATCTAAAATAGTTAATAAATATATTTCAAATTATAATTTATGATAATATTAAACATATTTTACGGAAAATATAGACTTAGATTAAAGTTAAAATTTACAATAAATTTTTATTAAGGTGTTTAATGAACATCAATTTGATTTTGCTATAGTATTTCCGTTAAGTATTATCTTAGCAAGGAAAGGTGATATGCTATAAAAACCTCGTTTTTTATTAGAATTGAATCGAATTTTGAGATAATAATTGATTCAATAATTCTTCTAGATGATAAATTTAACCATTTAAGCGTTTTTAATCGAAAGGACGTTCTGCATGTTGTACAAACACACACACACACACACACACACACACACACACATACATATATATATATATATTTTAAAAAGTAGTGTATTATTTATTTTATTCCTTAAACGTTATTTTTAGTGGCTATTTATATTTGAGTAGAGTCTCTGTTTATTTATTAAACAGTATTTTTATTTATTTTCGTCTACCCAGATTTTTTCCTGACGGTCGAAAAAAAATCAGGGAAAAATCTGTTTAAAGGCACTATTGAACTTTTCTTGACAATTGGCGGCCTTCGTGGCCAAGTCGATTCAAAGGACGTCGGATCTAACGCCGATTTGCCTTAGGAGCAACGCAGGTCCTGGGTTTTAATAAGATTTTTCGAAGGCGGAAATAAATAAATATACTGTTTAATAAATAAACAGATCGTCTATACCACTTTATTCATATTGAACTTTTACTGATATATTTTTTTTAATTATACCTTAAATTTTACACACATTTACGCACATATACATTCCCACTTATATTTATATATGTGTGCGTGTATATGTGTATGTGTGCGTGTATGTATGTACCTCGAATTTTCTAAAAAAGAAGCATACCATAATGAAAAACGACCTCAAATTTGATAAAAACAAATTTTTATCGTGAAAATGTTTGTTATTATTAAGAGGAAAGACTAAAGTATTTTTTTTTTATTATTTTATTAAATTTTTAATCCTATCTAACACGTTTGAAATTTTGGTTAAAAATCTTGTTTTTCTTGTGTCAGCAGTTGGGCCAAACATTTTTATATATAGGGATTTTTATAGTCTTTTTTGGCGTTAAAAACACATTGTTTTGGAAATTCTCGCAAAAATCAAATAATTGTCGAATTTTAAGGAAATTTTCAGAATTGGTCCACAAATGAATTAATTTATTTTTGTAATTTTGGTTAAAAATACATATTTTTACAGCTGTTCAGTCTCTTCATATTTATATTAGTTGAAAGCAGAAGTCCTTGGGTAAGTTTACTCTTCAATTTGTTTTTGTCAAAAATCTGCTCTGAATCATTAAATAAAAAAATGAAATAAAACTATGAGATTATCTAATTAGAAAAGCTTTTAATTGCTTTTATACATAGGATATATTAAGGACACTATTGTTTTAAGGAAAAAAAATTTGAATTTTTAAAAAACATGTTTAATTTTTTAATTCTAATTAGAAAAATTTATTAAGTTTTAAATCTTTTAAATTTCCATATTAATTTTACTCTTTAGATGATGTTATTATTAAGTAACCTACAGCGGGAAAAAATCTGCCTCGTCAGTCATGTATCGAAAGATACATGAATGCCTAGGCGTGTATCACGCGTGGCACATAAATAACTGATCGCCTAAGCGTCCATCACGCATGACACGTCACTGACTGATCGCCTAAGTGTGTATCACGCATGGCAAATAACTGACTATTATTAAGTGAAAACTAAAAATGGTAATGCTTAATACAAATCATCAGGCACCAATATTTTCAATGAATTTCCAAATTTTTCTATCCTTCAGTATCTGTCTATATTTCTGAGATGAGGTATTATGTACATTATTTACGTTATTCGGACTATTGTACTCATCTTTGTCACCATATTACAACGTTTCGGCCGTTGTACGCTCCGGCCTTCTTCAGGTGATTGGAATGTAGAATTTAACCCTTTATTTCGCTCTATGGGGTAGACTGTTCTAGTTCCACGTGCCATGTTTAATGGATGTCAGTTATGAGTTATCTCCTGTTTGTGCACAAACCACAATTCTGCAAGGACCATTAACTTCGTAATATGCCTCAGAATTATCGATATAGAATGTCAGGGTGTTACAAAGAGGACCTTAACCTTCCTTGCGTGGAAGAAGCTGTGGTCTGAGGTTGTGTCTGAAACAGACTTTGAAAGACTCGGACCGAAGCGTCAGTGGTGGAGCAGATTGTATTCCTCGGCAAGTCGATGGAACCTGGACATGGAGGAAGGTAACATCAATGATCTCATCGAGGAGCAGTCCAAGGAACTGAAAACGGGGGAGCTAAAGAAGCGACAGATGCAACAGCAGCAGCAGCACAAGGTGGTTTTGCAGGAAATATCGATGGCGCGATGTGGGGTTATCTCTACAAGCGAGATAAAGGAAGGGTTGGGAATGTGGGAGAAACTTTCAAATTTCATTCAAAAGAAACACCCAGAAAAAATTGCAACTGGGCGTGCGATGGCGCTATTTAACGAAAGGGAGGATGAAACAGACTTCATTGGACAGGGATTTTTCTTCTTTTTTTTTCTTTTTTTTTTTTTTTTTGTTATCTAAAATCCCTGCAGATGAAAGTGAGGAAAGCGTGGCGAAAAAGAGTAAAAAAAAATCATTGAATAAGATTCAATTATCCAGTTCAGCCTTTTTCCTCCGCCGCCATCAGCATCTTCAAGTCGTCTGATCTCCAAGCTAAATGCTGTACATTATACTTAATAAAATCAGTGCATTTAAGTACATTTTATTGCATTGTGTTTTTATACAATATTCGTTGTTTATTCATTATTTATAGATACATTTTACTTATTTAAAAACATGTAATAAAAAATTGCAGTGACATTTATCCGTCCCGATTCCCCCCTTCCCAAAGAAGGGGGGAATCGGGACGGATAAATGTCATTTCAATTCATTTCAATGGGGAAAATGATATAACGAATAATTTGAGTTACGAGCTCCTTCATGGAACTCGTAAGTCAAGGCACCATGATAGATAGATAGATAGATAGATAGATAGATAGATAGATAGATAGATAGATAATATAGTCTTCTTTACCAGGTTCTATATAAATGTAATGTAAACAATGAGCTTAGGTGATGATAAAGAAACGTTTCGACTCAACCGAATAATTTTTTTATATATTTGATCAATCAATCAGATTTTAGGAAGAGAGGTGGACCATGACAGAGAAACAATTTGAAAGGATGCCAAAACTCCTAAGTCAGTCCTTAAAATTATTTATCTCTAACCTCGATCAAATTCCGTAACAGAAAATACCCACATAGGAGCAACATCCTCCACAATCCCACAGGGATAGAATTTCTTTACAGCTTAAAAAACAGCAACAGCAACAAAATATGCGACCGACAACAGAGAGTTCAGATTCTCGCTTAAGTATACTTTTGGAAAGGACAAAACACACGCGTGGGTGACGTCTTAAAACGGTGAATGAGATCTTTCTTTAACAGCAGGCGATCGTGTAATTTTAAAAGTAAGTCTTTTACACTAAGCAATAAAAGTTCCTGCTTAATGTGGTACCATTACATTTGAAATTCAGGCCCTACTGGACAATGGTGGAAGAATTTTCGTTCGATTAGGTGTCCATCTTGATTTATATACAATTTTCAAGCCTCTTCACCAATACCCATCTCTGTCCCCTTTTCTTTCTTCACTTTCTCTCTCTGTCTTTCTCCCCATCTTTCCCCTTTCTTTCCTCTCTCTCCTTTCTCTATTGCATCTCACTCTCCTCCTCTCTCTTAACTCAATCTTCTATCCTCTTTCTCTCCCGTCACTCATCTCTGTCCACTTCTCTTCTGTCTTTCTTTTCTTCCTTCTCTCTCTCTATTTTCTCACTCACCTCCCTCTATATCCGTCTCTTATTTCTCTTCTTCCTTCCGCCACTCTCTCTCTCTCTCTCTCTCTCCAGTCTCTATTCTCTTCTCTTCCGTCTCGCCTCTCTTTCTTCTCTCTTCCCTCTCCCTCTCCAGTTATTATTTTCTCCTCTTTTTTTCTCTCTCTCTCCTCTTTCCTCTCTTTCTACTCTCTCTTCTGTTTCTTTTCTCTCTTTCTTCCGTCTCTCCTCTCTCGGCGCCATTTTTTCACTTCCCTCTTTCCCTTTTCCTCTCCCACTGACCCTCTATCGTTCCCCTTACTTTTCTTTCTCTCTCTCTCTCTCTCTCGCTTTCTGAAACCTAAGCTTAATCTTTTTATTTTCATTTTAGATGTCATGTCTCTTCAACTCGCCCCAGATCCATTTTCTTTATCATTTCTGAACTGCCATGAATTCGTGGATTAGTTAGCAGATCGGTTTTCCATTGCCTTCTTTGCGGTTTTGAAATCCGAATAGTTATTCTCCTAAAATAGCAGCACCCAATACTAGAGAGCAAATTCTACCATGCTATGTAACTCATATTTAGAAGGAGTAGATATGGATACGTTCCTTTCCTAAAAGCAAGAGCACATAAATGAATGCAACAGACGACATTAACATTTGAACGCTGCACGCTGATTCCGCATTCCATATCGATAATCATAACGCTGCCAACACATTATCATTCAAAATAGCACAAGTACATAAGACCTTGAATGAATAAAACATATTGGCGCCATTTTGAATAAATCTATAATCCGGTGAGTTTGTCAGACAAGGACGTCATTTTGAATAGCAATACAGATTCGAAAGAAATTGTTTTTAAGACGTATTTATTTCCATCGAGATAATATGCATTAGTCATGTTTTTCAAGCTTACATGGACTCAATAACAATAGAGACAATGAGATTTGTCATAGAATGCCATGAATCCAAAAGAGCAGATGGTAAAAGGAAAAGAAAATAAAAAACTGGAAAAAAATATCTGGACGACGTTAGAAAAACTGGAAAATATGAAAGTGACAATTATCATTATTGGAGTCAATGACATTGATTCTTTAAGAGGCTGGAACAATTGATAATCCAAAGAAAAATGGAAATGAATATCAGCAGAAATATTGAACACAATATTGACAGTCCTGCTTCTATTGGACTCTCGAATAAAAGAAATGAGAAAATGAGCAAGAAACAGATTTTGTAAATGAAATGATGTATTACGAATGGAAAATCGAGAGACGGTAAGAATAGAGCGGTGACAGAGCGGTGACAGAGCGGTGACGCTCTCAGCTTCAGAGAAAGAATTGCATTCTTTAGTTATACCAGTTCCCAACCTTTACAGCGTAGACCAGCCATGTCACGTCCATTAGATTGAATCACGTTCGTTCTCTTCATATTCCATTGGTAAGGAGGAAGTTCCACTCAAACAGCTTAAGAACCACTTATATTATGTAAGAATGCTTCCCCGATCACTACACTCTTAACTAGTTCAAATCTAAAGTCAACTGTTACCTATCCTCGTATTTTGCAATTTGTACCCTTGTTTACGTCTATATCACAACGTCAGTCAATAACACTCCACATTGAATGGATATTGTGTGACAATTTAGAAAAAAATCTGATCTTATAATCAAACATCAATATTTTAGTGGTATGGTCGGACTGATAACTTTTCAGATGCTTACCAAAGAATTTTATGAAAATGTATTTTCTAGTGAAGAATCTGTAAATATATTTCTGAAAAAGAGTAAAACTCTTTTATTAGTCCACAAGAAACAGTATTTTACCATAAATTCTGTTCTGTTATGAAAGCAAAATGTTCAGTTCCCACCGTTTTTTTTTGTTTTTTTTTGTTTTTGTTTTTTTTTGTTTTTTTTTGTTTTTGTTTTTTTTTGTTTTTGTTGTTTTTTTTGGTGCCTACGAAAAGGATTCCAAACATCACGATCAATTCGATTAATGACTGAAATGTTTAATAAACAATTTAATAAATGGGCGTAAATGTGTAAAATTTTATTTTCTACTAAATTTTAATTCCTTAAATTAATTTCCTAAAAGATAGAGTATTGATAACAAATGCGGCAAACCGTAGACAGCAATCAAAATATTGTGATAGACCGCATTCTGCTATAGTCTCAATTTAATATAACGAAAAACAATACTCGAAAATTATTTAAATGGTTCGAAATGTTGTCCTCATCTTTGTTGCTATATTTACGATGTTTCGGCTGATGTACACTCCGACCTCCTTCAGGTGGTTGCAATTTCGAACTGAACCCTTTATTTCGTTCACCGAGGTAGATTGTTCTAGTTCCACGTGCCGTGACTCTTCCGGATATCTCAGTATCAGTTATTTCCCTTTTAGCAACTCAACTCAAGAAGTTTTTGTTCACCTCTGCTGTGGCTAGGTATTGAAATCACAACTCTTTGAATCAAATCACTGGGACACCTCACCAACTCCCCCATCCACTGGGCCACGCATCCATGATATCTTTGGGACCCACAAACCCAATGTCTCAGTTTCAATTTTTTTAGGAGCTCATATTACAATTTGTTGTTATTGTTTCTCTCTCTCCCCCCCCTCTCCCCCCCTCTCTCTCTCTTTTGCTCTCTGTATTACTGGTTCCCATATTGTATTCATGTCTATCTTTGGCCAGCTTAAGAGGTTTTTGTGGCCCAGCATATGTACTGATTCCTTAAGTTTTCGTATTTTCCAGTGATGTTCTCTGTCTATTATTTACAATACAATAACTCATCTCAGAAATATAGACAGATAATGCTCGAAAAATCAATATATATTCCAAAGAACAGATATTCTACTCAGAGAGACAGATAAATTATTTCATTGCACATCATCCTGAATCTTCATGTGGTTTCAACTGATGATAAGGTTGAACATCAGATTTTCGTAGCCTTCAACGAGTTCTTGTTATGACAGAGGTCGATGGTTGGTCATCGAACTGAATTTTTCTTTTCTTTGGACAATGCTTCCGCTAGTCATTTACCTTGAAGCTGAAGGACTTGACCGCTTTTACTGAGCTGGGTATCCCCGAGTCGCCATTTTGAATCCGAATTCTATTCGTCGGGCGTTTTCTTTTCCTGTATCAGATTGGAGCCGGCTACATTAATGCCTTCAATATGTCTGAAAGAGAAGAGAGAATGTTAATATTTGACGCATGCCGCCTAACATTACATTTTTCGTTTCGCCCATTTACGCTTAATAATATCTTTTTTTTTATCCTTATTCCCCCATACAAGCACACACTTTATTTTAATAAATGTATCCAAGGTTTTAATCAAAAAGTATCGGGACTATTGTTATGGTAACAGAGCTAAAGTACTCAGAATGACTTTGAACTCTGTCGCTCATGCGCACTACGGTTGTTGTAACCCAGGGAAGGTTACTGAATAGAATAATCACACGAAGCTTGGTAATGAAAGAATAACACATAAAATTCGCCAGCGGCGCCTAGAAGTAGTCAACTGCCAGAAGTCAGTCAAGTGAATTCCACAATGAATCTCCAACTGTAGACCAACATGGAGACATACCTATTATTGTTCGTAGGTATGCTACAACAAAGGTGTAACCTTCTCGCTCACTTCCGTTGTTTATAGCAGTGCTTTGAAGGAAAGTGTGTAGAGTGTAGTCGTCTCAACACACCACAGGGGTTCTATTATTGACCATGGCTTGTGAAGTGGTTTTTGGTCATGCACACCATTTCCCATGTCTGATAACTACCATATTCCACAGATCTCGACTTTTTCATCTTCAAAAATCAAATAATACTTGAAAAGAATAAGATTTCAAAACATCGAGGAAATCCAAGAGAATTCGATCAGGCAGCTGCTTGCTGTTCCAAAAAGGAGTTCCAGGATTACTTCCACCAATGTAAACAACGCTGGATAAAATGTGTGGTTTCAGAAGGGGGCTGCTTCGAAGGTGATTAAATGCCAAATTGATATGTGTTGCAGTTTTTTTTTTTTTTTTTTTTTTTATAGCACCAGTCCCGATACTTTCTGATCATACCTCGTATATATTATGTAATGATATACACTTTCCAAAAGTATCATCTTAAAGAATAATCTTGTAATGGATGCAAATTGAAAAAATTGAAATTTACAACTTTTCCCATTTCACTGAAACATTTGATAAACACTTCAATCCTTCTTTCTTTCTTTCTTTTCTTTTTCATATTCTCACTGAAACCAAGTAGCGTTTTCCCCTCTTTCCTGCAATCAAAACGGAATAGTTCATTATTTATTAAGTACTGACAGGACGTAAAGGTCATGTGAATTAACGAAGGGACGGACAAGTACAATTTTAATAGGATTAATTATTTGTATTTATTATATATATATATATATATATATATATATATATATATATATATATATATATATATATATACTTGTTTATTTTTACGTTAAGTTGTAGTATACATCGATTGTCTTCTTAAAAAAAGAGTATTATTTAGTAAGTTTATTTTATTACGAATAATTTATATATTATTATTACGAATTATTATGAATATTTATTACATTTACATTTGTACTTGATAATTTTGTTATTTATTGGTATGAACTTCTAAAAGTTATTTATGTTTTAACGTAACATTTTTTATTGAAGAGGACGTCTCTTTGGATTTGTAGGAAAGGATATTTTGAATCCTTTCACTATTCGTTTATTTTGAATATTTGGGTAATAACTCCTCCGGCTATCAAGTGTTAAAGGTTATTTTAAACTTCGTAAATACTTCCAGTTGTATATAAAGATACCATTGGTACATTTAATATGAAAGGACATGTGAAAAAATAAAGGCGGTAAATATCGCCTTTGGATATTCATAATTGCAACATCGATATATGTTGTCTGCAAGAAACTAAAATCAAAGGACTTGATATTAATATCGAAATTAAACAGCACAGATTATTAACATGATTTTAGCATAGCATATATGCTAATTCTTTTAATTTTTTTATTGTTATTCTTCACTGCTGACTCCTATTAATTATTTTACCTTTTGCCTGATTTTTACCCTGACTTCGGATTATAACCCTTATATTCCTGTGTGCAATCTTTAGAAGCAAATAAAAGAGTACTCAAGTGTCATGTAATATCACTCCTCCTCTATCACAGTAAATGTTGGGCAATCTCTTCACAGAAAAATAAACATCACTGTGGTTCTACAGAAGGATGCTGAGGATACTTAACATCAGGAGGAGACAACTGTAATTTGTAAGACACATAATGAGAAAAGAAGGATTGGAAAACTTCATACTCACAAGACAAGAGAGAAAAACAACGCCTAACCTACCTAAGGATTTTGAGTAAATGGAGGACTAAACAGGGTTTAGGTGATATAACAAAAGAAATTAATAAGAGCTATAAAAACCAGGAAATCGTAGAGAGCCATGATCATCAACGAATTAGTTGCACAAAGTGATACAACTTTAGAAGATTAGATGCATCCCATGTTTTTCACCAAAACTCACATATGTTGTATATACCGGGTGTAACAGCAGAATTGTCCATCATGCAAAATGTTTAATATCTAAAAAAAAAACACTAAGCTAATCTTACTTTTTTTGCCAGGTTTTCAGAAAAAAAAAACCTTTTAGCCATCTTGATCATCATTTGTGTGAGAATCTCTGAAAAACCCTTTGTGTTATTCATGCCGAAAGAAAAAAGGTTAAAATCAATTTTTGTCAGCCCCACTGTCTTGCCAAAGAAGCAATGGAAAAAGATCATTCAGGCCTTCAGTAATGGTACCAACATTCACACTCAAATTTCCATCTTTAAAGTTCTTTCAAGAATAATCCAGAGAACGGTGACTAAGTTTAAAAAAGAAGGAAAAGTAGAGAGGCAAAGTGGATCAGGAGGTCACAATAACAAGATGGATCATCATTTCAACTTAGAGCAAAAGAGATTAATTAAAAAAGATCCAACACAATCCCCAAGACTTTTGCAACGTGGAAGAGCAGTTTCAGCTTTGACAATCCAAAGAGTAGTGAAAAAAAGCCTTGAAAATGAAATCGTACGTGAAACGTTTGTGGCACCTTGTTATTCCAAGACAGAAAGTTAGAGAGGATGAAGATCATCTTGAATAAGTTAGAAAAGGATCCTCGAATAAGAGGTGTGTGTGTATATATATATATATATATATATATATATATATATATATATATATATATATATATATATATATATACATACCTACACACACACACACACACACACACACACATATATATATATATATATATATATATGAACTTTATTTCAATCCTTCATCATGAGCTTCCAATCATTAGATATGATTAATTAATGATGAACATGTTATTTTCGTTTATGATTTATTTCATCATGATTCTTCTGTTCAGCTTAGTGAGTAATTATCCATTCTTTTTGCTCAAAGTAGAGTCCAGTAGTGTCATAAAAACCTCGGAGTATTCCAGTAAGATATCTTTAATCATTTCTAAGATACAACGGTTCAAAGCTTAATCTAACAAATGAACAATTTTACTTTTACCCGATATGTGGACAGTTTTGCTCTTCTACCCGGGGTATGATAGAAGCCAGTTTCTGTTTTGTTTGTTTTATCCTCTCGACCCGTGCATTTTCTGGTAGTTACTATTCGTATTAAATTGGCAGGGTAACTGGTTATTTGTTGACTATTATATAGGTCACCTCTCATTGGTACGTACATATCTGGCTCACCATATATCTAGGTCATTTTGTATACGTTTCACTTAATCTTATAAGAGTAGCGTACAATCCCTTTCTTAACGCGACAAGCCGAACTGTCATCACAATTTAGATAAAGTCCAATTTATGTTGGCTTGTGGTATATGGATATACTGAATCCCGCCATTTTGTACTAGTAGCACTACGGTCTTCCCGTTTCTTTGGTTTGGTTTAGTTTGGTTTGTTTGGTTAACGGCATATCAACACCTTATGGGTCATTTAATGGTGGAATTTTAGTTTCTTCTGAGTTTTGGTATTTCTTTTTCCAAAAATGTATTGCTGGTAATTTCCTTAATTTTTACCATGAAAAAGTATTGTTGGTATTTTTTTCTCATGTATTTTTATATTTTCATGCTTTGGCCCCAGTTTGGGAGTTCACTGTTTGCCCATAGTTGGGGCCCCCTAACAGGTGCTACCAAGCCGAGTCAAGTTGGACTAGGAAACACCAGCAATTAGAGGTGTCTATACGCTCCTCAAAACGTCCCGATCAAAGGCCTTGCTGCCGGTTCTAGTTTATCGTCATACCCAGGACAAGCCCGTTTCTTTCTCTATTGAATTGCATTAAAGGTCTCATAAAACTTGCATTGTCTAACAGTATTTTCAAATCATCTTGTTGGGGCTAGAATATAAGTGATATTGATATATTTTAGACAAGATCTAGGTTACAGTGGGGTCGTATCTTAGGGTTATTTCCCGAAAGTATCCCATCTGCTTGGTTGACATCACTGGAGACAATGGCGATTCTGTCACAAGGCCGACTTCTTGTCGATATACAAAAAAAACCAATAAGAAGTTTTTATTTGTTTACAAAAAGCATGTCCATTAGGTTTTCTATTAGAATATAGATCTTCTTTATACGGCGTGCCTCCTCAGGGTGTAGGCGATCATGGATCACCACAACTTCCAGTCCTTTGTAGATCTTATTAAACATTATCTTTCTTTTATTTCTCCTAAACCCTGTTCCACCATCCATTTAATGTTATGCCTTGTTTTCCTTTGTGCTGCTTGACTTCAATTTCCCCTGTGAGTATCAGATTTTCCAAGCCGTCTTCCCTCCAAATGTGCCATAGAAATCTCAGCTATCTCTTTCTGATGTTAAATATAAGTTTCCATTTTCTCTAAAACTTCGTCATTGCTCATATGTTTGGTCCATAGTATCTTCAGCATCCTTCTGTAGAATTGCATTTCTATTGCTTCAAGTCACTTCTTCATCTTTGAGAGGATTGCCCGTACTCATAACCATGCTTACCAAATGTTAGATCAGATCCTCGTTTCTCTCGAACTGCTGATAGAATTTCGTTTGTTATGACATTAGTAAACAGAATCATTAAGTTCTCCATCTGAGTGAATTCAATAGCTACACTTTAATTAATTCTACAAAGTGAGCTAAGTATTTAACGCCAGTGAGGTGATTACGAGGCGTGTTGAAAAGTTCCAGGTTCGAATTGCTTCTCAAAAACAGTATCCGAATGTTTGGTTATTGAAATACTGATTTTTGAAAATGGGTTGTCACACAACCTCGTGTATCTCTCAGGAATCAGTTTAAATAATGAGTTGCCGACCCTCAAGAATGCTGAACTGCTGTGGAATTCTCATTCATAGCAATTTTCTCGCAGATGAAGAGGAAACTTGAGTCCAATGTGCCTAGTGGATTCAGGCGCTCGTCCATGAATTTCGTTGCATAGTAATTGTGGGTTTAATCTCAGGGCAAGGGTTAGGGTTAGGGTTAGACACAGTAGAAACAAGGTAAGCGAATAACCGAGCGATAAGAACGAGATATGATATTCCTAGATATGGTCAGCAGAACGAGACCAATCTATCCCCCTCCACACTCACACACGTAGATTATCCCAGAAATGAAGAAATGAAGAAATGATATTCTACGGAATTAAACTGAAAAACCCAATTGACAATGTTGAGAATAGCCAATGTGATCAACGAGGGTGTTGTAAGGAAAACTGAAAGAAAGAAGGACCAAACATAAAATCCGAAAGAGACGATTCTAAGACACATAATGAGGAAAGAAGGTTTGGAAAAATTGAAAATAACATATATCGGAAATAGAAACAGATGAAATCAGCGAGTAACTTACGAGCTTGTTTAAATGGGTGTCAGAACAGAGACTGCAAGGGATAGTAAGGATAAAAACAGTGCTTAGAGCTACAAAGGTCAGGACGTTGTGGAGAGCTATGATCAATCTACTTAACGTCCTTCTTTAAATGGGTGGTAGAACAGAGACTGCAAGGGATAGTAAGGATAAAAACAGTGCTTAGAGCTACAAAGGACAGGACGTTGTGGAGAGCTATGATCAATCTACTTAACGTCCTTCTTTAAATGGGTGGTAGAACAGAGACTGCAAGGGATAGTAAGGATAAAAACAGTGCTTAGAGCTACAAAGGACAGGACGTTGTGGAGAGCTATGATCAATCTACTTAACGTCCTTGTTTAAATGGGTGTCAGAACAGAGACTGCAAGGGATAGTAAGGATAAAAACAGTGCTTAGAGCTACAAAGGACAGGACGTTGTGGAGAGCTATGATCAATCTACTTAACGTCCTTGTTTAAATGGGTGTCAGAACAGAGACTGCAAGGGATAGTAAGGATAAAAACAGTGCTTAGAGCTACAAAAGGACAGGACGTTGTGGAGAGCTATGATCAATCTACTTAACGTCCTTGTTTAAATGGGTGTCAGAACAGAGACTGCAAGGGATAGTAAGGATAAAAACAGTGCTTAGAGCTACAAAGGACAGGACGTTGTGGAGAGCTATGATCAATCTACTTAACATCCTTGTTTAAATGGGTGGCAGAACAGAGACTGCAAGGGATAGTAAGGATAAAAACAGCGCTTAGAGCTACAAAGGACAGGACGTTGTGGAGAGCTATAATCAAAATACTTAACGTCCTTGTTTAAATGGGTGGTAGAACAGAGACTGCAAAGGATAGTAAGGATAGAAACAGTGCTGAGAGCTACAAAGGACAGGAAGTTGTGGAGAGCTATGACCAATCTACTTAACGTCCTTGTTTAAATGGGTGGTAGAACAGAGACTGCAAGGGATAATAAGGATAGAAACAGTGCTTAGAGCTACAAAGGACAGGACGTTGTGGAGAGCTATGATCAATCTACTTAACGTCCTTGTTTAAATGGGTGGTAGAACAGAGACTGCAAGGGATAGTAAGGATAAAAACAGTGCTTAGAGCTACAAAGGACAGGACGTTGTGGAGAACTATGATCAACCTACTTAACATCCTTGTTTAAATGGGTGGAAGAACAGTGACTGCAAGGGATAGTAAGGATAAAAACAGTGCTTAGAGCTACAAAGGACAGGACGTTGTGGAGAACTATGATCAACCTACTTAACATCCTTGTTTAAATGGGTGGAAGAACAGTGACTGCAAGGGATAGTAAGGATAGAAACAGTGCTTAGAGCTACAAAGGACAGGACGTTGTGGAGATCTATGATCAATCTACTTAACGTCCATGTTTAAATGGGTGGCAGAACAGAGACTGCAAGGGGATAGTAAGGATAAAACTGCAAGGGATATGACAGGACGTTGTGGAGAGATGATCAACCTACTTAAATGTTTAAATGGATGGCAGAACAGAGACTGGGAGGGATTGTAAAAAGGATAGAAACAGTGCTTAGAGCTAAATGATGACAGGACGTTGTGGAGATCTATCATCAACCTGAATGGACGTCCATGTTTAAATGGATGGCAGAACAACGTGACAAAAGGACAGGACGTTGTGGAGAGGAAGGATAATGATGGTCAATCTCCTGTTTAAATGGGTGTCAGAAATAGATGGATGCAAATGGATAGCAGGATAAATGGATGTAAAAATGGCAGAACGTTGTGGAACAAAATGGGTAAATGACAACTGCAAGGGATAAAAGACTGAAGAGACATGTCTTTGGGATGGCAGAACAGAGACTGGGAAAAGGGAGGTAAGGATAAGAAACAGTGGATGTAAATGGATGGCAAAAAAGGACAGGACGATTGTGGAAAGAGACAAAGATTGATCAACCAATCTCCTAACGTCCATGTTTAAATGGGGATGTAAATGGATGGCAGAACAGAGACTGGGGAGGGATAGTAAGGATAGAAACAGGTTGCAGAGAGTAATGAGCTAATCTCCTGAAAGGACAGGACGTTGAATGGAGAAATGGATGATCAACAGACTGGGAACATCCTTGTTTAAATGGGTGGCAGAACAGAGACTGCAAAGGATAGGATGTAAATGGATGGCAGAACAAGACTGGGAGTGCTTGACAAAGAGGTTGGCAAGGACAGGATCGTCAATCTCCTGAAGAGACATGTCAAAGAAATGAATGGATTTAAATGGATGGCAGAACAGAGACTGGGAGGGATTGTAAAGTAAGTGACAAAGGTTGCAACAGTAATGATGGTCAATCTCCAAAGACATTTGGATAAAATGGATGGCAGAACAGAGACTGGAAGAAAAGGACAAAGAACATTGTAATGACTTTAAATGAATGGATGGAATGACTGGGGATAGTAAATGGATAAAAACAGTGACTGGGAGGGATTGTAAAGGACAAAGACGTTGTGGAGAGTAATGATCAAATCTCCTGAAGTCCATGTTTAAAATGGATGGCAGAACAGAGACTGCAAGGGATAGTAAGGATAGAAAAAGAGGTGCTTAGAACAAATGGATGGACAGGATCTTGTGGTTGTGAGATGATCAATCTACTTAAAGACGTCCATGAATGGATTAAATGGATGGCAGAACAGAGACTGGGAGGGATTGTAAGGAGACAAACAGTGCAGAGAACTGTAATGGATGGAATCTCCTGAAGAGACATGTCACAAGAAATGAATGTTTGTAAATGGATGGCAGAACAGAGACTGGGAGGGATTGTAAAGAGACAAAGAGGTTGCTTAGAACTACAAAGGACAATCGTTGTGAGAGACATGTCTAAGAAATGAATCAAATGGATGGCTAACAGAGACTGGGAGGGATTGTAAAGAGACAAAGAGGTCCTGGATCGTCAATCTCCTGAAGAGAACATGTCACAAGAAATGAATGGATGTAAATGGATGGCAGAACAGAGACTGGGAGGGATTGTAAAGGACAAAGAGGTTGTGGAGTGTATGATGGTCAATCTCCTGAAGAGACATGTCACAAGAAATGAATGGATGTAAATGGATGGCAGAACAGAGACTGGGAGGGATTGTAAAGAGACAAAGAGGTTGCAGAGTGTAATGATGGTCAATCTCCTGAAGAGACATGTCACAAGAAATGAATGGATGTAAATGGATGGCAGAACAGAGACTGGGAGGGATTGTAAAGAGACAAAGAGGTTGCAGAGTGTAATGATCGTCAATCTCCTGAAGAGACATGTCACAAGAAATGAATGGATGTAAATGGATGGCAGAACAGAGACTGGGAGGGATTGTAAAGTGACAAAGAGGTTGTAGAGAGTAATGATCGTCAATCTCCTGAAGAGACATGTCACAAGAAATGAATGGATGTAAATGGATGGCAGAACAGAGACTGGGAGGGATTGTAAAGGATAAAAACAGTGTTGTAGAAGAACATGATGGATAGGACGTTGTGAAGAGAGCTATGTCAAAGAAATGAATGGATGTTTAAATGGATGGCAGAACAGAGACTGGGAGGGATTGTAAAGGACAAAGAGGCTGTAGAACTGCTACAAAGGATGGTCAACGTTGTGGAGAGCTATGATCAACCTGAAATGAATGGATGTAAAATGGATGGCAGAACAGAGACTGGGAGGGATTGTAAAGAGACAAAGAGGTTGAGAGAACTGTAATGGATGGTCAATTGTGAAGAGACATGTCACAAGAAATGAATGGATGTAAATGGATGGCAGAACAGAGACTGGGAGGGATTGTAAAAGAGACAAACAGGTTGCAGAACTGCGATGATGGTCAATCTCCTGAAGAGACATGTCACAAGAAATGAATGGATGTAAATGGATGGCAGAACAGAGACTGGGAGGGGATTGTAAAAAAGGAGACAAACATTGCGTAGAACTGTAATAGAATGGAAAAATTGGCTGAAGAGACATGTCACAAGAAATGAATGAGATGTTTAAATGGATGGCAGAACAGAGACTGGGAGGGATTGTAAAAGAGACAAACAGGTTGTAGAACTGTAATGGATAGGAATCTGTGAAGAGACATGTCAAGCTATTCAAATGAATGGATGTAAATGGATGGCAGAACAGGACTGGGAGGGATTGTAAAGAGACAAACAGGTTGTAGAACTGCGATGGATAAAAGTTGTGGAGAGACATGACAAAGATTCGTCCATGGATGTGTAAATGGATGGCAGAACAGAGACTGGGAGGGATTGTAAAGAGACAAACATGATCGTTGCCTGTAGAACTGCATGGATAGGAAATGGATGGAGAACAGAGACTGGGAAGGAAGAAGCTATTCAAGGAAGATGGTGTGAATGGATGGCAGAACTTGAGACTGGGAGGGATTGTAAAGAGACAAACAGGTTGTAGAACTAATGATGGATAATCTGTGGAGAGACATGTCAAGCTAGAAATGAATGGATGTAAATGGATGGCAGAACAGAGACTGGGAGGGATTGTAAAGAGACAAACAGGTTGCAGAACTAATGGATAGTCAATTCCTGAAGAGACATGACAAAGCTATTCAATGAATGGATGTAAATGGATGGCAGAACTTGGACTGGGAGGGATTGTAAAGAGACAAACAGGTTGCGTAGAACTGCGATGGATAATCTCCTGAAGAGACATGACCAAAGCTATTCAATGAATCGATGTAAATGGATGGCAGAACAGAGACTGGGAGGGATTGTAAAGAGACAAACATTGCAGAGAACTAATGGATAGGAAGTTCCTGAAGAGCTATGACAAAGAAATGAATGGATGTAAAATGGATGGCAGAACAGAGACTGGGAGGGATTGTAAAGGAGACAAACATTGCAGAGTGTAATGATCGTCAACTGCGATGGATGAATGGATGTTGTGGAGAGACATGACTGGAAGAAATTCAAATTGGATGTAAAATGGATGGCAGAACTTGGATGTCTGGGAAATGAATTGTAAATGGATGGCAGGAGACAAACATTGGAGAACTGCGATGGATAGGAAATTGTGGAAGAGACATGTCACAAAGCTATTGAATGGATGTAAATGGTGGCAAATGGATGGCAGAACAGAGACTGGGAGGGATTGTAAAGAGACAAAACAATGGAGGTAGAACTGCGATGGATAATGAAGTTGTGGAATCAATCCTGAAGAGACATGTCACAAGAAATGAATGGATGTAAATGGATGGCAGAACAGAGACTGGGAGGGATTGTAAAGGAGACAAACAGGTTGTAGAACTGTAATGATAGGAAGTCAATCTCCAAGATGACATGTCAAAGAAATGAATGGATGTAAATGGATGGCAGAACTTGGACTGGGAGGGATTGTAAAGAGACAAACAGGTTGCAGTAGAACTGCGATGGATAATCTTGTGAAGAGACATGTCCAAGCTATTCAAAAGAAATGAATGGATGTAAATGGATGGCAGAACAGAGACTGGGAGGGATTGTAAAGAGACAAACATTGCAGAGAACTGCGATGGATAGTCAATCTCCTGAAGAGACATGTCAAAGAAATGAATGGATGTAAATGGATGGCAGAACAGAGACTGGGAGGGATTGTAAAGAGACAAACAGGTTGCGTAGAACTGCGATGGATCAATCTCCTGAAGAGACATGTCACAAGAAATGAATGGATGTAAATGGATGGCAGAACAGAGACTGGGAGGGATTGTAAAGAGACAAAGAGGTTGCAGAGTGTAATGATGGTCAATCTCCTGAAGAGACATGTCACAAGAAATGAATGGATGTAAATGGATGGCAGAACAGAGACTGGGAAGGATTGTAAAGGAGACAAACATTGGTTGCAAGATAATGATGGAGAGCCATGACTCCTGAAGAGACATGTCTTCAAATGAATGGATGTAAATGGATGGCAGAACAGAGACTGGGAGGGATTGTAAAAAAGAGACAAAACAGGTTGTAGAACTGTAATGGATAAGAAATCTCCTGGAAGAGACATGTCAAAGAAATGAATGGATGTAAAATGGATGGCAGAACAGAGACTGGGAGGGATTGTAAAGGAGACAAACAGGTTGTAGAACTGTAATGGATAGTCAATCTCCTGAAGAGACATGTCAAAAGAAATGAATGGATGTAAATGGATGGCAGAACAGAGACTGGGAGGGATTGTAAAGGAGACAAACATTGCGTAGAACTGCGATGGATAAAGTTGTGGAGAGAAATGACAAAGAAATTCATGGATGTAAATGGATGGCAGAACTTGAGATTGGGAGGGATTGTAAAGGAGACAAACATTGGTTGTAGAACTAATGATGGATAATCTCCTCCTGAAGAGACATGTCACAAGAAATGAATGGATGTAAATGGATGGCAGAACAGAGACTGGGAAGGATTGTAAAGAGACAAAGAGGTTGCAGAGTGTAATGATGGTCAATCTCCTGAAGAGACATGTCACAAGAAATGAATGGATGTAAATGGATGGCAGAACAGAGACTGGGAAGGATTGTAAAGAGACAAAGAGGTTGTAGAACTGCGATGGATAAATCTCCTGAAGAGACATGACACAAGAAATGAATGGATGTAAATGGATGGCAGAACTTGGACTGGGAGGGATTGTAAAGAGACAAACATTGTTGTAGAACTGCGATGGATAAGAAATCTTGTGAAGAGACATGTCAAAGAAATGAATGGATTCAAATGGATGGCAGAACAGAGAATGGATGGCAGAACAAAGGGTTGGGAGGGAATTGTCAATCTCCTGAAGAAACATGTCACGTAATGAATGGATGAAATGGATGGCAGAACAGAGACTGTGGAGAGCCATGACAAAGGTTGCAAATCTCCTGAAGAGACAAAGAAATGAATGGATGATGTAAATGGATGGCAGAACAGAGACTGGGAGGGATTGTAAAGAGACAAAGAGGTTGCAGAACTGCGATGATCGTAATCTCCTGAAGAGACATGTCACAAGAAATGAATGGATGTAAATGGATGGCAGAACAGAGACTGGGAGGGATTGTAAAGAGACAAACATTGTTGTAGAACTGTAATGATAGTCAATCTCCTGAAGAGACATGTCAAAGAAATGAATGGATGTAAATGGATGGCAGAACAGAGACTGGGAGGGATTGTAAAGAGACAAACAGGTTTTAGAACTGTAATGGATAAGTCAATCTCCTGAAGAGACATGTCACAAGAAATGAATGGATGTAAATGGATGGCAGAACAGAGACTGGGAGGGATTGTAAAGAGACAAACAGGTTGCGTAGAACTGATCGATAATCTCCTGAAGAGACATGTCACAAGAAATGAATGGATGTAAATGGATGGCAGAACAGAGACTGGGAGGGATTGTAAAGAGACAAACAGGTTGCAGAACTGCGATGATAAGAATCTCCTGAAGAGCCATGTCAAAGCTATTCAAATGGATGTAAATGGATGGCAGAACAGAGACTGGGAGGGATTGTAAAGAGACAAACAGGTTGTAGAACTAATGATGGATAATCTCCTGAAGAGACATGTCAAAGAAATGAATGGATGTAAATGGATGGCAGAACAGAGACTGGGAGGGATTGTAAAGAGACAAACAGGTTGTAGAACTGTAATGGATAAGAAATCTCCTGAAGAGCCATGACAAATGGATGCTAAGAAATGAATGGATGTAAATGGATGGCAGAACTTGACTGGGAGGGATTGTAAAGAGACAAACATTGCAGAGAACTGCGATGGATAAGGAATCTGTGAAGAGACATGTCAAAGAAATTCAATGAGAATGGATAAATGGATGGCAGAACAGAGACTGGGAGGGATTGTAAAGAGACAAACATTGCGTAGAACTGCGATGGATAAGAATCTCCTGAAGAGACATGTCACAAGAAATGAATGGATGTAAATGGATGGCAGAACAGAGACTGGGAGGGATTGTAAAAGAGACAAACATTGTAGAACTGCGATGGATAAGAAATTGTGAAGAGACATGTCACAAGAAATTCAATGGATGTAAAATGGATGGCAGAACAGAGACTGGGAGGGATTGTAAAGAGACAAACATTGTTGTAGAACTAATGATGGATAATCTCCTGAAGAGACATGTCAAAGCTATGAATGGATGTAAATGGATGGCAGAACTTGATTGGGAGGGATTGTAAAGGAGACAAAGAGGTTGTAGAACTGTAATGGATAAAAGTTGTGAAGAGAAAACAAGAAATCATGGATGTAAATGGATGGCAGAACAGAGACTGGGAGGGATTGTAAAGAGACAAAGGTTGCAGAGAAATGATGGATAATCTCCTGAAGAGACATGTCAAAGAAATGAATGGATGTAAATGGATGGCAGAACAGAGACTGGGAGGGATTGTAAAGAGACAAACAGGTTGAAGAGAGTAATGGATAAGATCTCCTGAAGAGACATGACAAAGAAATGAATGGATGTAAATGGATGGCAGAACAGAGACTGGGAGGGATTGTAAAGAGACAAACATTGCAGAGAACTGCGATGATAAGTCAATCTCCTGAAGAGACATGTCAAAGAAATGAATGGATGTAAATGGATGGCAGAACAGAGATTGGGAGGGATTGTAAAGAGACAAACAGGTTGTAGAACTGCGAATGATAAGAAATCTCCTGAAGAGACATGTCAAAGAAATGAATGGATGTAAAATGGATGGCAGAACAGAGACTGGGAGGGATTGTAAAGAGACAAACATTGCAGAGAACTGCGATGGATAATCTCCTGAAGAGACATGTCACAAGAAATGAATGGATGTAAATGGATGGCAGAACAGAGACTGGGAGGGATTGTAAAGAGACAAACAGGTTGCGTAGAACTGCGATGGATAAGATCTTGTGAAGAGACATGATCAAGAAATTCAATGGATGTAAATGGATGGCAGAACAGAGACTGGGAGGGATTGTAAAATGATTGTAAAGAGACAAACAAAGTAGAACTTGATGGATAGTAATGATGTGGAATCTCCTGAAGAGACATGTCACAAGAAATGAATGGATGTAAATGGATGGCAGAACAGAGACTGGGAGGGATTGTAAAGGAGACAAAGATTGTTGTAGAACTGTAATGGATATGTAGAAGTTGTGAAGAGACATGACAAAGAAATGAATGGATGTAAATGGATGGCAGAACAGAGACTGGGAGGGATTGTAAAGAGACAAACAGGTTGTAGAGACTAATGATGGATCAAAGTTGAAGAGACATGTCACAAAGAAATGAATGGATGTAAATGGATGGCAGAACAGAGACTGGGAGGGATTGTAAAGAGACAAAGAGAACTGCGATGGATAATGATCGTCAATCTCCTGAAGAGACATGTCACAAGAAATGAATGGATGTAAATGGATGGCAGAACAGAGACTGGGAGGGATTGTAAAGTGACAAAGAGGTTGCAGAGAGTAATGATCGTCAATCTCCTGAAGAGACATGTCACAAGAAATGAATGGATGTAAATGGATGGCAGAACAGAGACTGGGAGGGATTGTAAAGTGACAAAGAGGTTGCAGAGAACTGCGATGGTCAATCTCCTGAAGAGACATGTCACAAGAAATGAATGGATGTAAATGGATGGCAGAACAGAGACTGGGAGGGATTGTAAAGAGACAAAGAGGTTGCAGAACTAATGATGGATAATCTCCTGAAGAGACATGTCAAAGAAATGAATGGATGTAAATGGATGGCAGAACAGAGACTGGGAGGGATTGTAAAGAGACAAACATTGCGTAGAACTGCGATGGATCAATCTCCTGAAGAGACATGTCAAAAGAAATGAATGGATGTAAATGGATGGCAGAACAGAGACTGGGAGGGATTGTAAAGAGACAAAGATTGTTGTAGAACTGTAATGGATAAGAATCTCCTGAAGAGACATGACAAGAAATTCATGGATGTAAATGGATGGCAGAACAGAGACTGGGAGGGATTGTAAAAGAGACAAAGAGGTTGCGTAGAACTAATGATCCTGGAAATCTCCTGAAGGAGACATGTCAAAGAAATGAATGGATGTAAAATGGATGGCAGAACAGAGACTGGGAGGGATTGTAAAGAGACAAACATTGGTTGTAGAACTGTAATGATCGTCAATCTCCTGAAGAGACATGTCACAAGAAATGAATGGATGTAAATGGATGGCAGAACAGAGACTGGGAGGGATTGTAAAGAGACAAAGAGGTTGTAGAGTGTAATGGATAAGAAGTCCTGAAGAGACATGTCACAAGAAATGAATGGATGTAAAATGGATGGCAGAACAGAGACTGGGAGGGATTGTAAAGAGACAAAGAGGTTGCAGAACTGTAATGATAAGAATCTCCTGAAGAGACATGTCACAAGAAATGAATGGATGTAAATGGATGGCAGAACAGAGACTGGGAGGATTGTAAAGAGACAAACAGGTTGCGTAGAACTGTAATGATGGATCCTGAAGAGACATGTCACAAGAAATGAATGGATGTTGAAATGGATGGACAAGAAATTCAATGGATCGTCAATCTCCTGAAGAGACAAATGGATGGATGGCAGAACTTGGATAGGAGGTGGGAGGACGTCAATCTCCCAAGTATGTCAAAGGAGAATGGATGTAAATGGATGGCAGAACAGAGATAATGATGGTCAATCTGATCGTCAATCTCCTGAAGAGACATTCAAAAGAAATGAATGGATGTAAATGGATGGCAGAACAGAGACTGGGAGGGATTGTAAAAGAGACAAACATTGCAGAGTGTAATGATCGTCAATCTCCTGAAGAGACATGTCACAAGAAATGAATGGATGTAAAATGGATGGCAGAACAGAGACTGGGAGGGGATTGTAAAAAGTGAGACAAACAGGTTGTAGAACTGCGATGGATAAATCTCCTGAAGAGACATGTCAAAGAAATGAAAGGATGTGTAAATGGATGGCAGAACAGAGACTGGGAGGATTGTAAAGAGACAAACATTGTTGTAGAACTGCGATGGATAAAAGTTGTGAAGAGACATGTCAAGCAAGAAATGAATGGATGTAAATGGATGGCAGAACAGAGACTGGGAGGGATTGTAAAGAGACAAACATTGCGTAGAACTGCAGAGATAATTGATCGTCAATCTCCTGAAGAGACATGTCACAAGAAATGAATGGATGTAAATGGATGGCAGAACAGAGACTGGGAGGGATTGTAAAGTGACAAAGAGGTTGCAGAACTGCGATGGATAATCTCCTGAAGAGACATGTCACAAGAAATGAATGGATGTAAATGGATGGCAGAACAGAGACTGGGAGGGATTGTAAAGAGACAAAGACATTGTTGTAGAGTGCGATGGTCAATCTCCTGAAGAGACATGTCATTCAAGAAATGAATGGATGTAAATGGATGGCAGAACAGAGACTTGGGAGGGATTGTAAAGAGACAAAATGGTTGAACAGAGACTGTAATGATCAAATAAGACATGTCACAATGAAATGAATGGATGTAAATGGATGGCAGAACAGAGACTGGGAGGGGATTGTAAAGAGACAAAGATTGTTGCAGAGAATCTAACTGAAGATGGTCAATCTCCTGAAAATGATGGCAGAACAGAGACTGGGAGGGATAGAAATGAATGGATGTAAATGGATGGCAGAACAGAGACTGGGAGGGATTGTAAAGAGACAAAGAGGTTGAACTGCGATGGATAGATGATCCATGACCAATCTCCTGAAGAGACATGTCAAAAAGAAATGAATGGATGTAAATGGATGGCAGAACTTGTGGGAGGGATTGTAAAGAGACAAACATTGCAGGCGATGGATACAATCTCCTGAAGAGACATGTCACAAGAAATGAATGGATGTAAATGGATGGCAGAACAGAGACTGGGAGAGATTGTAAAGAGAAAAAGGTTGCAGAACTGCTAATGGATAGGAAAAAGGACATGTCACAAGGACGTGGATGTAAATGGATGGCAGAACAGAGACTGGGAAGGATTGTAAGGAAAGTGACAAAGAGGTTGCAGAGATAATGATCATTCTCCTGAAGAGACATGTCACAAGAAATGAATGGATGTAAATGGATGGCAGAACAGAGACTGGGAGGGATTGTAAAGAGACAAACAGGTTGCAGAGAACTGCGATCGATAATCTCCTGAAGAGACATGTCACAAGAAATGAATGGATGTAAATGGATGGCAGAACAGAGACTGGGAGGGATTGTAAAGACAGGTCGTTCTCCTGAAATGAGACAAAATGAATGGTAGAACAGAGACTGGGCGAATGATAGTCAATCTCCTGAAGAGACATGTCACAAGAAATGAATGGATGTAAATGGATGGCAGAACAGAGACTGGGAAGGATTGTAAAGGAGACAAAAGAGGTTGGAACTAATGATGGTCAATCTCCTGAAGAGACATGTCACAAGGAAATGAATGGATGTGTAAATGGATGGCAGAACAGAGACTGGGAGGGATTGTAAAGAGACAAAGAGGTTGCAGAGACTGTAATGATAGTCAATCTCCTGAAGAGACATGTCGTTGTGAAATGAATGGATGTAAATGGATGGCAGAACAGAGACTGGGAGGGATTGTAAAGAGAGACAAAGAGGTTGCAGAGAATGATGGTCAATCTCCTGAAGAGACATGTCAGAACAAAGACAAGAAAATGAATGGATGTAAATGGATGGCAGAACAGAGACTGGGAGGGATTGTAAACGTCCTTGACAAAAAAGGTTGCAGAACAGAGTAATGATAGTAAGGATAAAACAGTCTCCTGAAAGAGACATCAAGCTATGAAATGAATGGATGTAAATGGATGGCCAGAGACTGGGAGGGATTTAAATGACAAAGAGGTTGTGAGACGTAATGATCGTCAATCTCCTGAAGAGACATGCATGGATGGGATGGCAGAACAGAGACTGGGAGGATCAATTGGATAAAAAGGATAGATAAAAACGTCAATCTCCTTAGACATGTCTGAATGGATGTAAAATGGATGGCAGAACAGAGACTGGGAGGGATTGTAACAGTGCTTAGAGACAAAGACAGGACGTTGCTATCGTCCTTGTTTAATCTCCTGAAAAGTAAAAAAAAGTGAATGGATGTAAATGTGGCAGAACAGAGACTGGGAAAGGTTTGTAAAAAGACAAAGAGGTTGCAGGAGTGTAATGATCAAAAATCTCTTAGAAGACAAAGACATAAATGTAAATGGATGGCAGAACAACTGGGAAGGATTGTAAGAGACAAGGTTACAAAGGACAATCTCCTGAAGAGCTATGTCAATGAAATGAATGGATTGTTAAATGGATGGCAGAACAGAGACTGGGAAGGGATAGTAAATAAACAAAGGGTTAATCAAAATGATCGTCAATCTCCTGAAGAGACATGTCTGAAAAATGAATGGATGTAAAGGACAGGATGTGTAAAAGCTTTATGATCAATCTACTTAACGTCCAAACAAATGGGATGTGAACAGAGACTGGGAGGGATAGTAAGGATAAAAACAGTGCTTAGAGAGCTACAAAAGGACAGGAATGGTTGGATGGAACAGAGACTGCAGGGGATAGTAAGGATAAAAAACAGTTGATCAATCTACTTAACGTCCTTGTTTAAATGGGTGGTAGAACAGAGACTGCAAGGGATAGTAAGGATAAAAACAGTGCTTAGAGCTACAAAGGACAGGACGTTGTGGAGAGCTATAATCAATCTACTTAACGTCCTGTTTAAATGGGTGGTAAACAGAGACTGCAAGGGATAGTAAGGATAAAACAGAGACTTGTGGAGAGCTATGATCAATCTATTTAACGTCCTTGTTTAAATGGGTGGCAGAACAGAGACTGCAAAGGGATAGGGATAGCTACAGGACATAGTAAGGATAAAAACAGTGAAACAGGACGTTGTGGAGAGCTATGATCAATCTACTTAACGTCCTTGTTTAAATGGGTGGTAGAACAGAGACTGCAAGGGATAGTAAGGATAAAACAGGAGAGCTACAAAGGACAGGACGTTGTGGAGAGCTATGATCAATCTTAACTTAACGTCCTTGTTTAAACAGAGACTGCAAGGGATAGGTGGTAGAACAGAGACTGCAAGGGATAGTAAGGATAGAAACAGTGCTTAGAGCTACAAAGGACAGGACGTTGTGGAGAGCTATGATCAATCTACTTAACGTCCTTGTTTAAATGGGTGGTAGAACAGAGACTGCAAGGGATAGTAAGGATAAAAACAGTGCTTAGAGCTACAAAGGACAGGACGTTGTGGAGAGCTATGATCAATCTACTTAACGTCCTTGTTTAAATGGGTGGTAGAACAGAGACTGCAAGGGATAGTAAGGATAAAAACAGTGCTTAGAGCTACAAAGGACAGGACGTTGTGGAGAGCTATGATCAATCTACTTAACGTCCTTGTTTAAATGGGTGGTAGAACAGAGACTGCAAGGGATAGTAAGGATAGAAACAGTGCTTAGAGCTACAAATGACAGGACAGGACGTTGTGGAGAAATATGATCAATCTACTTAACGTCCTTGTGGAGAGCTATTAAATGGGTGGTAGAACAGAGACTGCAAGGGATAGTAAGGATAAAAACACTGCTTAGAGCTACAAAGGACAGGACGTTGTGGAGAGCTATGATCAATCTACTTAACGTCCATGTTTAAATGGGTGGTAGAACAGAGACTGCAAGGGATAGTAACAGGATAAAAAAGAGCAGTGCTTAGTCCTTGTACAAAGGACAGGACGTTGATAAAACAGGAGAGCTATGGATCAAACTCCTTAACGTCCATGTTTAAATGGGTGGTAGAACAGAGACTGCAAGGGATAATAAGGATAAAAAGTAGAACAAAGACTGGGGCGTTGGAAATTATAGTAAGGGTAAAAACAGTGCTTACAAAAGGACAGGACGTTGTGGAGAGCTATGATCAATCCTGAACTTAACGTCCATGTTTAAATGGGTGGTAGAACAGAGACTGCAAGGGATAGTAAGGATAAAACAGTAAGCTACAAAGGACAGGACGTTGTGAGAGCTATGATCAAATCTACTTAACGTCCTTGTTTAAATGGGACAGGACGTTGATAGTAAGGAGAAAAACAGTGCTTAGAGCTGACAGGACAATCTAATCTTAACGTCCTTGTTTAAATGGGTGGTAGAACAGAGACTGCAAGGGATAGTAAGGATAAAACAGGATAAAAAGGACAGGGACGCTGTGGAGAGCTACAAACGTCCTTGACAGGACGTTGTGAACAGAGACTGAAGGAATAGTAAGGATAAAACAGTATGATCAAAAGGACAGGACGTTGTGGAGAGCTATGATCAATCTAACGTCCATGTTTAAATGGGTGGTAGAACAGAGACTGCAAGGGATAGTAAGGATAAAAACAGTGCTTAGAGCTACAAAGGACAGGACGTTGTGGAGAGCTATGATCAATCTACTTAACGTCCATGTTTAAATGGGTGGTAGAACAGAGACTGCAAGGGATAGTAAGGATAAAAACAGTGCTTAGAGCTACAAAGGACAGGACGTTGTGGAGAGCTATGATCAATCTACTTAACGTCCTTGTTTAAATGGGTGGTAGAACAGAGACTGCAAGGGATAGTAAGGATAAAAACAGTGCTTAGAGCTACAAAGGACAGGACGTTGTGGAGAGCTATGATCAATCTACTTAACGTCCTTGTTTAAATGGGTGGTAGAACAGAGACTGCAAGGATGATAATAAGGATAAAAACAGTGCTTAGAGCTACAAAGGACAGGACGTTGTGGAGAGCTATGATCAATCTACTTAACGTCCTTGTTTAAATGGGTGGTAGAACAGAGACTGCAAGGATAGTAAGGATAAAACAGTGCTTAGAGCTAAAAGGACAGGACGTTGTGGAGAGCTATGATCAATCTACTTAACGTCCTTGTTTAAATGGGTGGTAGAACAGAGACTGCAAGGGATAGTATAAAGGGGTTTGCAGAAAGTAATAACGTCCTTGTTTAAAGAGACATGGTAGAACAAAGATAAAACAGTGCTTAGAGCTACAAAGGACAGGACGTTGTGGAGAGCTATGATCAATCTACTTAACGTCCTTGTTTAAATGGGTGGTAGAACAGAACAGGGAGACTGCAAGGATAGTAAGGATAAAAACAGTGCTTAGAGCTACAAAGGACAGGACGTTGTGGAGAGCTATGATCAATCTACTTAACGTCCTTGTTTAAATGGGTGGTAGAACAGAGACTGCAAGGGATAGTAAGGATAAAAACAGTGCTTAGAGCTACAAAGGACAGGACGTTGTGGAGAGCTATGATCAATCTACTTAACGTCCTTGTTTAAATGGGTGGTAGAACAGAGACTGCAAGGGATAGTAAGGATAAAAACAGTGCTTAGAGCTACAAAGGACAGGACGTTGTGGAGAGCTATGATCAATCTACTTAACGTCCTTGTTTAAATAATTGATAGAACATAAAACTGCAAAAGGGACAGGACGTTGTGGAGGATAAATGGGTGGTACAGAGACTGTGTAAGGATAAAAACAGTGCTTAGAGCTACAAAGGACAGGACGTTGTGGAGAGCTATGATCAATCTACTTAACGTCCTTGTTTAAATGGGTGGTAGAACAGAGACTGCAAGGGATAGTAAGGATAAAAACAGTGCTTAGAGCTACAAAGGACAGGACGTTGTGGAGAGCTATGATCAATCTACTTAACGTCCTTGTTTAAATGGGTTTAAATGGTGGTAGAACAGAGACTGCAAGGGATAGTAAGGATAAAAACAGTGCTTAGAGCTACAAAAGGACAGGACGTTGTGGAGAGCTATGATCAATCTACTTAACGTCCTTGTTTAAATGGGTGGAAGAACAGGGATAGACTGCAAGGGATAAGGACAGTAAGGATAAAAACAGTGCTTATAAAACAGTGAGCTACAAAGGACAGGACGTTGTGGAGAGCTATGATCAATCTACTTAACGTCCTTGTTTAAATGGGTGGTAGAACAGAGACTGCAAGGGATAGTAAGGATAAAAACAGTGCTTAGAGCTACAAAGGACAGGACGTTGTGGAGAGCTATGATCAATCTACTTAACGTCCTTGTTTAAATGGGTGGTAGAACACTGCAAGGGATGTAAGGATAAAAACAGTGCTTAGAGCTACAAAGGACAGGACGTTGTGGAGAGCTATGATCAATCTCCTTAACGTCCTTGTTTAAATGGTGGTAGAACAGAGACTGCAAGGGATAGTAAGGATAAAAAACAGTGCTTAGAGCTACAAAGGACAGGACGTTGTGGAGAGCTATGATCAATCTACTTAACGTCCTTGTTTAAATGGGTGGTAGAACAGAGACTGCAATAGTAAGGAAAACAGTGTTAGAGCTACAAAGGACAGGACGTTGTGGAGAGCTATGATCAATCTAAACATCCTTGTGGGTTAGAACAGAGACTGCAAGGGAAAGGACAGGACGTTGTGGAGAGCTACAAAGGACAGGACTACTTAACGTCCTTGTTTTGTTTAAATGGGTGGTAGAACAGAGACTGCAAGGGATAGTAAGGATAGAAACAGTGCTTAGAGCTACAAAGGACAGGACGTTGTGGAGAGCTATGATCAATCTACTTAACGTCCTTGTTTAAATGGGTGGTAGAACAGAGACTGCAAGGGATAAAAAGTGGTAAACAGGATAGAACAGGACGTTGTGACTATGATCAATCTACTTAACGTCCTTGTTTAAAATGGGTGGTAGAACAGAGACTGCAAGGGATACAAATAGAAACAGGACAGGACAGGACGTTGGGAGAGCTATGATCAATCTACTTAACGTCCTTGTTTAAATGGGTGGTAGAACAGAGACTGCAAGGGATAGTAAGGATAAAAACAGTGCTTAGAGCTACAAAGGACAGGACGTTGTGGAGAGCTATGATCAATCTACTTAACGTCCTTGTTTAAATGGGTGGTAGAACAGAGACTGCAAGGGATAGTAAGGATAAAAACAGTGCTTAGAGCTACAAAGGACAGGACGTTGTGGAGAGCTATGATCAATCTACTTAACGTCCTTGTTTAAATGGGTGGTAGAACAAAGACTGCAAGGGATAGTAAGGATAGAAACAGTGGACTTAGAGCTACAAAGGACAGGACGTTGTGGAGAGCTATGATCAATCTACTTAACGTCCTTGTTTAAATGGGTGGTAGAACAAAGACTGCAAGGGATAGTAAGGATAAAAAACAGTGCTTAGAGCTACAAAGGACAGGACGTTGTGGAGAGCTATGATCAATCTACTTAACGTCCTTGTTTAAATGGGTGGTAGAACAGAGACTGCAAGGGATAGTAAGGATAAAAACAGTGCTTAGAGCTACAAAGGACAGGACGTTGTGGAGAGCTATGATCAATCTACTTAACGTCCTTGTTTAAATGGGTGGTAGAACAGAGACTGCAAGGGATAGTAAGGATAAAAACAGTGCTTAGAGCTACAAAGGACAGGACGTTGTGGAGAGCTATGATCAATCTACTTAACGTCCTTGTTTAAATGGGTGGTAGAACAGAGACTGCAAGGGATAGTAAGGATAAAAACAGTGCTTAGAGCTACAAAGGACAGGACGTTGTGGAGAGCTATGATCAATCTACTTAACGTCCTTGTTTAAATGGGTGGTAGAACAGAGACTGCAAGGGATAGTAAGGATAAAAACAGTGCTTAGAGCTACAAAGGACAGGACGTTGTGGAGAGCTATGATCAATCTACTTAACGTCCTTGTTTAAATGGGTGGTAGAACAGAGACTGCAAGGGATAGTAAGGATAAAAACAGTGCTTAGAGCTACAAAGGACAGGACGTTGTGGAGAGCTATGATCAATCTAGAGCTACAAAGGACAGGACGTTGTGGAGAGCGTCCTTACTTAACGTTTTTAAATGGGTGGTAGAACAGAGACTGCAAGGGATAGTGCTTAGATAAAGGATAGAAACAGTCCTTGTTTAAAAGGACAGGACGTTGTGGAGAGCTAGATCAATCTACTTAACGTCCTTGTTTAAATGGGAGAACAAAGACTGCAAGGGATAAAGGATAAAAAACAGTGCTTAGAGCTACAAAGGACAGGACGTTGTGGAGAGCTATGATCAATCTACTTAACGTCCTTGTTTAAATGGGTGGTAGAACAGAGACTGCAAGGGATAGTAAGGATAAAAACAGTGCTTAGAGCTACAAAGGACAGGACGTTGTGGAGAGCTATGATCAATCTACTTAACGTCCTTGTTTAAATGGGTGGTAGAACAGAGACTGCAAGGGATAGTAAGGATAAAAACAGTGCTTAGAGCTACAAAGGACAGGACGTTGTGGAGAGCTATGATCAATCTACTTAACGTCCTTGTTTAAATGGGTGGTAGAACAGAGACTGCAAGGGATAGTAAGGATAAAAACAGTGCTTAGAGCTACAAAGGACAGGACGTTGTGGAGAGCTATGATCAATCTACTTAACGTCCTTGTTTAAATGGGTGGTAGAACAGAGACTGCAAGGGATAGTAAGGATAAAAACAGTGCTTAGAGCTACAAAAAGGACAGGACGTTGTGGAGAGCTATGATCAATCTACTTAACGTCCTTGTTTAAATGGGTGGTAGAACAGAGACTGCAAGGGATAGTAAGGATAAAAACAGTGCTTAGAGCTACAAAGGACAGGACGTTGTGGAGAGCTATGATCAATCTACTTAACGTCCTTGTTTAAATGGGTGGTAGAACAGAGACTGCAAGGGATAGTAAGGATAGAAACAGTGCTTAGAGCTACAAAGGACAGGACGTTGTGGAGAGCTATGATCAATCTACTTAACGTCCTTGTTTAAATGTGAACAGAGACTGTAGAACAGAGACTGCAAGGGATAGTAATCTACTTAACGTCCTTGTTTAAATGGGTAGGGATAAAAAAACAGTGCTTAGAGCTACAAAGGACAGGACGTTGTGGAGAGCTACATCAATCTACTTAACGTCCTTGTTTAAATGGGTGGTAGAACAGAGACTGCAAGGGATAGAAGGATCAATGCTTAGAGCTACAAAAGGACAGGACGTTATGATCAATCCTTAACGTTTAAATGGGTGGTAGAACAGAGACTGCAAGGGATAGTAAGGATAGAAACAGTGCTTAGAGCTACAAAGGACAGGAAGTTGTGGAGATCTATGATCAATCTACTTAATGTCCTTGTTTAAATGGGTGGTAGAACAGAGACTGCAAGGGATAGTAAGGATAAAAACAGTGCTTAGAGCTACAAAGGACAGGACGTTGTGGAGAGCTATGATCAATCTACTTAACGTCCTTGTTTAAATGGGTGGTAGAACAGAGACTGCAAGGGATAGTAAGGATAAAAACAGTGCTTAGAGCTACAAAGGACAGGACGTTGTGGAGAGCTATGATCAATCTACTTAATGTCCTTGTTTAAATGTGTGGTAGAACAGAGACTGCAAGGGATAGTAAGGATAAACAATGCTTAGAGCTACAAAGGACAGGACGTTGTGGAGAGCTATGATCAATCTACTTAACGTCCTTGTTTAAATGGGTGGTAGAACAGAGACTGCAAGGGATAGTAAGGATAGAAACAGTGCTTAGAGCTACAAAGGACAGGACGTTGTGGAGAGCTATGATCAATCTACTTAACGTCCTTGTTTAAATGGGTGGTAGAACAGAGACTGCAAGGGATAGTAAGGATAGAAACAGTGCTTAGAGCTACAAAGGACAGGACGTTGTGGAGAGCTATGATCAATCTACTTAATGTCCTTGTTTAAATGTGTGGTAGAACAGAGACTGCAAGGGATAGTAAGGATAAACAGGACGTTGTGGAGAGCTATGATCAATCTACTTAATGTCCTTGTTTAAATGGGTAGAACAGAGACTGCAAGGGATAGTAAGGATAAAAACAGTGCTTAGAGCTACAAAGGGACAGGACGTTGTGGAAGGATAATCTACTTAACGTCCTTGTTTAAACAGTGGTTAGAGCTACAAAGGACAGGACGTTGTGGAGAGCTATGATCAATCTACTTAACGTCCTTCTTTAAATGGGTGGTAGAACAGAGACTGCAAGGGATAATAAGGATAGAAACAGTGCTTAGAGCTACAAAGGACAGGACGTTGTGGAGAGCTATGATCAATCTACTTAATGTCCTTGTTTAAATGTGTGGTAGAACAGAGACTGCAAGGGATAGTAAGGATAAAAACAGTGCGTTAGAGCTACAAAGGACAGGACGTTGTGGAGAAAGGACTAGAGCTGATCAATCTACTTAATGTCCTTGTTTAAATGTGTGGTAGAACAGAGACTGCAAGGGATAGTAAGGATAAAAACAGTGCTTAGAGCTACAAAGGACAGGACGTTGTGGAGAGCTATGATCAATCTACTTAACGTCCTTCTTTAAATGGGTGGTAGAACAGAGACTGCAAGGGATAATAAGGATAGAAACAGTGCTTAGAGCTACAAAGGACAGGACGTTGTGGAGAGCTATGATCAATCTACTTAATGTCCTTGTTTAAATGTGTGGTAGAACAGAGACTGCAAGGGATAGTAAGGATAAAAACAGTGCTTAGAGCTACAAAGGACAGGACGTTGTGGAGAGCTATGATCAATCTACTTAACGTCCTTGTTTAAATGTGGTAGAACAGAGACTGCAAGGGATAGTAAGGATAAAAACAGTGCTTAGAGCTACAAAGGACAGGACGTTGTGGAGAGCTATGATCAATCTACTTAACGTCCTTGTTTAAATGGGTGGTAGAACAGAGACTGCAAGGGATAATAAGGATAGAAACAGTGCTTAGAGCTACAAAGGACAGGACGTTGTGGAGAGCTATGATCAATCTACTTAATGTCCTTGTTTAAATGTGTGGTAGAACAGAGACTGCAAGGGATAGTAAGGATAAAAACAGTGCTTAGAGCTACAAAGGACAGGACGTTGTGGAGAGCTATGATCAATCTACTTAACGTCCTTGTTTAAATGGGTGGTAGAACAGAGACTGCAAGGGATAGTAAGGATAAAAACAGTGCTTAGAGCTACAAAGGACAGGACGTTGTGGAGAGCTATGATCAATCTACTTAACGTCCTTGTATAAATGGGTGGTAGAACAGAGACTGCAAGGGATAGTAAGGATAAAAACAGTGCTTAGAGCTACAAAGGACAGGACGTTGTGGAGAGCTATGATCAATCTACTTAACGTCCTTGTTTAAATGGGTGGTAGAACAGAGACTGCAAGAGGACTAAGGGATAGAGCTAAGGATAAAACAGTGCTTAGAGCTACAAAGGACAGGACGTTGTGGAGAGCTATGATCAATCTACTTAACGTCCTTGTTTAAATGTGTGGGTAGAACAGAGACTGCAAGGGATAATAAGGATAGAAACAGTGCTTAGAGCTACAAAGGACAGGACGTTGTGGAGAGCTATGATCAATCTACTTAACGTCCTTGTTTAAATAAATGGTAGAACAGAGACTGCAAGGGATAGTAAGGATAAAAACAGTGCTTAGAGCTACAAAGGACAGGACGTTGTGGAGAGCTATGATCAATCTACTTAACGTCCTTGTATAAATGGGTGGTAGAACAGAGACTGCAAGGGATAGTAAGGATAGAAACAGTGCTTAGAGCTACAAAGGACAGGACGTTGTGGAGAGCTATGATCAACCTACTTGACGTCCTTGTATAAATGGGTGGTAGAACAGAGACTGCAAGGGATAGTAAGGATAAAAACAGTGCTTAGATCTACAAAGGACAGGACGTTGTGGAGAGCTATGATCAACCTACTTGACGTCCTTGTATAAATGGGTGGTAGAACAGAGACTGCAAGGGATAGTAAGGATAGAAACAGTGCTTAGAGCTACAAAGGACAGGACGTTGTGGAGAGCTATGATCAATCTACTTAACGTCCTTGTATAAATGGGTGGTAGAACAGAGACAGCAAGGGATATAGTAAGGATAGAAACAGTGCTTAGAGCTACAAAGGACAGGACGTTGTGGAGAGCTATGATCAACCTACTTGTGGAGAGCTATGATCAATCTACTTAACGTCCTTGTATAAATGGGTGGGTAGAACAGAGACAGCAAGGGATAGTAAGGATAGAAACAGTGCTTAGAGCTACAAAGGACAGGACGTTGTGGAGAGCTATGATCAATCTACTTAACGTCCTTGTATAAATGGGTGGTAGAACAGAGACTGCAAGGGATAGTAAGGATAGAAACAGTGCTTAGAGCTACAAAGGACAGGACGTTGTGGAGAGCTATGATCAATCTACTTAACGTCCTTGTATAAATGGGTGGTAGAACAGAGACTGCAAGGGATAGTAAGGATAAAAACAGTGCTTAGAGCTACAAAGGACAGGACGTTGTGGAGAGCTATGATCAATCTACTTAACGTCCTTCTTTAAATGGGTGGTAGAACAGAGACTGCAAGGAATAGTAAGGATAAAAACAGTGCTTAGAGCTACAAAGGACAGGACGTTGTGGAGAGCTATGATCAATCTACTTAACATCCTTGTATAAATGGGTGGTAGAACAGAGACAGCAAGGGATAGTAAGGATAGAAACAGTGCTTAGAGCTACAAAGGACAGGACGTTGTGGAGAGCTATGATCAATCTACTTAACGTCCTTGTATAAATGGGTGGTAGAACAGAGACAGCAAGGGATAGTAAGGATAGAAACAGTGCTTAGAGCTACAAAGGACAGGACGTTGTGGAGAGCTATGATCAATCTACTTAACGTCCTTGTATAAATGGGTGGTAGAACAGAGACAGCAAGGGATAGTAAGGATAGAAACAGTGCTTAGAGCTACAAAAGGACAGGACGTTGTGGAGAGCTATGATCAATCTACTTAACGTCCTTGTATAAATGGGTGGTAGAACAGAGACAGCAAGGGATAGTAAGGATAAAAACAGTGCTTAGAACACAAAGGACAGGACGTTGTGGAGAGCTATGATCAATCTACTTAACGTCCTTGTATAAATGGTGCAAGGATAGTAAGGAAAAAACAGTGCTTAGAGCTACAAAGGACAGGACGTTGTGGAGAGCTATGATCAATCTACTTAACGTCCTTGATTAAATGGGTGTCAGAACAGAGACTGCAAGGGATAGTAAGGATAAAAACAGTGCTTAGAGCTACAAAGGACAGGACGTTGTGGAGAGCTATGATCAACCTACTTAACGTCCTTGTTTAAATGGGTGGTAGAACAGAGACAGCAAGGGATAGTAAGGATAGAAACAGTGCTTAGAGCTACAAAGGACAGGACGTTGTGGAGAGCTATGATCAATCTACTTAACGTCCTTGTTTAAATGGGTGGTAGAACAGAGACTGCAAGGGATAAGGATAGAAACAGTGCTTAGAGCTACAAAGGACAGGACGTTGTGGAGAGCTATGATCAATCTACTTAACATCCTTGTTTAAATGGGTGAAAACGCAAACTTCTTTCAGCAGGAAATCGAAAATTTCTCTTCGCGCTGTGCTTCAGGCGTTGAAAATAAATTTTGGTTACATTTGGAATAAATAATATTTAAATAAAACTTAATTGATATTTGTTTTTATATAACTTTTTTTTTCCTAAAATTAACTTTTTTTTCCTATTATTAACTTCTCTTTTCTAGATTTGCGAAAATTCTGTAGAATGCGAAGATTTCAAGCAAATTCAAATCATCGACAAAGATATTCCAATAAACCTTTCATTGCCTGGAATTGTGTGTGAATCATTAACCAAAAATACAGAAAGGGCTTAGCTAGTGACTTGTTCAAACGTGACGCAAGACTTTTTAGCCTGGGATCTGTGAATTTTTGCATTCAGAGCAGGAATAAAACTTGCCAAAATATGCGAATGACACTGAAAGATTAAATTACACTTGGTAAAGATAGTAGATCCCATGAGATGAATCATATTGATCATGATAATAAAAATGATCCTAAAACGTAGAAGAATGCCAGTATTTCATTTTAGAGCTTCAAACACCACTACTTTTATTTTAATGCATTCTATGCATTCGATATTAACAAGGGCGGCAAATGATGAAAACCTTCATCATTTTATTACAACGTTGGCCTTTGAAAATATGTTTTTTGCTATAATAATATGTTGGTCGCATTTGAGACCAAAATACTTCAAAGCAGTTCTGTTTATTTTCGATAATTTATTCCCAGACTTTATTTATTTTCAGTCGAGTCAAGGTGCGTTTTTTATTATTTTTTCTTGTTTAGTGCATAAAACTAATTTGGTTAACTGCAAATGGATCCAAACATCATCAGATAACAGCCATTTCGTTTCGTTTTGAAAAACAGATTTTATCGGATCAAATTTAGTGAAACTATTTCGTTTTAGCTTTTAAGGTCGACGTCGAGGCAAGCAAAATAAACCCATAACTGATATCTCAACAACCAATCAACAGTGAATAAGGGTGAGTGTGAGTTGGTCTTCGTTTTCATGAATAAATGATGAGACTGATGCACTTCATGGTCACATCGGTAGCAATTTCGCTTTTTGTATCAACAGACTCGTTTTCAAATCACACGAAAGCAAGAGTCACTAATGAATATATAATCTGGTTGATTTTGTTTAGCAGCATATGAATCTCTATTGGTTATTTAATGCCAAAATCTAAATATTTTGAACACAGTTTTATGGCGTCAACTACAGATAAAATGTATTGTTGGTCATTTTTCTATAAAATGTATTATTGGTAATTCTGCTATAAATATGTATTGTTGGTAATTTTACTATAGAAATGTATTTTTATACTTCCAAATGGTTTAGGGGTGTTCACTATTTGCCCATAGTTAGAACCCTAACAAGCGCTACCACCCTGACCTGGGAACAACAGCAATTAAGAGGTGATTCTACACTCCTCAAAATTTCCAATCTCCCAATCAGTTTATCGCCATACCCGGGACTATTTAGTCTTGTTAAAATATCTCTGCGTCGTAAAGTCAATATTTTTTCTGTCTATCTATTAATCGATTAATTTCCATTGATGAGAAGAGACAATGACTCAATGAAAATCTGGAATTTCAGTCAAATTATAATTTGTTAACTCTAACTTCTACATAGTTAGCAACAAAGAAATGTTCCGACTAATTAGTACCACAAGCATAATATTAGAAAAATCCCGGATTTAATAATAAAAATTAGCATTAAGTATTTTTTGGTCACATATGAAATGACTTATGAAATGTTATTATATTGTAAGCGTATAATTTCTATGCAATTAATGGTTTTTGTTTTTAATCCGTCATTATTACTATTTAAAATGTTATATTTTATTAGATACACGTGTGCGAGTAGACGCCCTGTTTCCTTATACAATGTGAATTACATCTACCAAACTATGCATTCAAGATTCTTAATAAAGAAAATATGTTCTCCAGCCGAGTTAGAACCTGCGTCCCTAGTGTTTAAGTCCGTGTACTTTAGACAGCTCGGCCACCGAAAGCTCCACTACCCAGTCCAGTTCAATTAACCTTTCTTAAGGAAATAACATCTTCCTATTGAAATATTTGCTAACTTTTTTTTTTTTTGTATCCGAAACGTAAATAAAGGATAATTAGATTTTACTTTGACGCCTGCTGTGGCCGAGCGGTCTAAAAGACGCCGGATCAGCGGATGGTTTCCCGACAAAGGAGATGCAGGTCTGAAACCTGCCGAAGAGCATATTCCTTTTATTAAGCCTTCCAAAAACACGGATATGGTAGTTGTAATTCACATTATTTGAAAAAATAAAAGAAAAAAAGGCGTCTACTCAATCCACTGAAATATAAACGTTTAAAGGAATAACGATGACAGATTAAAAAGAAAATCAATTAATTTCTTAGAAAAGATTTTATTCCGGAAACGAAAATAAATTTAGCTCATATGAACTTTCGAATTGATATGGACTTCCGAAAAAATCTGAACGAGATGTGCAATTCTTTAAAAAAGATAACTGAACCATGCTTGACTCGGAAGTTATCTGTGGTCGAGCTGGTTAAAGTATACCGGATCAGACGCTGGTTTCCCTTACAAAATGGACACGGTTTCGAAGCTTTGCTGAAGAGCAACATTCTTTTTTTTATTATTAAAACACCCGAATGCATAGACCAGTAGATGCAATTGACATTGTTAAAAAAGGGGCGTCTACTCAAACACACGAATAACCATCAAAATACAACGTTTAAAGTACTAATAGTATTTGTAAATAATAGTAGATATGAGTAGAAATTAAAATATGGACAGTTAATATTGTTTTCAAGCAACCTCTCCCTACACATGCCAGGGTGGGGCTAGCTAAACCCTGTTTAGGTTTCTTCTTTGTGGTTTAGACTGTAACTATGTAAGCAGACATTCTGGGAGGGTGCACCAAGCCTAGATTAGGTCGATAACATCAACGAACTAATCGACCATAATAACATTCGAAACCGGATTTCATGGTCAGAAAACGAGCGATCTAAACACTGTGCTATGCACTCCCCACCCCACCCATCACTACGTGAGTGAATACAAACTAATAATATTCTATTGTTAATCAAGTTGAAATCCTTATTAGGGCTTCTCTTTATAGACAACTAACCCCTAATTTTATCAGATATTTCCTTAGCACAATCACTAAAGAATAAAACATTGTCATAGGTTATCTTAACAGGTTTAAACTTCATTTTAATCATTTCATCACTAACAAGGCAATAAAGCCTCTAAGATGCAAGATGTTACGGAGTGTGAAAGAATATGAGAAAAAGAAAAATATCATTAAGAATGAGAACAATAAAAGAACAGGAATTAAGAAGACTGAAAATAATGATTGACATTGCATTTAGATTTTTGAAGATCAAACTTGAATGGTAAGGAAGAAACCGGAAGAGAGTTCCACAAAGAAGTGCGAGAGAAGAAATTGTTAGCATAGAACTTACGGTTACATCAGGCCATTTGAACTACTGCCAATCAACTACTGTGTTTAAATTCATAAAATCGAGGTGTCATAGAGAAAAGTTCATCAGGACAATTACCATGAAAATATTTATAGAAAAGGCACAGAGAAACAATTTTATAGCTGAGATGTCAATTCAGGATCAATAACATTGGAGATTCTTCTTTGGAGCAACAGAGCATATGTGGTAGCAATATTCAATGCATAGACGGCAGACAAACTTATAAATATGCAAGATAGATTTTGATGAGAAAAATTATCTGGCACGACACAGAAACAACTTACCTAAGAGACTTAGCAGTTGATTCAATATAATCTTTTCACTTCATGTCAACCGAGAATGTTAACCAAAGAAGGTGCAATGAGTCACTCTGCTGGAGGTTAGCATCAGCCATATTGATGTGAAAAAGTGTCTCGAATGACACAGTGAACCAACTTTCTTAGCAGCAGACACAGAAATTAAATCTATATAGTCGTTCCACTTCACGTCAGTGGAAAACGTTAGACCTAGAAAGTCCAGTGAGTTATTCCCCTGGTGGATGGTAGGGTAGCATCAACCATATTGATGGAAGACAAAAAGTTCTCTAAGGTGATTAAAAGAGAGAAGTTTCGTTTGGAGTCGTTAAAATTAACTGGACATTTCTTGCCCCAGTTAACAACAGATTGTGGTCATTTTCAAATCAGCTGTCAATTTGACCTTATCGAATCAAGCAGATTTAATATTAAGCCAGAAGTAAATGGTTGTGTCATCAGCAGAGTAGATACCGAGTTGAGAAATTCGTGAAGGTTGTTGATGAAAATTGGGAACAATATAGGCTTAAGGATAAAGTGCTAGGGATACCCGCATTAATGCAAAAAGATCTAGATGAATGGCCGTTCAAGATAACATTCATTTCATGATTAGATAAGAAAGATTAAATCAATTCAAAAATTCGTCCAGAAATAGCATAGCGTTTTAACTTGTGAAGAAGACCAATATGCTAAACCCTGCTAAATGCTTTCGAAATATCCAAAGCAACAGTCCGAGCTTCACCATTCTTATTTAAAGCTTGATAGACTCTTTCGACAATAATCGTAAATTCATCAACAGCTGACCTAGAAAAACTAGAAACTCAGCAAAACCATTTCTCAAACATGTGGCACTACCATGAACGGCCTGAAAGAATTTCCCAGACAAAATGAAATGATTTTTTTTATTCTTGAAGTATGAATAAATATGGATAAGAGGCTACGATAGATCATCTATTCAGGGATCCCAAAGACGGTGGTGAGGAGGGTAGTGTTTTAAGTGGATTATCTTAGGATATAATTCCTGCCTAGTTAAAGTTATTAAATGTAAGATTTAACCAAATGCTATTTTGATTTGGCCGATATTAGAGCAAATTGTGGAAAATTGATGCATGAAGATCGTACAGCGCCAATCTTCAAAATGCCCGGTTCTCTTCAAGTGTTATTTAATTTTAACACGTTCTTCTTTTATGCCATTTACCAAACTTAATAAATTCTTTTTGAGTTTTTAAAACCTTCGAATATCTTTATCATTTTTCGCAGTTGAGCCGCGGGGTGGGGGAGTCTTTTGCTCGGGACGCGGAGATAAAAAAAAAATAGTGAAATATTCTTCTCTTGCGGACAGATTTATTTTTACACCAGTGGCAATGGAGACTTCTGGGGTTATTGGCCCACATTTGATGGCGTTCCTTCGGAGGATTGGCGGAATGGCGTCTCGATTAAGGGATGAGCCTCGTGAAACGGAGTGACTCTTGCAGTGTGTCTCACTAGCGATGGTGCAGGGTAATTGCTTTCTCCGTCATTGAGGCTGACAGAAAATAGCAAAAGAAAAAAATTGTTTTTGTTTATAGATACTTTGACCAAAATTTCTAAATTTGGTTGCAACAAAACTAAGGGCCAGGAAGATTGTGCTGAAGAGTGGATGTACTGCCTGCTTTGAAAACCAGCATTCGAAATATTGTCTATTTAACAAACAAGAGAGAAGCACTAGATGAGGATCGAACACTGTAACAATCGCCTACAAGACTAGCTCTTTAACCATTACATATAGCCCCCGATCGTAACACTCAGCTTACGGTAGAAAATAAAATGGAAGTAGTTAAGGGCGATTTTCTAAGCATAGCTTAGAAGTGGCACAAGGCTGAAAGTATAGAGCACCCAGTCAGGATCGAACTCTACTGATTCGTGATTGTATTTCAAACATTTGTATTTCAAAAATTTGAGGTGAAATTGTGGAGTCGTGTTGAAATTGGGGAGTCGAGTTGAAATTGGGAAGCTGAGTTTAAAATCCTGACTAGACGATTGTGTTCACTTTCGCTCTTGGGATTTGTACGAATCTGTCTCACCTTCTTCCAGCTATGGGTTAAATAGCAGGGTAGACTGAGCTCTCTAGCCTTGAGTGACAACTCATCTGAGAGAAAAAGAATTCTGAATTCCAAACCTTGAAGAAGGCAACCGGTTCACCTTATAAAAAGCCCAAGAGCCACTCGACATAGAGGGCTACAATGTAGGAGACACCACTCCAAGCAAGGGAATAATGCCACTAAAATGCAAGCGTCCACCGGAAGTGAAAGAGAAGGAAAATGCTTTAGAAGAAACCGGAAACACAATCCTAAACAGGAAATAAGGAAAAACCCTCTACTCCTGTTCAAAAAACCGGGGCGAAGTGTGAACCAGGCGGTAGGCAAACCTATCTACTCCTGTTGAGAAAAAAAAGGAATTCTTGAAGTGTTCTGATCGTCAGGGCCGGCACGTCTTACCCCAGAAAACCCTTCAGTTACATTCTTTGAGGTAGTTAACGAAATAAAAGTGGATAAAGGCGCTAATTAGATCCAATGGCAGAACCCAAAGAGTGTGAGTTCAATACCCGGTTAAGGCAGTGGGGAACTTGGAGAAGGGGAATTAACAGGAGATAACTGATAACTGACATCCATTAAACATGGCACGTGGAACTATAACAGTCTACCCCAGTGAGCGAAATAAAGGGTTCAGTTCGACATTCCAACCACCTGAAGAAGGCCGGAGCATACGACGGCCGAAACGTTGTGATAAATATGGCGACAAAGATTAGGACAATATATCCGAATAATGTAAATAGTGGAAAATCTATGCGTAGGTTTTTTTGCCTTTTGTTCTGTAAAAATGTTTTAAGTGAAAATTCTGTTTTCATCAAGAAAATAATAAATCTTTATTTCCATTATGTAATGCACAAACTTTGAATCTGATTGTGCCGATACTTCAGTTATCGGTGGCTTCCGTTACATTCTTTAGGGTAGTAAATCGTTTACATAATTTATTTTCTGCCTCGACACTTCGATGGAAGATATTATTAATTTATGTACCTATTTCTTTGAAAGCACAGAGTGTGATACAAGATGGGAATCACGAATCAAGGCAGTCAAACCATTTCAATTTCACTTAAAAAAAATCATTAGATCTGCGTTTATCAGCCTATGAGAAAATTCTTCAAAAAAAGAGAGACGGTGTTTCAGCGACTGAAGTAACATTTTACTGTTCGACTGGATATCTACTTGAAACTCTGTACTTAGCTTCATCATTTGGTACAATGTTCTGTTTCAAGTGAACAAAGTGAGTCAATTGTTGCAATCTTCTGATGTTACTATTGATATTATGACTGCAAAAATCAATGCAACTTGCAGTTTTCTGTTTTCTTTATGACTATCGCAAAAATGGTTTATGTCTCTGCTATGTCAACAGCGCCTGAAATTGCAAAAGAAAATGATATTGATGTTGAAAGGTTTGCATCACTAGTGCGACATTGCAAAAGATGTTTATATTTGAATACGTTTCCTGCGACGAAGTTCAAACAACCGAAGAACGTTTTCGCCAGGACTTTTGTTGGCCAGGGTTTGTTTTCAATTCATAATCGGTTTTCTCAGCTATCCAAGTGCAATGAAATTTATGGATTCATTCAAAATTCAGACTTCCTTTTAAATGCTATGAAAAGTGGAAATCTGGAAGTGAATTGCAAACTATTTCACACAAAAAATGGGTGACATTGACCTAGAAGAATTAGCCCAGGAGATTAAAAGATTTGCTTCAATTCTTAAACAGGAATTGGACATCATGAATAAAAAACGCAAACTGCCCATGATTTTTTAGATCACATTTTTCGGAATAACTTAGTTGACCCGAACTTGTGCATTGCTAGTGTTGCTTACAGTTACTGTTGCAAGGAAAGGAGTTTCAGCAAACTAAAACGAATCAAAATTTATCTACGATCTACCTGTAACGGCATTCACCCCGGGTGGGTTGAGCCGGGTCCCATATTTCATGGGAATTTGGAATTCACAAGCGGTCCCCAACCGGCATGTATAGCACATGAGATTTGATTATAGTGGTGAAGGTTTCGTGCAGAACCATCCACACTTTTTGAAGGGCCGATTACAGAGACCTGGTGCACTACGTGCCACAAAGTCCCCAAACGACCCTCTGCAGGTTTTGAATTCAGAGTTTTCCTTCTCCAGTTACCATCCAAGGCTATCTATAGAACCCAGTCTGTCCTGCTATTTACCCATAGCTAGAGGGAGAAGAATAGGATTCACACCTTTCCCAAGGGTATTAGCACGTAAGTGAATGTAATGTATTCGATTGGAATTCGAACTCGGCTCTCCGATTCCTCAATCCAAGCCGCTATCCATTACTCCACCGTGCTACAATCTACAATGAATGATGGTTGAAAGGTTATCCAGGTTAGCAATGATTTTTATTGAAAATAAACGTACTCAGTCCCTCGACTGTGATGAAGTAATGAATGTATTTTCTCTTTCTAAGCATCGAAAAAATACCATGTAAAGTTCTATTTTTCAACCATGATATTGTGAATGCATCAATAATCTACAGATAAAGAGACCAAGCAACATTCATGCAATCTTTGCCTTTTATACGTTTACAGTTGTTTATATATAAAAGTTATCAATCCAAAAACATTGAAGGTAGCAACAAGTTCATTTATCGTCATATAAAAAGTTTTGGAGAAAAATAATAGCTTTTTTTTTTAGCAACGATGCCAGTGTCATTAAAGAGGGCGATTCACGGAATAATATATTTGGTTGATGTCTCTGAAGAAACTAACAGAGACTAGCATTGGTCCAACTTAAAATTGTCACGGATTTCTACTTATACATTTTATTTATTTATTTTTCTACTTGAAATGTTTATGATATGATCAATTATTATACATAATTAAATTACAATCAAATTTTCATTTTATATGAATATAACTGCAGTGGTTTTTAGTAATTCCAATTTGGGATATTTTTTAAACAGGAAAAAGCGAAATTCAATGTTTTCTCTGTCCATCATTTTCTGTCTGTCTGTCTGTCTGTCTGTCTGTCTGTCTCTCTCTCTCTCTCTCTCTCTGTCATTTTCTTTCTCTTCCCCTTCTATCTGTATGACTCTCTCCTTGTGTCTCCGTTATTTCTCTCTCTCTCTCTCTCTCTCTCTCTCTCTCTCTCTCTCTCTCTCTCTCTCACTGAAAATGTACAATACATTTATTTAGCTATGAATCGTATTAAAGGAAACATTTTTTGAGTTTTTTTTTTTTTTTTTAAAAGAAAGAGATGCTAGTAAGAAACGCTAAACCTTGTATTAGTCTAAAATGAGAATTATCTCATTCGTCAAACATTTACGGAAAAGTTCGACCCCTAGCCTACCACTAACCCTAAAAATCCCTAACTAACCCTAATTTTTCTGTCAAACATCAGCAAAGCAGTAACTACATTAAAGTCCTCTCATGCATTAGCACCGTTTTTTGTTTTTTTTATAAGAAAATTCAGTTTGTCGGAGATGTTTTTTTTCCTGTGTTGTGTTAGAATTTTTTGTGGAGATGCGGTTGGCGATTAATCTTTATGGAAATGTAAAAACTTACGACTTAAACATTTGTTTTCGAGTAAAATTTAGTCATAAAAATATTGGTGGTTATTACAAAAACAATAACATTTTCTCAGATTTTTTTTTCAAAATAAAAAAAACTATTCATTATAAAAGTAAGTAATTAATGAATATGTACTGAAATGTTCATTTAAATTGAATAATTCCCTGATTTTTGGTAATTTAAAAAGGCGCAGCCCAACCCAAACTCCAATTTTCTTTCAAGGGCTTGTGGCCCCCAGGTTACGAAATTTTGAAATCGACATGTAGTAGAGAGGAGGGCCCACATATCAAAGTTTCGGTGGGGGCCCAAGCACCTGCCCAGCTGCCAACGTCCTGAAGAGGCATGGCATTATATAAAAAAATGATTACAATCCTGCTCCATCTATCTATCTATCTATCTATCTATCTATCTATCTATCTATCTATCTATCTCCCCGTATCTCTATCTCTCTCTCTTTCTCTCCCTCGCTTCCTTGGTGTCTCTGTCTCTCTCCTTGTCTCAACGCATTTTCTTATTTGATTTCATTTGTTTTGTGATTTTTTTTTGTTTTTTTTTATAAATAATGATTTAATTTCTTTTTTTAAATGCGTTAAAAAAATCTGTGTATTTTTTTAATGTCAAAGGTCAAATAAAAAGTTAATCTAAATTCTCCATGGCTAGATAATCCTGTGATCTCTAAGAGATCGTCAAAGCATCTTTCTGATTCGTTCATCTCTAACAAATGAATAGTTAGTTGGCGGCGCCCATCTCCTCTCTTAATAATATAAGACACGGTTACTTGGTGATGACAGTAGACAAATAAGTCTGAAGTCAGTTCTTTGTCGTTAAACCAGGGTCGTAAATCAAACGAGACTTTTGTAGAGTTATATCAAGAGGGGGGCTTCTTTAAGTTTAGGATGAACTGGATTCAGAACCTCCCTATAGGCATTAAAATAGAATGTAAAGTAAACATAAATAATCTCTGCTGAAATTCGAACTCTGTTAGCCGATTTCTTTGCTTAGGACGTGAGAAACTCCACGGCCATTCACCCTCCCTCGCAGTCGCCATTCGTCTCTCGTTTGTTCGGCTAAAAAGCTGAATAGCGAAACACCAAAAAAAAAAACATGCTGAGAGTAAATAACACAACAAAATAGGAGGAGGAGGACGAAGAGAAAAAGGAAGGGGAGGAGGAGGAGGTGAAGGCGACTAAGGAGTAGCAGTTTAAAAGTAGGTATGTGGAAAAGAGAGAGGCATAAGAGTAGCAATTACGACGGCTTTTACTCATTCAACAATTTCCCTCGGGTTATTTCTGTTGTGGAATGAGCAAAAGCTTAGTTGTTTACAAAATCGACTACTGTCATTCATAAAAAGATAAAAAGAAAAGAAAGTGATTTTTTTTTCTATGGTTCCGTTTTCTCTGTGTTTCAACAGCAGTCACCTCAGGCCCCAGCATGGTTCTCCTGTCACTTCTAACATCGCTATAAGTAAGCGGGTATTTCAGCATTCATACCCAGTTGTTCTGAAAGAAGGCAGTGACAACAGAAGTATAGTAATAGCATACGCCGCTCTTGATATCATTTTTTTAAAAAATCATTATTACTCGAGTGGACCTAGTCAAATAACACAGGATCTACACATCATGAGTTGCATCCTTGGACGATCTCATAACTCTGCGGATTATACACCTGACGAAAAGTCTCTGGGAAAATCTATTGAGGTTGGAGACTCCCAGGTGATTTGGAAAGAAATTGTTGACGGGACGGAGCTAACAGGTAAGTGATAAATAGATCCTTGTTAGTTTCCTTACTGCTATGTGGTTTTAAAATCCCTCTTTTGGTGGGTTAATGAGCGGGTGTACATTTGACACTTTCTACATTTAGTCTTTGCTCATTCGTTCTGTTTAAAATTTAGGCCAAAGTTTTTTTGTTCGTTCGTTGTTTTGTCGCTTGATATTTTTAAACCTGGCAAAATAAGTTCTCAAAAAATTATGAAATTTAATTATCTTAAATCTCCAAATGCTTAAATGAATTCCGTTTTCAGAGAAGCCTAAATTAATTAAAAACCCCAAAAAATGTTAAATAAGAGCAAAAAGAGTGTATCATTCCCATTTTTCAACTGGAGAAAGTCTGGCTACAGTACACTCAGCATTCGATATGCTTGATTTCGTCTAGGCTGGAACACGTGGTTTTCGTTGAAAATAGATAACACGTGCGTGCACTTCAAGAATGTCATTAAAACAACTTCAGTCGAGGTGTCGAAATCGAACACCTTCCTATTTGTGACGTCATATTTTCAGAGTTTTGATAGACTGCCCGTTGCCTGTTCTGGGGTTCAGTTGAGTAAATTTGGTTTGTGTGTATATAAAGGTTAACATTCAACATTAGAATCTGACTGAAAAAAAGTCTCTAACCATAAAGTAATATTCAGTCAATTTGTTACGCGTGACCATAAGCCGATGCAGAGTCATTAAAAATGCCCTATTTTTGGGTCTGCCCTAAACTGCACGAGAAAGAGAGAAAATATATATATATATCAAGGACACATGGCACAGTGGATAAAGGCGTTGGTTAGATCCAGTGACAGACCCAAAGAAGGTGAGTTCAATTCCTGGTTAAGGCAGTGGAGAACTTTCAGAGGGAAAATTAGCAGGAGATAACTGATAACTGACATCCATCAAACATGGCACGTGGAATTAGAAGAGTCTACCCCAGCGATCGAAATAAAGGGTTCAGTTCGAAATTCCAACCACCTGAAGAAGGCCGGAGCGTACAACGGCCGAAACGTTGTGACAAATATGGCGACAAAGATGAGGACAATAGTCCGACTAATGTAAATACTATATATATATATATATATATATATATATATATATGAAATCGGCTAAGTCCGACAATTATTTTAATATATTCTCGCCTTATTTTTATAGATACAAATATTTAAGTAAATGCTCTGTTTGTAATAAACAGTATTAACTAGATTTACCGAACTGAATGTCAGAGAAATTTTATAGAAAATGTGTCCTCCGACAGGAATTGAACCTGTAACCTACACGGAACCGTTATTTGACCTGACGTGCTATACCATTTAGCTACAGAGGAAGCGTCTGCTTATCAAGGTTAAATTACTTCCAAGGGAGGCAAGGAAAAGAGAAGGAACAGAGAAGAGGAAAGATGGATAGAATTAAAGGTGAGATAAGAATAAAAAATAAAGTTAAAATGGCATAAAAATAAAAAACATGAAGTTATTCGATACGGTTTTTTTAAAAGAAAAAAACTCTGGGTTTCGTTGGAAGCAAGCTTATGTTGTAAATTAAGTTAGTGTATTCTAATTGCGGATACATGCAAAATTATGGAGTATGGTTAAACAATAAAGTCTATAAGGTAAAAAAAAACATATAAACATGGGAACGCTAAACTAATGTTCTTTTAAATTTGAAGGTGATAACGGTCCAAGGGGAGTAAATTAAAAAAGAGGGGGGATGAAAAAAGAATAAATGTAAAATAGAATTAATATGGGTATGAAGTTAATATAAACATAAAATTAATATAGAATTTGGAGATGATAACAACAGAGTAGAGAGAAGCGGTATAGAAGTGGGAAGGGAAGAAATTAAAAAAAAAAAAAACAGAGACAAGTCAGTGGGGTTATTTTTAATAATTGCTAGTTTAAGATTCTAACCAAAATCAAAATATTTGAGAAGAAAGTTTTTTCCTATGAATGCATGTGGTCATAAGTTCACTTCATTTATTCAGCAGGTTGGAGTTATCAATGGTTTAAGGATGATACGTTTTTCCAAGAGGCATAGATTACATTTTTCTTCCTTGTCGCTAAAGGCTTTGGTTTTAGCGATGGAATCCCAATTTACTAAATGTGTGTAGTTATCCATCCTAATTTCCCAGAAAAAGTTAGACAATACCATGGACTACTGGTAAGTGTCATTTTATGTTGGTAATACCTTGTTTTCTGGTGTTTTTGGGTGGAACCAAAATAAAATTTAATTTCGCCATTATTTTTAATACTTGCTTTATAAACAATGTATTTGCTTTATAAACAATGCCTTTAGACATGCATTTAGAATTTAGTAGGCAGGTATTTTTTTCTGCAATTGCAACTTTTTCAGTATTATTATTACCACGGAGATTTCTTAAATATTTGTTTAACATTATATTATTATGGTCCGATATATATTGTTCAAGGTTTTTAGTACAGCTTTAGCTAACTTTAATGTTGTTTTTGTTAAAAAAATTTTCCAGCATTGGGATATCGTTGAAATGCTCATGAATTAAGTTAAAGAAAATTTAATGGATGTTGGTTTAATATTTTGGTTAAATGTTGGGTTAAAGCAAATTATATTGCGTTTTCTATATTTATGTCTGTTTTTGTCTGTCTTGTCTTTATGTAAGTATTCTAGTTTAACTTTATTTGCTTTTTTCTAAAGTAATGATAGTCTGTTTCTGTTTACATGGATGATTTCCAAGCAACGTTAAACACGTGTATATAAGACGTTGGAAAATCGCACCGCAGCTCATCACATTCTTGTCCGTGTATTTCTTAATATATTGTACAGTAATTGTAATCTTTGATAATGGCTTATGTAAGCCGAAAGCTTAGATTGGATTAAAAAAAAATATGGATCAATATTGTGATTTTTCTTTCTTCGTTTAATGATAATGTTATTAAGCTCATCATACGTTATGAAAAGAATTTACATAAAATAAATAAACACTTGTCTATATTATTTAATGAAACATGTATGAATAAAAAAATGCTACTTAAATGCACACTATATATATATATATATATATATATATATATATACTTTCAACGGCACGATTCAAATGCAGGACCTCTGAAAAACGTAAACTCTATTGACGAAGTTTCTCAGGTTTAACGAATATAATATCAATAACATATTCATCTATATTTGCTGTTAAATTTTAAAAAATAAAAACAAACTTAAAATAAAATTATAAATAAAATTTCCTGTTGTACATAAATTTCACCCGATATTAAACATGTGTTATTTTACTTTTCAGCCATTTTGAATTAATAAAATACAAACTCGAAAGTCATCTAAAAGGCAGTTTATTTGCTACTTGTTCTCGTTATTATAGTGACTGAAAAGATGATTTGAGACGATTTTCTGTATTGGCATAACATTGGAATAACTTATTAGTAAATAGGGGAGATCAAGTTGCGTAAACGATGAATATATAGAGTGAGTGAAAAATAACTCTCTATTTTATGTATGATGGACTCTCCTGTCTTGTAAAAATTATAATTAGACGGGGGAGTCTATCATACATAAAATAATGAGTTACTTTTCAATGACCTTGTATAAAGTCACAATCTGTTTTATATTACAGAAGAGATTATGACTTTATTTTTTTAAAAATGAAAAAAGCTCAGTTATCGAATTTTCCTCTGTGCGGAAATTATGAACGAACAAATCAAGAAAATTTAAAGTAAATTGATTGAATTTTTTTTTTACGGTTTATTAACATTTTCGCAGTTTATTTAAAGCTAGAAAATATTTTTGGATTGTAAAGATTTTTTAGAGATAATAATGATTTACTGATACAAGTTACTAATAATTAACCCTTAGCTGGAAGGGAGAAAGGGTTGGAATTGGAACTCTGTTTTCTGATTTCCAATTCACAGCCGTTATGAATTACATTATCCACACAACCAAGTTTACATCACCTGACATTCCTAAACTGTCACCCATCTAAATATCGATCAGGCTCGACATTGCTTAACTACGGTGGACGTACGAGAGCCGGTCTTTCAATGTGATATGGCCGTAAGCCTGGACTAAAGATACACGTGTATAACAATTACCGTATTTTATAGCATATAAAGCGCACCTTTTTTTTTATTAAAAATATCTTTTAAAATTCCCCTGCGTCTTATATGCCAGATGTAGGTTTAAAATTCGCAATAATCGACCGAAATTATCTACCTGGCAACTCCTATTAGCTTAGACTTTAGAGTAACTTTAATATACCTATATTTATTTAAAAGGCTATTATGCAGATTAAAAGTGTTATCATTGATAATATTCATTATATTAATTTCATCACGTTTAATATTAGTACTTTGTTTCACTAAAATTATATGCAATAAATTCCAATTATGTATTTATAAAATATATTTGTTTCATCAATATTTTTCTTGCGATAACTTCCGGTTTCATTGGTATAAATAAAATCATAATTTTTATATCTTAATTATTCCAATAAAACGTTTACAAGATGCAGGTTGAACAGATCATATAAAGGATATAATAAAGTTTTTATAGGCTCGTGTTCGTTTTTTTTTTTTTTTTCCTATCATTTTTCGCTTAATTGTATTCATGGCTTTTTTTAACCAAAATATTACCTCATAAATATAGCCTAAGCTGTACCATTTACTAATAATTTTACTAATTACTAATTTTTTTCTTGATTTTTCCTGTTGAAATTGGGGTGCATCTTATACACCGTCAAATACGGTAACTCTGAAAACATATGTGGGTGAGGTGTATAGAAACGTTAGAACCGCTGTGCCTTTTCCCAATAGTCACCTGACCATTACGGGTGTTGAGATTTCGAACTTCTTTCTTAAACTACATTTCTTTGTTCTGATATGTAATCTATGTTTTTCATCGTCTTGCACAGAATGGCTGTTCTCTCAAATGGACAGCATGATAAACATTAAACAAAAAACTTATTTTATTTTGAAAATCGTGAGAAAATCCAGAAAACGTGCCTTTTTAAGCAATTGCTCTTGGAAATTTTATTTGTAGAAAGATAAGGAAACTATTCCCAACTGCCTCGTTTTCGGCTCAGGCATGGAGAATCTTTAACGGATTAACAGTCATTAATCCCCGTATTGAGGCGTGACTTAGGCACTCGCTTATTTCTCGCGTAAATCAGTGTTTGTCTAATTTTTTTTTCTTTATGTACTTCGCACGTGGCTGAGTGGTTCGGTTTCCGATCTTGAAATCCGGGTTCAATTTGTCAGTAAAATGACTTCCGACAAACATACCATCAGTTGACACAAAGCTTTTGAGCGAAACAGTGTAGGGTTAACTGTTCGAATGTTGTAGATTGTTGTGCTTCTTTGAGAATGGTTGCCAACCACGTCTAGAAACAAACGTCGAGTTGGATGAAGGATAGGTGAATTCATAACTCTTTATGAATATCCCTGCCAAAGCTGGAGTTTGAATACTGCACGGCGACCCCACTTTCTGCACCAATACACACACAACTTTGTAGTTAAAAGAAAAAAAACAGAATGTCAAAGCTAGTTGCAAAGATAAAAAAAGGAGCGCTAATTCGTTTGAAACATTGGCGCTATACCTCCTTTATATATTTTGGCAAGTATACGGGCAGATACTGTTGATGTCTGCATTACACCTAATTGTTTCTTTTTCTATAAGCCGTATTCCTTCGGGACATGGGTGATCATGGCTCTCCACAACTTCCTATCCTTTTTTAGCTCTAAGTAATATTTGTCTCTGTACTATTTTCTCTCCGCCTCTTTTGCCTTCAGTATGCTTCTTGAGTGTCTAATTCTCTAAGCCCACTTTCTTCTTTATGTTTATCAGAAAATTCCCATTGTATTTTCTTATGATCCTAAATACGAGTGTCTTTCTTTTTTCCATTTTCCTTAAAACTTGCTCGTTCCTCACATGTTCCATCCATGATATTTTCGACACTCCGTCTATAAAGCCACATCTTTGTTGTCTTTTCATTTATCATTCACTGTCATATTGCAAGACCAATATGGTAAAACAGTCTAGCCATCTTTTTATTCCTAAAACAAATTTCCTGTTTCTTAATACTTTGCTTAGCTTTTGGAAGGCATCTTCATGCTATTCCACACTTCAGATTTGTCGTCTATTACACTTTCCAGATAGTTACATTTCTGTTTAAAACCTCCAATTCGTAGCTCGTATCTGGGGGTTGTTCCTCTTGCTAACAACGATACATTTTGTCTTTTTCTTTATTTTTGTCATGTGCATATCATATGTTGTTAGGATTCTACTCACCAATAATAAATCACAGTAGGACCCCTAGTTCTCTCAGGATCGCGGCTCGCTGTGGACGGTTGAATAAACCCAATGGAGATGACACATCCTTGTTTTCCGCTCTTTTGTGTATTTTGTGTACTTAAACCAGGGTTGGAATGTGAAACCGTTTCATTTTATTCCGCTCAAGATTGATTATTTTGCCAAACACTACAATTGCTCTAACTACGATATTCACGATTAATGTCAACAATCGTTCTTGATTTCACTTCAGGACATTTTTTCCTCTCTTTCCGGATTGTACACAGTCTTCCGTTTCCTGTCGTTTTTGAAAGAAAACATTGCGGAAATCTGTCAAGCTACATTTTTTTTTTCAACAACCTAAAACTACGATGTTTCCTGTTACCAGAATTTAGCGTTACCCAGTTTTTGCCTTTTTTAATTCTTTTAAAGAAATTCCAGCAAGGTGTCACGTCTGGGCAAATCTCATATCTCATATTAACCAAACCCGGTCAAATGTCCTATCGCCTGAACCATTTTGTTTTAATTAAATTACTAAGAATTGGAAACTAGTGTAATCAAGCGATTCTGAAAATGACTTTTTAGTCAATTCTTGAACGAGTTCACCTCAAATTGACAAGATCCCGATTTCATAGATAGATGTGGTGGAGGTTCTTTTCGAATCGTTTTAGTTCTATGCAAATTTGAAATGTTCAAATGAGGAAAATGACAAGGAACTTCTTACAGGTAGAAATTCCCTTAAAATAAACCCCCTAATGTTAAGGTTTTTCGAGACTCGCGCAAACGTAAAAAAAAATGAAAAGAATGAAACTTGATGAAACATCAAATTTTTTAAAATGTCTTCAACACTAATAGGCAATAATTACTAATTTGTGACATTCAAAACAGTTTCCCTTTAAAGAATGAAAGCTAGAAATGATCTATCGACACATATGTGGGAACATGTAAATCTGAACATCGCTTCAAATTCGGTCTTGCATTTCTAATACAGTAGAATCTCTGACAACCTGATTAAGAAGGCCTTCCGGATATGAGGAATTTGTCACAAATTCCGGATATGAGAGGTTATATTCAGATTAAAATAAAAGAATTGAAATCAGGTTTAACATTTATTTTCAATGTTTTATAGTAAACAAAATAAGCTAATGGTGAGTGAAATAGAACGGAATTGATTTTAACGAAAAAGAAATAAATTATGTAATGTCAATGAAAATTCATTAAATTAAATATGCCACGTATGCAAAACAAATAATGTAACGAAGATTTTTTAATCGTTGTTGCATGATGATTCTTTCTCTTCTAATGTCATTCTCAACTTTTTCTGCATTTCGTTTTGATTTTGTTCTTGAAATTATTTAAACGAAAGACACTTAACTCTGCGTGCGTTATTGCAATTGTCATGGCTGAATGCTGGCTTTCTTTCCATAAAAACCTTTTCAATAGCTTTTCAATTTCACTCCAAGTTTCGTCCCAATCAAGCATCTCGTCGCTATCTTGTTGTAGATGTTTTCACCCTTTCCTCTTATTCCCATCATCATATTGCACCAATAGAAGCCATTAGGGTGAAATAAGCATAAATAATTATTCTGAAAAGTAAATTTCCTGAAAAACAGAAATTTCCAATCAGTTACATATCACCCAAATAGTTTAAAAGTACACATGAAAATTATGTCCGGATATGAGGGATTCCGGATATGTGGATTCTACTGCATATCATTAGATGTGGAGTTTTATTCGTTTTCTAATATTTTACTAAGTGTAGCTTATTCTGACACAGTGCCACAAATCAACATCACTGTACTTTTGTTAATAGCTTTCCAGACTAAATAATACAAAATGGCAAGATTCCACACTTCCTTTAAATATTTATATTTACCTAAACATGCTAAGTGAAAAAAAAAAATCATAATAATAATACTAATAAATTCCTAATCTAATATCTTGCATAATAGTACAAGCCTCAAATGTATGTTCTATGACTAATACATTGAAATTATTGATCACCTCTTAGGAGGTTCAACATTCGCACCCAGTGAATAGAAAAACATCACAGGGTAGGTCAATATCTGTATTAGAAAATCTGTCATCACTACAGGATGAAAACAATTACAAAATGCTATGAACGTTTTTTCTGAATCTGTAGTTGAGGGAGAGAATGTTACAATCCTTTCGAATGTTTCTCCCAACGCAGACTGAAGAATACAAGCAAATCTCACAGACATTATAATCAAAAATAGAAAAGGTTTGCTCACTAGTTGACATAAGCGTACCAAATGACTAAAACATTTCTGCAAAGGTTTTTGAAAAGATAAGCAAATACAAAAACCTGGAAATAGAAATATAAAAAAAAAAAGTGTGGCAATTAAAAACTAAAATTGTTGTTTTTGTTGTTGGAACTTTGAGTTTGATAAAAGATAAAAACTCAATAAGAAATCAGCAAATTCCTTGGTGAACCAAAATCTCTCCAGTAAATGCCAAAAAAGTAGTTCTGACAAACACAACGCATATCTTGCCAACATTTTTGTCCATTTAAGTTTTTTTTTTTTTTGTAATAGCTGTTTTATATTTAATTAAATGAAAGCAACCCCCCGCCCTTTGTTTACCCGAAGTCATTGGTTTTGACTTGAGGCACAAATTTACAAATTGAAAACAAATTTATTTTTATTATTTATTTCCTTTTAATTCCTGGTTTGTACTCCTTTCTTCCCGGGTCCTGACCAGACCTAAGGTCAGAAAGGCATCATGACATTTCCACTGATCAAAAAAAATAAAAATAAAGCAAAAACATATTTTACATAGATAAATCCCTTCGTAAGGTGTGGGCTGTACTCGTGAGTACAATTTTTTTTTGTATTTATTAAGGGCATGGGCTACCAGGAATCCTTTCAATGAGTCTTTTGGAATCTTTTCCAATCAATCCAAAGGATCCAATTACAACAAGGATTGTTGATGTCCTCATGTACCACATTTTTGTTGTTGTTGTTGTTATTATTATTATTATTATTATTGTGCATAACTAAAAGCAAAGAAGAGAGCATTTATAATGGATGTATAGAATGAAAGCCTATTCACAAATAGTTAATAGGCAAAGTGCAATAAAGGATGGTGCCGACCGAAGGTGTAGATCATTTGAACAATACGGTGAAGACTATTGTCAATTTAGTGGCTTATTGTCCAAATGTAACACTGAACGAATAGAGAGATTAACCTGTTAAAATTTCCTTCTATATTCACTGACAAGAATATCAGTCTTCTTTTTTATATACCGTGTCCCTTCAGGACGTAGGCGATCATGGCTCTCTACATTTTCCTGCTCTTTCTAGCTCTTAATAAATTTTGATTTTTTGTTGTTGTTATTTCTCCTAAACCCTGCCCCTCCATTTATTTACTCAAACTCATTAAGTAGGTTATGCGTTGTTTTTCTCTGTCCCTCTTGCCTTCAATCTGTCCTGTGAGTATCTGATTTTCCAAGCCCTCTTTTCTCCTTATGCGCCCTAGATATTTCAAATTTCTCTTCCTGGCGTTAAGTGTAAGTTTCTTTTTGATTCCATTTTCTCTAAAACTTCGTCGTTACTCACATATTCGGTCCATGGTATCCTCAGCATCCCTCTGTAGAACCACATTTCTGTTGCTTCAAATCTCTTCATCTTTGAGAAGATTGTCTATCGCACACTGTCGTAACAGTTTAGTACTTTTTCCCTTGGTTTTAGAGAAATTTTCCTATTTCTTTATACCCTGCTTAGCTTTCGAGAACGCATTTCTGCGATTTCAGATTTCAGTGACGTATATTGCGTCCTCTCTTAAAACGCTTCCCAGATATTTAAATTGCTGCACTTAATTGATTTTGGTAACTCTGATTTGCAATTCGCGCTCATCCTTTTAACAACTATGCATTCTGTCTTTTTGCAGTTGATGTTTAATTCTTTCTTCTCACTTTCCATCAATCCCTTTCTGTAGGAGTTTTATAGTTTTCTTTTTGTGTCTGTTATCAACACTGTGTCATCTTCATACCTTATGCTGTTAGGATTGTGTGACAAAATGGCATGGACATCACCTTAAACCATCTAGAAAGTTACATGGTCACTATTCTTTGATATTTTACAATTCACATTGACAGATATATAAACGCTAACAGAGCAGATACTGTGATTAAACACTACAAACAAAAAATGCCTTCTCAAAGAGGCTTCTAATAAATATATATATATATATATATATATATATATATATTTCTTATAAATATTATAAAATAACTAAATATAAGAACTTTGAAATTGAAAAAAATGTGACCCTTTAAAACTAGTTCTACCTACAATAATTGGAACCCTGTGTTTAATCATCAAAAGTACATGCAAAAACATTAATAAGATCCCTTCTAAGCCCTATTTGCAAGAGAATAAACAAAATTGCACTGTGTGGAATTTCTCAGAGATGATTGTCAATGTAAATAAATATATACATTGTATATGTTGAATATCACTTAACATCAGGATTTGTGAAACGAGAATGCATATAATTACACCAAATCTTGGATAATGTCTCGATTAAATGAATGGACTGAATAGAAATCAAAAGATGATGATGATGATGATAATAATAATGTTAATAATAATAATAATAATAAGAGTAATGATAATAAACTGTGAAATTATAAGGATCTGCAACTATAAGTGACACAAATGAGCTCTTCGCTATGATGTGTAGGCTTTGTTCAATGTAAGTTCAGTAGTAGACAGGCATCGAGATCTCATCGATGTACAGATAAACTGACTAAATGTAGCCGTAAATTCTCTGCTAACAGTTTCTTTTCTCGCACTTCTCGCTTGTGGAACTCCCTTCCGACTCCATGTTTTCCAAAAAAATTTAATCTGCAAAAATTTTAACGCAATGCCAATCGCTATCTGCTGTCCTCCTGATTATTTTCTTCCCGCTAATTATTTATATTTCTGTTCCTAATTCTTCCACACCCAGTAACTCCTTGCGTCTGAGTGGCTTTACTGCCTTGAATGGGGTGAAACCGATTAGAACAAAAAAAAAAAAAAAAAAGAAAAAAAAAAAGTGAATTTAATAAATGCGGGGAAGAATTTTAATGAAAATTTTTTTTTTTTTTTTTTTTTTTTTTTGCAAATTCTTTTGTTGGTCGTAAATCAGAATAAAGAGTTGGAAAAATAAAATTTCCACAAAGGTCAAGATATATGCAAACACATATTCAAATGAACAAATACTATGAATATTTTATTTAGGGGTGAATGGGTGGAGGAAGCATAAATATTTCTTTTCTTCATCTTCATTTTACGGCCAACAAATTTTTGTGGTAAAAAAAAAACAAGGATTGGCAGAGACGGTCTGAGACTCTGAAGAATTTCCGAAGAAGAAAGGAGAGAAACCCACAATTTGTCCTGACAAAGTCCGTGAGATTTTAAAGAAGAAAGAAAAATAAGCCTTTTGATTTATTCTTGGCGGGGAAAATCTTTGTTAAACGCGAACATATTTAATGAACCTATTATTTTCATGTCCTACCTTCCACAGTTAATCGATGTTCGAACCCAAATAAAATTAGAATTTCGAATGCTGATTTTTATAGTGATATATATTTATATATATTTAATCAATCCGTTAGTATATA